>MU827784.1:865000-897881 GCA_029204205.1 Desmophyllum pertusum | reverse complement strand
TTATTTCAGGAAACTTTCAATAACGAATAGTAACAACTTCAAAAACAAATGAATTTTGTAATTAAACCGAAGGGACTTCCCCTAAAAAGGACCGGCGGGGTTTACTCCAACAAAAAGCTTTTTTCAAACAATGTTTGAACCTCCAAATCCCAAAAACGCCACCGGACCCCTTGGTTCGTTGCAGGTGTGTCAAAGAAATAACACCCTACGGTAAAATAAAAACAATTTTTAAAAAAAACAAACGTTGTTATCCCACCCCCCCCCTTTTCATATCTTTTAAAAATTTTTGGGGGGGTGGGGGGCAACGCAAATGTTTCCTTCTCCATGTGATTTCAACTAAAATATGCCCCGAATCTTCTGCCTTTTTTGAGCCAATTTGCACTTGACACCCCCACACTGGGTACAATGAATGCGAAAACCATCGAGACAATGCCATAAAATCAATTGTTCAAGTTGTTTTTAATTTCAAAGAATTGTTTACAACAAAAGGTCCAACCCCGTCCCCCCCCCTTTACGAAGGATATTGGTTTACCCAAAGGAATGCTTTTTTCGGACGGCCCGACAATAATGGGGCCAGCTTGCGCCCAAGGCGCAGGTAAACCCAAAAATTAAAAAAATTGCCCTTGCCCCCTTTTGGTTCCAAAATTGTGTGAGTGAAATTTTGGTGAATAGATATCTGAGAGTTTTTTTTGTGGTTTGGGGTCCCCCCCCCCTTAAAAAAAGGAAACGGAAAAGAATTCCCTGGTCCCCCCCCCCAATGCCCAATCCCAACTTGGCATGTAAAATTGGTTGGTTTTGAATGGTGGGAATCTTAAAATTTTCCCCCTAAGGTATCAATTTGGGTAAAACCGTTAGTCCCCCGTGTTTTTTTCACAGTCCCCCCAACAATAAAAGCCTTAACTCAACCCATTTTGGAGCTGAGCAATTGCTTTGCCCCTCCAAAATGCCGTCCGATTGTATCAGCGCCAAGCTTTCATTTTCTTTTTAATTGTTTTGAATAAAAAGAACACTGCATGGTTCTGTTTAAAAAATAAGTTTTTTTTTTTTTCTCTTATAAGAAATATTTGGAGGTTTCCCTGTGGGGTTTTTTTTAAACAAAATTATTATGAAATCCTAAGGTGGTAAAATATTCCGCCACGTAAAAACAAATAACATAAATCCTTGGTGGGTTGGTTTTTACGGTGGGGTGGTGGTCCCAAAGGTGAAAAAATATTGTAGCCGTTAAAAATGTCTGTTATATTAGAACAAAAATAAAAGGGTGAAGCCCAAAAAAAACCCCATGTAAAAGTTAGATACCTTGTCCCCATAAAGAACACGGACACGGGAATTTTGAGAACACCAGAAGAAATTTTTAGAAAACCACGAGCCGCTGAGCACTGAGTGGCTGTGTGTGCGAGTGTTTTCTAAATTTTTGTAGCAGTGTTCCGTGTCTCGAGCGATGAGAGTAGCCCGGCAGTGGCATGGTACTACCCCCGGAGTATGGAATTTTAAAGATTTTAATGACAGTTAATAATACATGGTTTTTGGGGGCTTTTCCTTTAATCAATCATTCTGCTTTTGTAAAATATAGGATTTAACGCGGCACGCGAAACGATAAAACACGCCTTTTCTATGTTTTATACTCTGATAAAACATGGTTTTTAACCAATCAGAGCGCGCGCAGCTTTCAGTCTATATTTTAATTCCCAATATTGCGTGACTTAAATTTCCGAAAGTTAAATATTTTTGCGAAGTGCAATAATATCTTCAAATCGTAGCAAACCTCGAAATAATCGTTTTATTGCTAAGTTTACGGGTTTGAATATTTCACAAATCAATTTTTATAGAAATTATGAGATCTGACTCACATTAGCCTTTGATTTGTTGTTATATTATTAGCCTGTTTTCTACTAGAGATGTCAAAGTCGTCTAGACACATTTTAGCTGATGTCTAAAAACAGAAAAGAAAACAGAAAAGACAGAAAACAAAGATATTTCTAAAAAAGACTGGGTTCTATTTTCAGAAGAGACTTGGCGCCAAATAATTTTTTTTTAGCGCAGGAATGTACGAACAAGTTACCAGTATATGGGTGTCCCCTTTTTATACTAGATGCATTTTTAAAAAGTCTAACAACACACGTACACAAGACGTCAAAGTCATCAGATGCATTTGAGACTACTTTAACCTCTCTGGCATAAAAACAGCTATTGATCTGGGCCCAGTTGTTCAAAAGGGTGGATAACGCTATCCACCGGATAAATCACTATCGAGTGGATAAGTGTTAACAAAACAAACTACGCTATCCACTGGATAGTAATTTATCCGGTGGATAGCGTTATCCACCCTTTGAACAACTGGGGCCTGTTTTACCGTATGCCCCTCCTGGAATAAGCGCCAGCCTCTTATAGCACACTGAAAATTGAAAAAAATAAACCCACTCTTATTTATAAAACATGAAATTTGAAAATTATGTGTCCCAGGTAATCTGTTTTAGTTGTGATATTAAAATATTTTCCAAAAACTAAATCTTCTGGTTTGTTTTTATGCACAGGCGGTATCGCTGGTGGACTTGAAATCTGCTGTACATTTCCTACGGAATATGTGAAAACCCAGTTACAACTGGATGAACGTGCATCTAAACCAGCCTACAAGGGTCCTATCGACTGCACTGTAAAAACAGTCAAAGGTCATGGGTTCTTAGGACTCTACAGAGGTCTTAGTTCGCTGTTGTATGGGTCGATACCAAAGAAGGCTGTTGGGTGAGGGGAGATCAATGCTGATAAAAGTACAGTAGAACCCCGCTAACTTGAACTCGGTAAACTCGAACTCCCTGCTATCTCGAACTCAAACCCATTCTCCTTGCCCTTGTTTCTCAGTCATTTACTATCAGCTAACTCAAACCCCCACTATCTCGAACTATTTTTTGTTTCCCTTGGGAGTTCGAGTTTGCGGGGTTCTACTGTAATTCATTTCTGCTTCAAACTTCTACTCTTGTCAAGTGAAGAGTTTATTTTTTCAAAATGAGACTTGATAGTTTGTATTTGACATGCCAGGCACATGTCTGAGAATTTTAAGGTGCATCCTTACTAATAGCATAGTTAATAGAGGGAAATGGTTATGAAGCCCGGCAAACTTCAAAGGAGCAAACAAAGAAGCCAAGATTTATGTTGGAAGGTCCATGACCGTGCACATCTTTTGTTTTGCGCTCATACACTATGCATGAATTACGTAATCGAAACGTTTCTATTGGTTAGTTGCTTGAACACACGTAACCACCTATTGTATTTTGTCAGGTTTTGTGCACGGTCAACCCCCAAAATAGCGAACAAAAACATATAACAAAGAACTTTGCTGGGCTTCATACCCATTTCCCTCTATTAACTATGCTAATAGCAATGCTTTTTCATATTGTAGGTTTGCGATGTTTGAATATCTAAAAAATAGCATGGTGGATGATAGGTATAAATATCTAACACAAGAGCAGATCCTGTTATGTGGGTTAGGTGCTGGTGTGACTGAAGCTGTTGTTATAGTGTGTCCTATGGAAACTGTCAAAGTCAAGTTTATTCACGATCAAACGCAGCCAAAGCCACGATTCAAGGGTTTCTTCAGCGGTGTTTCAACGATAGTAAAAACTGAAGGTAAGTCGTTGAGCATTTGTTGAATAGAGACAGACAGACTTGTGATAACTTAATAGCTGTTATTACAGTTGAGCCCGCAGTCAAATATTATTTTGTTTTGAAAAAGTATGCAAACAAGCCGTTCTCTCGAGTCCGGTCTTTGTTCTGGCTCATTTTCCCGAACAGCAGCTGGTAGTCGAGCCTACAAATGAGGCTAATGGGCCAATACAATGCCAGATTGACCCTTTCGCCTCGTTTGCATGTCAAACGGCTAACAATACCAGATTGACCCTTTCGCCTCATTTGCATGTCAAACCGCTGACATCTGTAATAACTGCTATTGGATTGTTTGCAACGTTAGTGGAGTGAGTAAAGGATTTGTTTTGCACTCATGTACACTGTTACAATACCTTCCAGGATTAGGTGGAGTGTACAAGGGGTTAACAGCGACGGTAATAAAACAAGGAACCAATCAGATGATCCGTTTCTTCATGTATTCCAACATGAAGACGTTATATCAAGGAGGAAACTCATGGGTTGACATTGGCTCTGTACATACGTTTTATCATCGGTGGTATAGCTGGAGCTGCAAGTGTCTTTGGTAAACACCCCAGTCGATGTTGTCAAGACAAGGATGCAGGTTTGTGGCAATTCATTTAAATTTGAGACTCGCTGTAAAGAGTACATTTTCTTTTTGGCCCGGTTAGAAATTGGAAACAATGCTCCCTGTCGCAAATTTATTCCTTTTAGGTAGAGTCACAGGTTAAACTTTTCATGTCATGTTTTTTGTCGAGTTTTACCCTCTCTGCGCTTTTAGGGTTCCAGAAAAGTTTTAAAGGCAAGGTGTCGCAGAGGATTATTGCAACAGGGCAATAGATATGGGCCTCATCAAATCATCTGAAGTTTTGTATTAATTTGTCGGGACTGGTAGCCGCCCTCATTGGGTTTTTGACCTGAGACCCCTCTCTATCTGGAACACTGTAAGCTAGTTCTTGTTTTGTGTTGCAGAATGCTTATGGATGTGCCAATGTGTTGATAATTTAATGGCCGATTTAGATGGTACAATTTTTGCTTTTAACTGTCCCATGCATTGTAAGTTTTGTCTAAATCAATGCTACGACTTACTTGGTTACTCTTTTGTTTGCAGGGTCTGGACGCGCACAAATACAAGAACACTTTAGACTGTGTCATGAGGATTATCAAATATGAAGGACTTAAAGCGTAAGTAGTTTTCTTTTTGTCTCAGAATGCCAGTTCACCAATCGATATAATATTGTTGGAAACTTAGCAAGAAGCTGACTAGGAGTATTGCTACATGTACTCCCCCTGGGGGGGGGGGGGGGGGAGGATGCTAGTCCAATGTCAGGAAGTGTAAGACTATAATATTGGCTCTGTGTATGATCCTTCAAAATCTTAATTTCTAGAATGTTTTAAACTCAGTTGCATTATTTTCTTTCTTTCTTTCTCAGATTTTACAAAGGAACGGTGCCTCGCCTTGTTAGAGTGTGCTTTGGACGTTGCCTTTGGCTTCACTATCTATGAAAATGTCATGAAGCTGTTGGATTATGCATGGGAGACAAATTGAATCATTCCACAAATTTGATGATCATAATATGATCACTATTAATTTTTTAACGATTTTACCAAGGTGCCAGTCTTACATGTCACACAATTTTGCACAAGAATTATGGCTCGTGTACGACGACCTGACTGACGTCATTTGTAGGCTGTAGCTTGGTTTATAAATACGAGGAAACAGTGGACACAGAGGAACAGTAGGCACAGAGGAACAGTAGGCACAGAGGAGCAGTAGGCCACAGAGGAACAGTAGGCACAGAGGAACAGTAGGAAACAGAGGAACAGTAGGCACAGAGGAGCAGTAGGCACAGAGGAACAGAAGGCACAGAGGAACAGTAGGAACAGAGGAACAGTAGGCACAGAGGAACAGAGGAACAGTAGGCACAGAGGAACAGAGAAACAGTAGGCACAGAGGAGCAGTAAGGCACAGAGGAACAGTAGGAACAGAGGAACAGTAGGCACAGAGGAGCAGTAGGCACAGAGGAACAGTAGGAACAGAGGAACAGTAGGCACAGAGGAACAGTAGGAACAGAGGAACAGTAGGCACAGAGGAACAGTAGGCACAGAGGAACAGTAGGAACAGTAGGCACAGAGGAGCAGTAGGCACAGAGGAACAGTAGGAACAGAGGAACAGTAGGAACAGAGGAACAGTAGGCCACAGAGGAACAGTAGGAACAGAGGAACAGTAGGCACAGAGGAACAGTAGGAACAGAGGAACAGTAGGCACAGAGGAACAGTAGGCACAGAGGAACAGTAGGAACAGTAGGCACAGAGGAGCAGTAGGCACAGAGGAACAGTAGGCACAGAGGAACAGTAGGAACAGAGGAACAGTAGGCACAGAGGAACAGAGGAACAGTAGGCACAGAGGAACTGAGGAACAGTAGGCACAGAGGAACAGTAGGAACAGAGGAACAGTAGGCACAGAGGAACAGAGGAACAGTAGGCACAGAGGAACTGAGGAACAGTAGGCACAGAGGAACAGTAGGAACAGAGGAACAGAGGAACAGGTCATTTGTAGCTGTAGCTTGTTCATACGACCTGACTGACGTCATTTGTAGCTATAGCTTGTTTATAAATATGAGGAACAGTAGGCACAGAGGGAACAGTAGGAACAGAGGAACAGTAGGCACAGAGGAACAGTAGGAACAGAGGAACAGTAGGCACAGAGGAGCAGTAGGCACAGAGGAACAGTAGGAACAGTAGGCACAGAGGAACAGTAGGAACAGAGGAACAGTAGGCACAGAGGAGCAGTAGGCACAGAGGAAACAGTAGGAATAGAGGAACAGTAGGAACAGAGGAACAGTAGGCACAGAGGAACAGTAGGCACAGTAGGCACAGGTAATTGGCCTGAATGACACTTATGGGGAATTATCTTTTCTGGCAATTTATACTTTTCGAGAAAATAGAGAAAAACACTGTTGGTCAGTGTTTGTTGGTTTAACTTTGATTTTATGAAACTGAACCAAGGCCAATTATGTAATCGAATGTAAATAAATGTCAAATTGGCTGACAATTGCGTGACCGGAGTCACGTGAATATTGTCTGCAACCGTACCTGACTAGGGTTTTCTCATTCCCTGTTTACATATAATAATTTAGGGCTGCTAAATTGCATGGTAATTTTATATATCACAGCCATGTGTATGAAAAATATTTTATTGTAAACTTGACGGGGCTCTCCTCGTAAAGCCCAGAAGGGTTTGCTGAGAGCTCCTACCCAAGTATAACTTTTCCATGATACTTCATGTAATTAAATTGAAAAGGGCAAATCAAATGATTGATTGATTGATTGAAATTTTCATGGAGAAAAATATCCAGCCGTATGGGTGCGCATATATGTAAAAGCGTAGTGAAAGTAAAAAAGAAGTTTAGTCTGTGAGCTCTGTGAATTTTTATTGTCTTTTGAACTCTGTATGTCAGTGAATTTAATTTTCAGGTTAGCTGCCCATATTTGTCCATTGCAATACATTTTGTTGACACACCAGTCAAATTTTTTTCGACCACAAGAGAGTTTTACTATGACGACAATTAGGCGGGTAAAGAAAAACACAGTTAGTTATTTTCCGCTTAAAAACTGAAAATCCCGAAATGTATAGAGAAAATTGCCTTGTAAAGTAATGACTTAAGATTTAGTGCCCTCCTTTTAATAAGCACTTTCTTTCTCATAAGCTCCCTCCGTTTATTTATTTAACAATAATCACCCCTATTCCAATAAACACTCCCTTTTCCAACAAACACCTAATATATTCCAATAACCGTCCCTATTGCGCATGAATGCCGGCAATAAGCGCCCCTGTCCTGAAAGTTCAGAGGCCAGCTATTGGCCATAGACTTTCTTAGGCCCAGTTCAGACACCGTACTTCACATGAGCTGAATCGAATTCGAATTTAGGCCGACCCAAATTAATTTAGATCGACTGAATTGATTCAGACGCCGAGCTTAATTCAGCCGAACTTAAATTAATAGGGGAAAATTGCTGTTATATTGAAAAATACATTATAATAATTCATGCATTTGTTTCGGCTCATGTGAAGTTCAGCGTCTGAATCAAAGCCGGTCCACAGCCGTTATTTCCCGGCTGAGCCAGGCGGGAAGAACGGCTGAGGGCCGATCCGAATTCATCCAGCCGTTTCCGAATTGATTCAGACGCCGTACCTCACATGAACTTAATTCATCGAATTCGATTCAGCTCATGTGAAGTACGGCATCTGAACTGGGCCTTACTGTCAGTTCCTGTTGTTTTTTATTTTCTTTCTATTAACAGATGTTAGGTCCAAACAGAAATAAGCGAGCTGTCTCCCTTGAGTTCCAAAAATTAATTGAGCATCACTTACCCGTACCACCACTCGGTGTTCAATAAGGTATTTACGGTATTCTAAACAGCTGAGCCAGGTACATCTTTTCAGTTTGACATAAGAAACGAGTCTGATGTTAACTCAGTCTTATAATCCTACCCAAATTTATCCAAACGTGACTCAATTAAAATATCAACACTTTGTTTCCCAAAAACTCTGCTCAAAGATGACAAGGATAAGTCTGATTCGCCTGTAAATCACCGAAAATCAAGGAAATGCGGTATTTATTTTGAAATGGCAAAAAAGTTGCCCCTTCACGATTAGATATCATGGCAAACAACTAAACATTTCAATAACATATATCACTATGTTATCCCTATTTCTTATTTTTCAAACAGTTCAGTATTAAACGCGGCATGTGTCAAATAAAATCCCGGTGGGGGGTACTCCCTTATATAAGCTATATAGGTATGTGCCGCCCCAATGGTATGGTTTTTGAGCCGTTTTGGTCAGAAATAGGGTATAGATTTTAGCCATTTTGGTCTGAAATAGGGTATGTTTTGTGCACTTTGGTCTGGAATTTGGTTTGGGTTTTAGACGAAACTAATTTTTTTCATTAACATCGGGGAATTTGAACCTGCGCTTTTAATTTTTAAATGTTTGCGCAAATGGAACCCATTCCTCCAAATAGGGTATCGATTTTTGGGTCAGGTCTGAAATAGGGTATCAAAAATCACATATTTTGGTCTGAAATAGGGTAAGGGTTTCAAGAAGCGGGCCGCACACCCCCACCAAAATTTTGGGAAGTACCCCCCCCCCCCCCCCCCTCCCAGCAGCGGAAGAAATGTAGATTATATCATCTTTTAAATCATTTTTTATGTATTTCCTTCAAATCAGATTTTTTATTTCATATTAGGCCATCCCCATAAAATGCTTTGTTTGCCATCGCCCGACCGACCCAATTTTTTCAAAAAGTGAAAAACAAACGTTTCTGATTCATTGCCTGCGCCCTTTTCTCGGGTGTTTTGAAGTTTAATATGCTTCGTTTACATCTTAAAGTCACTCTGACATCTAAATCAGCCCAGTAATGACGTCTTCGAACACTTTTCAGAGTGATTTCGGCTCGTTGCAAAATGGTGGTCACGGGGAAGATATAAACAAGGCTCGCTTGGAATTATTTATGTATAATTTGTCGATATTTCGTTTTCTCAGCTTTTCTTTTTTCTTTTTTTTTTCTTTTTTTACCGACCGACCGACCTACTTTCACGAGAGAGAGGGCGATGGGAAACAAAACATTTTATGGGGATGGCCTTATGAAAGTACCAAGGCTCCTAAACGGTATCACGATGGTAATTGGATTTCATATCGGACATACCAAGATCCGTTTTTATATTGGGTAACGCAATATATATTTGCGTGACACAATATCATGGTATGGGTAGTTTTTGTCATGGATCACTCGACTTTTTTTTCCGGCTAAGATGTTATATTTTAAAGAAACGTATGGAAAAGACAGCGCAAGATATTTTTTTTTTTTGTGTCGCGGTTTCCATTGTGGTACACTACAAGCTACTTGTGCAAAAGACGCATGCGTGTAGCGGCCAAATTCGGAATATAATCACCAGAAGCTCTATTTATTGACCTGATTTCCTACAAGTCACTGGCGTGATTTGCCCCAAATCAGGACATTTTAGGGAAAAGGACAATCTCTACAACTTATTGTTGAAATTTCCGAAACAAAATGTTATGACTAAAATTAAAAAACTGGCAAATATATTATATTGAAAAAAGCGAGTAACTTGAGTGAAATTTATGCGCCAACATGACACATCTGCTAGCCACATGAGTGTCTTGTAGTACTCGCGGTTGTCTAAAAACACAATGAACTTCGACGGTCTTCATCTCTTGAAAAAGGAAGGAAATTATTTAAGTTAAGATGATGGAAATTCAAACGTTAAACAATTTATTTTCAAACTCAATAGTGATTACACATACCATCAACACACAAACACTGAAAACAGAATTTTATGTGATGTCAAAAGGTGAAAATAAGCTTGATTGAGTTCTGAATATTTCAAATTGCTTGCATTCCCAAAACTGTGTGTATTGTAGAAGTCAAGAGTGTCAAGTCAATATTCCCTGATAAGACATACTGTTTTACAATGAACATTTATATTAATTTATCTTATCGTGTCAGGCTGGTTTTGGGCTAATTACAGTAGTTGCACTGTTTATTATAGCGTTTGGCGCGCATTCAGGTCGAATGGAAGTATGTTTCCTCTCTGGCGGTGGGGCATTTTATCATCGTAAAATTGCACTTTTGGAACGCTTTAAGATGGCTGGACCCAATATTTTTGCATGAGCACCTTCCAACTTTGAACCTCCCATACCTAAACAGATTGATTTCAATTTCATATCCATTATAACACATAGACTGAACGACAAGGCGGAAAACCGCAGCGCATGCGCGAAAAAATCCAGACCGTTACAAATTCAAAATGGTGGACGACAAATCAGATTTTGCCACGTAATTAGGGACCAGTTTACGACCGTTCATACGAGTTGATCGTGTTTATTCTTGTCGAACTTTCAGCGCAATTCCTTTACTATCAGGAAGCCTACTTCAGACGGTAATAAGTCATTTCTTGCAAAATGTTTTGTCCATTGTTCTGTTCTCTACAAGGACAACTATACTTAATTGATGACAAGAATTCAAAGGACCTTCGTTTTTCCTGTTTCTTAAGGCCGTATATGAATTGTTAAGGTGACTCCCTAGAGTATTTACCAATGACCTACACTAACTGACATGAGTTCGAAAGGAAACTCCAGTTATTTTGTCTTTGATTTTTTGTTCCCAATATTTACCAGTAAGGAAACTGATATAATTACAGTTATTTATAGGTTACTTTTTTCGTTGGAGGCCGTTGCCATGGCAACACAGCATCTAAAGAATGGCACATTTTTGCTATATTTTATCTTTATTCCTTATTTTTTTTTGTTTCCTTCGGTGAAATTTCTTTAAATTTTGCCATCTTATGAAACTGAGTTTGCCTGGCATTTTGGAGGGGAAAAACCTTGTGGTTTTTCAGACGATTTTGCCAATATTACCTCATTTGTTATTTTAAACAATGAAACTTACTTGCTCTGACAAAATTTCTTCAAAAAACGGTCATGTGATAGGTAACGTTTCTGTCTTGAATTGTGCGAATTTTCACAAAAATTTACCAAAGGAAATGCGAGAAAATCCACAGTTAATTTTGAATTTTTTGACCATGCTGACGTCATAAACAATCGGAAAAACACGCGCGGTTCGAGGATTTTTCTTTGAGCGCGCGCAGATTACTAAAGCTTTCGTCAACAGTGCACGCTCAGTCATAAAACTATAGGGAGTCACCTTAAAGGGGTTTAGAAACTCGTGATTTCTGTCGAGTGAAAATTTGTTGTTCGTATCGCTAATTGTTTGTCCCCCAAACTATTTACTACAGTTACAATTTAATATATTTTTTACCTAAAATGGTCCAAATTGTTTTTCTCCGACGCTCCTGGATATCAAGTCCAGGCCATGGGAGAAAAGAGAAATCCCTAACTAATTATTCAAGGATCTGGAGAATACGGGTATTTATTTTAAAGGGATCAAGGGAACATTGCCCCTCCTCCTCCCCCCACCCCACCTAACTTGGCTTAACTTTATTATATCGCATTCTCTAAGAAGAAATGGGCCTTGAGTCCTATTTTTCCCGCCCTCTAGTTTCCTCACACAAAGAGTAAACAAGAGGGGGGGAAAAATATCCTGATCGTAGATTACTCCCTACCTGGTCTTCGTGATCTGTTCCCCACATAAAATAGATCGGTCCTCGTATTGTACTCTGCAATTCAGCCGAGCGTAAACGATCGCCCCAGCTGTGGAGCCAAAACATAAATCACCGTTTGGATTTTCTGAGGAACTGAGCATTTCTGGGTCAAAATCAATTCTAAAACCACATTACAGTAACATGACACAATTGAAAAACAGGAAAAAGGAAAAATATCTGGAACAGTAATCGGTGGGGGGGGGGGGGGGGGGGGGGTGGGGGGCAGCCACAGAGGTCTGAACTTCCCGCTTCCCGTACGTTGTACTCCCGGTTCCTGCCCCTCCGTTGTGATTCCCGCCTCTTTGTGCTTTTTACATTCCCTCCCAGTTCTTGCACCTTGGAAATCCCGCTTTCTGCCCTCTCTTCTCCCGCTTCCCGTAGATCCCCCCTGTTTACTCCCGGGTTCCAGCTCCCCTGTCCCCCTAATATAATGAGAATCAGAAACTCAACATGCATTTCCCTAGAGTTGCACTCTCTCTATTACTGAATCCCTTTTTTGTATACCTCTTAATTTCCTCTTCAGCCAATATGCGATGTTTCCCAATTCTTCGATGCACGCGGATATAGGCAAAGTCACATGACCCAAGTGCCATGACAATCGGTACTACTCCACCGCGGCCTGAATCCTATGAAAAGTAACAAACCTCAAATCCTGGTCACAAGTATTTGGACCAAAAGGGAAGCATTCCTTACTTGATTTGAAGAAAAGTGGTAACAATGACTGTATTTGTTTCAATGAAGATGATAGCGTTTCTATCACCACCCTCCTTTGGGTGGCGGAGCCTTAAGTATTCATAGGCTACTCACTTGTCAATCAACATATTATTGATTAGGTTTGTCAAAGATAAACTGAATTTGTGGAGATACATGACAGGGTATAAGACAGTGGATGTCTCAAAGCGTCTAGTCACGCATTTCAAGTTCTATTTGTTCGTGAACCGTTTCACCGCTTACTCTCTGCCTACAGAGATAAATTCTTCGGGAAAATAGAATTTACACCAACAGATTTCGCAAAATGATAGTCGAAGCTTTCAGGCCTCGAGATATCGAGACGGTTGGAATGGCAACTAATAATGTAACTTTTACTGAATTTCTCAAGTACATTGTTACTTATACTGGTTACATGACTTCTAATGATCATTGGCAAAAATACGAGCAGCTTTGCTTCCCATGTGCTTTTGAGTACGACTTTATCGGCCATTTTGAAACCTTAAAGGAAGACGCCCGTTTATTTGCTGAAAAAGGCGGGAATCGACAACCGCGTGGCTTTCCCGCCAGTTCGTTCGTCAAGGGCCACCTCAGATTTTATGACGTATTACTCACAAGTTCCACACGAGGTTATTTTTAAGCTGGGAGAAGCTTTTAAACCTGATTTTGAAATGTTCGGCTATCCATTTCCAGGGCCCTTGAAATTTTTAATTTCAAATTACACGCGCGGACAACATTAAGAAATGCAAAATAAATGCAGCCTTTATTCACGCTAAAAATATTGCATTTACTTCTCTTGAATACCCTCATAGTATTTTTTAACTCTTACACCCACTATTCAGTTATACAAAGGTTGGCCTGTTCGTCTCGTTTACATAAATATTTGTCTAGTCTTTAATCAATATTTCTACCCTGTATGTGAACGTAATATATAGAGCGGCTTTCCAAAGTAATCCAGGATTGTGGAAAGAAATAATTACTTGCTTTGGTTGCGCTTTACTGCGCTTTCTGATTGGCTTAAAAAACTCGCGCCACCTACTCAGCCAATCAGATACAAAACCAAAACCAATCGCGACTTGGTCACGCGCGTTTTCCCGCGTTTTCCGCGCGTGATTGGCCATAGATTGTAATTGCTTTGGTTTGGTTTTACGACACGCTCTAATTTTCCGCCGGTTGAAGCTCAACTAAACCTAGAGTAAGAGGGATACAGAAGTCAGTGATTATATTAGATGGAGAGATCTGGGGTCGTCAATAAACGTACAGCAGCAAATGTATAGCCTAACAACAAACAACAACAACAACAACAACAACAACAACAAACTTTATTTTACCCCACAGGTTACTAAAAGTATTTACAATACTCTATCTAACCTATCTTACTGCTCAAAATATAAAGATTCTTACATACGGATAGATTGGTCTACTTCTTGAAAAAATCCGATATCATTCTCTGGTTCTTCGGAGTGGAAAATTTATTTTTTAAACTCGCCGATGCATGTTTTTTCTTGGGTGTTAAACCCACTGAGTTTGAAGTTCGTTTAGTGGCCGAACCAGACGAGGATAACTTAGCTTCTTCGATTGCTGATAATGTAGAACTACTTTCGCTTTTCTTTGGAAATGTATGTGGCTCTCTGGTTTGCGTTCCGCGAGATAAATCTGTTTCAGTTCTCTGGACCTCGTCGTCTTCAGCGGAGGCTGCAGTATGAAGTAATTCTGCTCCTTCAAATTCAAGACCTTTGCTTTGTGAAACAGAGCTTTCTTCCGTCCGTTCCTCTTGTGCGGTATGTACTTGTTTGGAGCAGAATCTTAACAGCCCAGTGTTGGAGATCTTGTTCTTCCAATCGTAGGCCAACGTTCCCATTTCTTTTGTCAGATTCTTTGAATTGATGATCGGCTAAAGGAAAACGAAGTTAGGGGTTTAGCAACTAGTGATTTCTGTCGAGTGAAAATTTGTTGTTCGTGTCACTAATTTATATTGTTTGTCCTCCAAACTACTTTACTGCAGTTACAATTTATTATATTTTTTACCTAAAATGGTCCAAATTGTTTTTCTCCGCCACGCCTGGATATCAAGTCCAGGCCATAGGAGAAAAGAGAAATCCCTAACTGTTATTTATTTTAGAAGGATCAAGGGAACATTGCTTCCACCCCACCTAACTTGACTAACTTTATTATATCGCATTCTCTATTAAAGAAGAAAAGGGCCTCGAGCCCTATTTTTCCCGCCCTCTTGTTTCCTTACACAGAAAATAGATCCTGATCGTAGAGTACTCCCTACCTGGTCTTCGTGATCTGTTCCCCACATAAAATAGATCGGTCCTCGTATTGTACTCTGCAATTCAGCCGAGCGTAAACGGTCTCCCCAGCTGTGAAACCAAAACATAAATCACCCGTTGGATTTTCGGAGGAACAGAGCATTTCTGGGTCAAAATCAATTCTAAAAACCACATTACAGTAACATGACGCAATTGAAAAACTGGAAAAATATCTTGAACAGTAATAAGTTGGGGGGGGGGGGGGGGGCAGGGGGTCTGAACTTCCCACTTCCTGTACGTTGTACTCCCGGTTCCTGCCCCTCCGTTGTGATTCTTGCCTCTTTTTTACATTCCCAGTTCCTGCCACCCTGGGAATCCCGTTCCCGTCCTCTCTTCTCCCGCTTCCCGTAGTTCCCACCCCCTTATTCCCAGGTTCCTGCCCCCTGTCCCCCCTAATAAGAATCAGAAACTTGACAAGTATTTCCCAAGAGTTGTAATTTATACTCTCTCTCTATTACTGAATCCCTTTTTTGTATACCTCTTAATTTCCTCTTCAGCCAATATGCGATGTTTCCCAATTCTTCGATGCACGCGGATATAAGCAAAGTCACATGACCCAAGTGCCATGACAATCGGTACTATTCCACCGCGGCCTGAATTCTATGAAGAGTATAACAAACCTCAAATCCTGGTCACAAGTCTCTGGGTAATGTAATTTGGAAAAAAGAGAAGTGTTCCTTTATTTATTTACTGGTCAATGAAGACAGTACCTTTTCATGGTCTGTAGAATTATTCTTGTCAATATACAGCTGCAGAAAAAGTAGAGAAGATGTAAACAGTTTGAACCCAGCTGAATCAGTAGTTTGTCTAGTGTGAACGTCCGGCTGAGGGACTTGACACTGAAGATGGACTACCCTCACCTGGACGATCACACAAACAGAAGATGTATTATAATTATTTACATTCTGTTATTAAATTACAAAGTGAACATAGAAATACTTTAAAGAATAAAATAAAATATATTACAGTGTGACTACTATTACCACAGTCACTAAAAAAATTGACCAATCAGATTACAGGGCACAAACAATGAATTTCAACTGAAGTCATTTCAACAATCAGTTCTCCGTCCACTTAAGATTGGTTCAAACGACTTTAGTTGTAATTCATTGTTCGCATCCTATAATCTGACTGGTCAATTTTGTTTGAGTGACCCCAGTAATAGCGGTAGCACTGTAATATATTTATAATATATTAATTTCAATTATTGAAGCTACAACTAAGAATACTAAAGAGTGGAAACAAAACTGTTTGTCTAACCTCATTTTGTAGTTCATCAGCAACCACCAGACCTTTATTGAGTAATTTTATGAAAACAACAACAGATGAACAAATTAATTTCAATTAATTAATTTCAATTTCTAATGGTCAAAACTGAGGTAGATCATGTGAATAGGGACCACATCATGCCTGGACAAATTCTGACTTGAAACTTAATTCTCCCAGGGAAAACTAAACTAAAATACATGAATACAGACAAGGGAGAATTTTCATGTTGATCAATGTGGGAGGTGTAGTCGCCTAATGGTTTGTGTGTTGGAATCCAGTCAAGCTCGAACCTCAACCTCTCAATCTGAGGTTGTTGTGTTCTCTCTCCACCCAGGCGTATAAATGGGTACCGGCAAACTGTTAGGGACAACCTGACAAAATGCTGGGGGTAACCTGTGATAGACTTGTGATATATAACATAACCTGTGATAGCATCCCATCCAGAATGAATAGCAAATTTTTACTCTTGGTTGCTTCTACTGGAATTTAAAGTGCTGCAGCACTGCATGATGGAGTTTTTCCCCTAATGTGCGCAGCAACTCTGTACACTTACCTATATTATGCTGTTTAAGCCAGTCTAGGGTCATGGGCAGCTTTTCTGTTGAAAACCAAACCCTGGAGCGAAACTCTACAGCCATGTGGTAATGGACATCCAGAAATTTCCTTACACTCCATGACATGCTTCTTATTCTCCTCAGTGGAGTGAAAACCAAGGTGAAACTACAAACACATTTTATTCAAATAGGCAATATATTAAATCAAAATCAACTCAACAATTTTTTTTATGAATTTTAATTTTATGTCCCTTTATTTTTATTTTTTTTTAGCTTTTCAATTCCTTACTGTCACACAGCTGACCATATTATGTCATTGAATAATCAGGTCAAGAACACTAATAGTCATTAGATAGTTGGTGATCCCTCAATTTATCCAACCGGAGAGGACCTTTAATTTTCTACATTGCTTGAACTTGGAAGTCTGTTGTTGTGTCACCAATAATATTACAATGCATGAACTGTTGCACATGACCCTGAACTGAAGTATTCTGCCCAACCCCTCCCCCAAATGTTGACATCGCAAAATGCAATATTGTTACAAGAGAGACCTTGTGTGGTACATGGCACAGCCACAGGATGATAAAATCATTTAATGCATTAGTTGATTGTCAGTGAGAAGTTTCAAAAAATATTTTGACACTGATTAGAAACCTAACATGCTCTACCTGAAAGACCACAACTCCCAATTTGTTCTTCTGATAGGCAGGGAGGAGTGCAGAGTTGTATCTGTCCCAGAGTTTCTGTTTTTGCCGTTCTGTCAATTCCTCCCATGTGATTGATGTTTGTCTGCTTGTGATGTTTCCTGGCAGCTCATCTCTAACAACATGTGGTAGTGCTGATAGAGAGATGGACTAAAACATTAAACAGTCTTTGGTTATCATTCTTTATATCCATAACCCTTGTTGCAATGTCCTAAAGAGCTAAAGGCCCATTCACACCACCTAAAGTACAAAGGTTTAAAATAATCCCCACCTTGTTACCCTAAACCCCTCTCTGTGGGGTGTATTTTCCATGATTTTCTCCCAGAGGAGACTGACGCCGCCATATAAAAGTAACAGGGAGGATTGTCAGAAATTTTGAAAGGAACCCCTAAAAGGTACCAGAATCTTGTTTTATGGGCGTGGCTCTAATTCGTTATCACCTCTATTGAGGTACCAATCCTAACAAGTTAGTTCCTGTCATATTTTTTCATTACCCTAAAGGTACTGGGATTATTATTGTAGCGATGCTTATTTTATATTTGATTTAAACACCATCAGCGGTACCAAAGTCACAAATTTCAATGCCCAAATGGGATGATCACCCCGTCACTTTTATATGGGAGTCCCTCCCAGGGGGGATTTAATTTTCTGGGGAGTGTCCACGGGAGAGGGGGGTACTCCCTTATATAAGCTATATAGATATGTGCGGCGTCAAAGGGTATGGTTTTTGAGCCATTTTTGGTCAGAAATAGGATGTAGATTTTGACCATTTTGGTCTGAAATTGGGTATGTTTTGTGCACTCTGGCCTGGAATTTGGTTTGGCTTTTAGACAAAACTATTTTTGGATCAGGTCTGAAATAGGGTATGGAAAATCACATATTTTGGTCTGAAATAGGGTAAGGGTTTCAAGAAGCAGACCGCACACCCCCACCAAAAATTTCAGGGAGTACCCCCCCCCCCCCCCCCCCCCCAGGGGGTGGGAGTGTTGTCACATGCATGCCAATCCTTCAGATCCTTGCAGTCTATATTTCGCTTCGGATTAAATTTTACATCATCTTTATAAATCTTACTTTTCTTGTAAATAAACCAAATGCTTTGAAGTGGAACTTGAAACCCGCTGGAACGCACTTGAGCCATTTTTCCACAACAGCTGGGCTGGGAATTGCATAGTTGCTCGTGTCACATTCCACACAAGGGAAGAACCTGGAATAATGCAGCAAAACGATCCTCCGTGGTCTTAACTGAAGCTGGATAGAGCCTTCCGCATTTGACAATAGACGAATCCGACCAGCCACAAGTTCCCTGGAGAACTTTTCCCACAAGATCTACAACAGGAGCAGTTTTCCCCGCCATTTTCTTATTGTTAGTACTTAGTCTCCCTCAGCCCTATGTTGTAAGTCCCGTGAGGCCTGGGAATTAAAGTACACGTTTGTTTTCAATATGGCGGGCTAGTAAAAATTTCATTCAGTTCAAGCTTGCATTCAAATATTTGGGCTTAATCCTCAAAATCCTTCAGGAGAAATACAAAAGCATGGAGTCTTGACATCTCTTTTTTCCTTGATGTCGTCTTGGGCTGGATTCACGGACGAAGAACTTTCCCACCTGAGACAAAATACGAGAGAAGATGTCGAGGGGAAAGCTCCGGGAAGCCGCAAAAAAGCAGCCATGAACACTGCAAAACGACAGCGACCCCGGGAAAAAATAAGAACAAGAGCCTCCCCTGGTAAACAAGAAGGAGATGACGGCCAAGGCCAGAGAGATCGCGCTCAATCAGGGCAACGAAATACAGGTGCTACTGCAAACAGCGGTGGCCGGTCATCTTCGCGACTTGATTCAAGAGAAGAAGAAAAGGAAAATTCATCTCCTGAATGCGAAAGGCGAGGAAAAAATAGTAAGCATACAAAGGAAGACAATACAATGCCCGAAGAAGCTCCACCAAAAAGAAGGCCTATAAAGAAGACAGATGATTCTCATCACGAAAATGCTCTGCAGCTTAGTGATAAGTTTAGTGTTCAGGGGGGAGCGGTTCGTGCAACACAGAGAAAGAGTTAGAAAGTAATCTTCCTGAGATAATCGATGAGAATGATAGGTAAGAATATCTTTCTTATTGATATTTGTTTAATTCACTATTACTGATTGCAGTTATTTCTGCATTTTTTTCAGTGCACATCCACTGTGTTCGTGCACAGAATATTTAATTTGCATTCCAAGTTGAGATGGTCTGGTATCCTGGCGACATGTAGATTAAACTTGTGATTGGACTACTTTCGGGTTATTTATAGTGTGTCAATAATTATCGCTTTTATATTGTAGAATGTAATCACCACTCAGACAAGGTAACTTTTTTTTTAAACTTTTAATGTTTCATATACAAAGAAGTAGCTTTACAGCAAAAAGTGTGACCACTTTTAAGCTTAATTAATTCACAGCTTCTGATTGGATAGTTTACGCTCATGAAAGAAAGTGAATTAATTATAAAAGTGGTCACGTTTGGTCTGCTTGCTGTAATATCTATAATCTATTAAATATTTTTGAAAAAAAAAAACCCCACAGAAACGTCTTTCTGTATCTCTACAGAGTTAGGGGACATCAATGAAATAAAGTTTCCACAGCTGTTTTGAGTTTGCCTAAACGTTCAGGTGTCTTTCTACCGGGGGTGGGGGGGGGGGGGGGGGGGGGAGGTGGAGGGATAGAAGAAGGCGAGAGAAGGCAGGGCTCCAATTCATTTTCTATCAAGTAGTTCCTGTAGGTTTTTTCCAGGGTAACATCTAAAATGACAGTGGTCATTTTAGATTTTAGACACCCTAAGCGGTACCAAGCCGCAAATTTTCACTTAAGGTACAGCAATCACTTTTATATGGGAGGGTGGAATCACTGGAATGAAGGTCCTCACAACCTCAGATCAGGAAAATATCTGATTCAAAACCAAATACTCCCAAAGAGAAGCATAACTGAAGTACAAGTAATATGAAAAGGATGTGTCGAAGAACAATAAGTAGTAGAGAGAATTTTGACACTGACCTTGATACTTTTTTAACATATTACTGTTTCACTGATGCTTGTGTGTTTATTTTAAAGAATACAAGCCATTGAATCGTCAGCGTTAGAGAAGATGCAAGAAAAAACAAAAAACAGATAGAGCAAGAAAATAAAAGGAAGAAAGCAGCTCTTCAGGAAACGATAAAGAAAAGGTAAAAATAATATAAAGAAGAATGTGAAGCAGAGACGGGGATATTCAAAATCTTATTTATGATTGACTCTAGATTTGATTCAGCTTCTTCTTTGATTTAGCTTTAGGAGAGCAGGGAAGGCACAGTGGTGAGAGCACATGCCTCTCACCAATGTGGCCTGGGTTCCACCTGTTCATTTCTGGCTGGGACTCGTATGTAGGTTGAGTTTGTTGTTGGTTCTCATCCTTGCTCCAAGGGTTTTTCTTCAGGTACTCTGGTTTTCCTCTCTCCACAAAAACCAACATTTCTAAATTCCAATTCGATCTGGAATCTTGGGGCCATATGCTTGTCAGTAGCAAGACTGTGAAGTATCACCCTTGTTAACCCTTTCACTCCCAAGAGTGCTAAGTTCAAAACTGAGGAAAATATCCAGAATTTCATTTTGCAAAATTGGTCAAAACAAACAGTACCACATGAAAGTACTGCTCAATAGCTTTCATTTGAATGGTCACATACTTGGGTTTCATTCACAGACTCAAAAGTTAGAACCACATTATTGACTCAAGGTTTGACTCTGGGAGTGAAAGGGGTTAAACTAAGTCGATTTATTTGATTAAGTGCGGTGGCCTAATGGTTAGTGTGTTGGTTTCTGGATCGAGGGGTCCGTGTTTCAATCAATTTTTACACTTTGTCTTATTTGTTTGGTTTGAACAGATACAAGAAAACCCAGGCAGAAGCACACAACCCTTTCTTTAGTTCAACAGGAGTTGAGCCATCTGGACAGTCTGCTCTCTGCTGATGTGGCAATTCTTAGAGACAAGATAGAAGAGAGTAGTAGAGAATATCTCAATGCACGGTAAGTTATGTGTATTGAATGTTTTCAATAGGCTAATTTCAATATGCTCAATAAATATCACACCGCTAACTGTAATTTGAATTGCAGAAAAAGGTACGAAAAGGCTGAAAAAGAATACGTCGAGGCAAAGATGGATTTACACAGGAAAACAGAACGAAAAGATCTACTTACAGAACATCTTTACACCATCATCAGAGAAAACGAAACTGAGAAAAGCAAAGAAGCTGGAAGAGCTCATGACTAAGCTTAATATATCCACTGAAGATGCACTTTCTATGCAGCAGACTGGTTTCCTCGAGGTCAGCGGTGATGAAACCAGCATCAAACAAAACAATACAGAAATTTCCGAGTCACAGGAAGAGAAAGCAAGTAGTCAGACTCATGAGTCAAGTTCTGAACCAAATGATTCTCAAGTTGACACTGTAGAAGACACGACTGCCATTACAAAAGAAACCAAAGTTAATTTGACCACTGAGACTGAACCGGTGTGTCCAGAGAATGAAGCTACTGTCACTAGTTGATTTAACTCGTCTTGTCCTCTCGATATTTTTACAAAAAATATAGGTGACAGGATTGTCTGGACATCCTCTCAACTTTCTAATGCGGTTAGCTGTGTAGACCACCTCAAAGTTTTCTCGACTCTTGCTGAAAAAAAAACCCCTCTTGAAGGTCAACCTCGTTCCCAGGGTCTCTCTTCTTCCCGCCAAAAGCGTTCGCTTTTGGCGTACGGGTATACATGGAAATCCTGGAAAAATAATAGTTCAGTCGCGAAGAATCATGGAAAATTAGATCTTTGCACGGCGTGAGCAAATAAAATTATAAATTTACGGCAAACAGCTTTCACGTCTTGACCGCAAAGTTTTTAGGGCGTTAGCGTCCGTATTTTGTACTCAATTTATACAACAGATTTTGTATGAAGAAAGATGGTATCTTTACCTGGAGAGATTTTTCCGAGCTAAAAACTGCTCACAGAAACGTAGTTTTTTATCTTCCGTATTTGGATACTCAACTATACAACAGATTTTGTATGAAGAAAGATGGAGAGATTTTTCAGCTAAAAAACTGCTCGCAGAAACGTAGATTTTATCTTTCCTAAATACTTTAGTAGAGGTTTTAACGTTTTGACTTTTCACAAAAGAGAAGCCCTGTATTTTCGCTTGTAATGGGTTGTGGTAATGAACCTTAGAAATATTACCGGCGGAGACTCGGTTAGTTATAGTCTTGTATAGAAATAATAATATATACATTTGAGGTTTCCTTCAATTTGAAGGTTATTTGTACGTCGAAAAAATAAAAATGCTCATGTTAAAGTAAAGCAGTATAGTATGTGCTACTGATAAACACGAAGCGATAACATACGAGTTTTCTATATCATTTCTTGTACCGTCGAATTGTTTCAGGCGAATACGCTGTATATGGTGGACATGTAGTTGTCAAAGGTATATAAGCACTACTACGTATACGTATTGATTTGTTTCGTTAGCTTGGTCATCGTGACGCGACTAGGAGTATTGAGCTCCAGTAGCCCATCACAGATTAACCACCCCACCCAGCATATTGTCGGGCTTCCGCAACAATTTTCCTCTCACTTTTCAGTGTCAGACAGAGTGGCATCTGGGTACGAGAAAACAATTTTCCGGGACCGTTTATATACAGTGGGCCTGGTTGTTCAAAGTGTGGATAACGCTATCCACCGGTTAAATCGCTATCCAGTGGATAAGTGTTAATAAACCAACTAGTTACTACACTATCCACTGGTTGAACAACCGCCGGTTGTTCAACCAGTGGATAGTGTCTGGGTGGAGATTGCGCCTTCTGTCCAACACATTCGCTAAAATTTGGATTAGATCTTAGTTAGGTCAGTTAGCATAGAATTCCACGATTTTTTTTTTCCTTTACTCTTTGGTTTTAGTTTTCGATTGCGAGAATAGACAGTGTTTCATTGCATTTCCAAACACCTAGAATTTCGTCAAAATTATTTTCCAACTCTCTTCTCAGTGTTTATAAATTAAATGTGATGAAACACGGCTCGTGTCAACCACACAGACAGCAAGTAAAACACCGTGTAAGTAAGGAAGGAAATTTTATTGAGAACTTTACCGGCCCGTATTCTTATCTCTTAGAATCTAGCTATTTGT
Organism: Desmophyllum pertusum; assembly: GCA_029204205.1. Lineage (NCBI taxonomy): Eukaryota > Metazoa > Cnidaria > Anthozoa > Scleractinia > Caryophylliidae > Desmophyllum > Desmophyllum pertusum. The sequence continues at coordinate 874,343 of MU827784.1, read as the reverse complement.
AAAATCCCCATATAAACCCTTATTTTTTTATTCATCGGCTTATTTTTTAGCCATTACTGCTGACGCAATTCACCGTAGGAAAAAAGGGCGGCCGTACATTTTACCACAATACCTTGCGAGCCTGACACAACCAATAGGCACATAGAAAGTCATTTTTTGCGAAATTCGTCCCTGTACTAACAACATTGTGTATGCTAGGCTTGAAATTTTTAGAACTTTTCTGTGCCTTTTTATGAGCATTTTTAGGGTTTTCGTGCGCTAAGAATTATGGGTAAATGTACCAGTCGCCATCTTTTTTCCTACGGTGGATTGCGGTAACGATATAGCCGACACAACGTGAGCTTGTGGCGCCTGTACATACTTGAATGAGGTTTTAAAATGGGCGGTTCCATGGAAGTCAGGTTCCTTATCAACCGTCTATCAACCGATGTACATGTAATCTCGGCAACAGGGTACTCTCGCTCTTTACTAGTCAGAGAGAGAAGACATAGAACTGAGGTATAATGAGAAAAAGAGGGTTCAGAAAATCTAACAACTTAGAAACTGTGAAAGGAGAGTGTTTAAATGTTCCCATCACTGATGAAACTATAACATTTAATTATGATGATCTTCTCTGGATGAGCAACTGAACAGGGGCGATGGTAGGGGTAGCTAATATAATTGGGGGCCTTACGCAACCACGGTGAAGCCGAGGTGAACGTCGATTAAAAATGAATTTATATTTTCCTAAGAATATCGCGATAATCTAGATGCATTCAGTTTGTCCAGAGCTATCCTCGGCTGAATATGTAAATATCGCGCTCAATTCTAAACAGAAACTTGAAATTCACGTTCTCCACAAAACACAAAATTTAGTCATTTCACGTTGTTGTTTTGCAAAGGACGACTAAGAAATGTACCTTCGTTATGACGCATGTGCAGAGAAGCCTTATGTTTAGCGACGTTCTCGTTGCCGTCGTGGTTTGCATAAGTCCTAGGAACAAAAAAACGTTCTCCATCAACCGATCAACCTCGTACCCAGGGTCTTTTATTTCAGGCGGGAAGATGCACAATCAACCTCGTTCCCAGGGTATTCTCGGCGTTGCTTTTTTACCCGCCTGAAAGACCCTGGGGACGAGGTTGATGGATGCACAATGTCTGGTAAATTCACTCCTTCTCCGCGTCATTGACCTTCAACGCTCCTAGCGGTGATATTGACATAAACTGAATCCATTGATCGTCTTTTGAAGACACTACCAGGGTCCCATCGTTAAACAGCGCGATATCCGTGGGGCGTCCATCGATGGGGAATGCCCCTAGGAAAGTCCCGTCGGGTTTGTACGTCTGAATGGAGCTGGAACCCCAGTCACACACCAAAAATGTTTCCTCGCTGGGATCAAAAAACCATTCCTGTTGGCAAAACCAGGTGCCCGTCGCCTTTAATTTCATCATACTTCCTCCCGAAATGCCGAAGAAATTCACCGTTTTCATTGTACACCATAACGCAACCTCTTTCCATATCTGTCACGTAGTAGTGCTTGCCGTGAAAAAGAGCTTTGAAAGGGAACAACAACGCGCCCTCGCCGAAAACCCGAACCTCAAATCGGGTTTCCCGAAAGGCGCATCCGAATGCACGACGATGCACGCTCGGTACTGCTTCGCCAGGGGTTCGCAAGTGAGGAGGAATCGTCCAGATGGATCGGTAGAAACAAAACAGTATTTAACACCCCACTGCGAGCTGCTTCTGTAACTCACTTTAAACGTTCCTTCTTTTGGGTTGATGAGATGTACGTCGCGAGCACCGTTCACGGCTACTAAATCTTTATTGTCCTTGGAAAATGCTACACCTGAAAACATCATGGCGGGCTGGGACGAGTTCGGCGGGGATGTAAACCTTTTCACGAAATTACCATTTCTGTTCAAAATGAGGATGTTATTGTTTTCTGGATCTGCCACCGCAACGTGGTTTTCTCCATCTGTCGCGATGCTTAAGGGAGAGAACGACTCGAAACCGAAATTCGAAGCAGTAATCTTGCGAAGTGTCGTGAGGGACACCCTCATAACTTGCAGAGGAGTACATAGTCCAATTTTCACACCGCACTGATCGCTCATGGTTAGGTTACCAATGCCCTGGTTTTCAGCTTTTTGCAAAAGATCTTTGTTCGCGTCAAATGTCGCAGTGAATGAATCCAGCTCGTTGATTTCTTTGTATAATTTGTCTTCCGGGTTATCGCGAGCGAGGGAAGCCAGTACGTTTTTCATCTCGGAAATCTCACCTTCGTCCTCTCGATCGTAAACGTTCAAAGAGCGATCGACTTGATCTTGTATCTTCTGTCTGAAAGCTTCTACTTTCGTTTGAACGCGATTGAAAACTTCGTCTTGTTGAGAAATAAAAATCATCCAATTTATTTGTCAACTCCGCCTCGCTTCTCCTCGTCTTTTCTACGACGGCATCCGCCATTCTGTGAATTTCCTCTTTTAGACAATCTCCGCGTTCGCGTTTTCGCACTCGACACAATTTCAGTTCCTTGATTAATTCCTCTAAGACTTCGACTTTTGTGACGCAGGCTTGAATGCCCTTAGAAAGCTTCTCCTTTTCCTTCTGCGGCTCGGTCTGTTGAAGCAGTTTCACCAAGAACACGTTGGTTTGTAAGCCATCAAGGTCTTCCTCTCGAATGAAAGATTCTTGTCGACATGTCGGGCACTGTAAGTAAGCCGGCTTCGCTCGCATTATAATGTTTTCAAGACACTGTCTGCACACGTTATGATGACATGTTGGAAGAACTTTCGGATCTTGAAACTCTTCCAGGCAGACTGGACAACAGTAGTCGTAGAAATCTGTGTCTTTATACTCCTCATGAGTAGCCATGTCGAGTCGGTCGATTTCAAACCAGTGAAAATGAAATTGAACACTTCCTCAAAGCTTTCATACAGCTGTACGCGTCGAAAAAAGGTTAATTTACATTTGATAAAACTTACATTATGATAATGCCGTGTGGCTTTCACAGATTTGCATATATAAATCAGCTCGACTGCGCTTAGCGAATGACTGATTTCTTTTATAGTCCGATGTCGCGATAACGCCGCAAAATGGCAAACAACTTAGCGACGTCATTGAAATAATGATGTATCTACGAATAAAATAAAAAATAGTATACCGACATATTTGCACCTGCAATAGAAAATACTCAGGATCGAGTTTCGTCTACAAGTAAATTATTTATTTATTCAGTTGTGGCATCAAACAGCAATAAAAGAAACGATAGATTACACTGAAAATTAATAAAATCAAATGGGCTGAATTTCAATCCATGTATGGTTAAATGTATCGTGGTTCACCGCATGCCGTTCGAGTAAAGAACAAGCCTTTTTTCTAAATCAAAATGTCCAACATCGTCTGCAAGGCATTCAATCAATTAAAAAAAAAAAGCTATTTAATTTGTGTGTTTTATTATTTCCTGAAGAGCAAATTGAATGAATTTGGGATCTCAAAATAAAAGCATATTTTATTTTTCTCGTTGAAGCAGAAAATCGTATTCCGCTGAGTCATAAGCTTATACAACTTCCCGCGCCTCCCACGCTCTCGGAAAGGAAACGACTGCTTCGCAGCCTAACTGTCCTCGCAGAATTAGTATTCAAAATGAGTTCTAGCATACACATACATTATGACCCTCAGGCATAAAACATGACAGTTTTTAATTATCATGAACGACGTTATATAATTAATGAACCGCTTTTTTTTTTTCAGTCATGCCAAATCAACTATAGTAACAATAAAAATAAAACAAATTTTACGGAACTCAGAGAGTTTAAAACATTGTTAAGAAATGTCTGTAGAGCTAAAACTAGGATTTTAAAATCAGTCAATTCATGAATAAATAGATGATCAGTTTTTATTTTGTCTTCTGCGCTTTTCTAGAATAGCACTTGTTACAAGCTTTTGTGGTCTATTGTAGTCTCAAGGTAGTGTGCATTCTATACAGATTTTGTATAAAAAAATGTAGCAGTTATGCCCACCAACATAGTGGCAATGACGTCACGTGCAAACCAAAATTACAACCGGGGGGGGGGGGGGGGGGGGTAGAAACTCCTTATAAATGGTTTGCATAATTACGGACATAGCGGTGCCGGGCAACCGAGTGTGCGCAGAAGCACTAAACTAGTTGCTAAGAGGATTGTCTCACGGGAAATTATTAACAATAAAAAAGCTTGTCAGGCAAGAAATTCACACCTAAAATTAGTATGCATGATAACAAAAAGTTGTGTTTTCGCTCGAAAACGAAGACGTGTTTTTTTCGTTGTTGTCTGATTTCGCTTCACCTCCGTGTATTACGATAAACATTTTCATCCGACTTCGCTTCCCGTTCCAGTAGTTACTAGTAACACTACTGACCGTATCCGAAAGACTCTCGCTGTAGCATGTAAATGCAGCTCAGACGGATTTTTCGCTTGTTGTTTCACGCTACCGAGATATCGGCGGCGTGAAAGATCAGGCCAAAAATCCACCAGCGCTGTGTTTGCAGGCTACGCTATACACGCGTACAGCTCTACGCTGGGAGCTTGAACAAGTTTCCCGGGTTAGAAAACAATGAATATTTGGTTGACGTCATTCTTAGCAACGGCTTGATTGACACACGATTCGCACTGTTGGTCTGTTGCCCGGCACCGCTATGTCCTCAAAGAAGAGTGCCGGCTTTCTATCCCCCTCCCTACTCAATTTACGCATTTACTCATTTTACTCAATTTACTCATTTTACGCATTTACTCATTTTACTCAATTTACTCATTTTACTCAATGCAATTTACTCATTTTACTCAATTTACTCATTTTACTCAATTTACTCATTTTACTCAATTTACTCATTTTACTCAATTTACTCATTTTACTCATTTTACGCATTTACTACTCATTTTACTCAATTTACTCATTTTACGCATTTACTCATTTTACTCATTTTACTCAATTTACTCATTTTACTCATTTTGCTCATTTTACTCATTTTACTCAATTTTACTCATTTTGCTCATTCTACTCAATTTACTCATTTTACCCATTTTACTCATTTACTACTCATTTTACTCAATTTACTCATTTTACGCATTTACTCATTTTACTCAATTTACTCAATTTACTCATTTTACTCAATTTACTCATTTTGCTCATTTTACTCAATTTACTCAATTTACTCATTTTACTCAATTTACTCAATTTACTCATTTTACGCATTTACTCATTTTACTCAATTTACTCATTTTACTCATTTTACTCAATTTACTCATTTTACTCATTTTGCTCATTTTACCCATTTTACTCAATTTACTCATTTTACTCAACTTACTCAATTTACTCATTTTACTCAATTTACTCATTTTACTCATTTTACTCAATTTACTCATTTTACACATTTACTCATTTACTCAATTTACTCATTTTACTCAATTTACTCATTTTACTCAATTTACTCATTTTACTCAATTTACTCATTTTACTCATTTACTCATTTTACTCAATTTACTCATTTTGCCAGGAGCCCATCACTGATGGGCTCCTGATTTTGCTCATTTTACTCATTTTACCCATTTTACTCAATTTACTCATTTTACTCATTTTACTCATTTTACCGCATTTCACTCATTCATTCATTCATTCATTCATTCATTCATTCATTCATCATTCATTCATTCATTCATTCATTCATTCATTCATTCATTCATTCATTCATTCATTCATTCATTCATTCATTCATTCATTCATTCATTCATTCATTCATTCATTCATTCATTCATTCATTCATTCATTCCTTGATTGATTGATTGATGATTGATTGATTTATTTGTCAACCAATGATTTTATATTTATTAAACCCATTTCATTCCTAAAAAGTCTTTCAAAATGGTGGTATTTGATTAGGGTAGGTGTCCTAGACCCTGTACTGTAGTTTTATTTGTTTCCAAATACCAAAACCAATAAATCCTAACTAGCAAAACGTTTCTAACTAGCAATCATCTACTACTGTAGCATTTGTTACGCGTGTGGATCAACCATAATCTTACAGCCTTCCCAGACTTGAGTAACCTGAAGGCCTGTAAAGTAACAGAAAAATATGTCAACAAATGTGTTGTTAAACTACTACAAGATATAAATAATAATTCAGTCTTCTTACATACATTTCGTTTAGTTCATCGGTCAATCAGTGTCCGTCAGTCAGTCAGTCAGTCAGTCAGTCAGTCAGTCAGTCAGTCAGTCAGTCAGTCAGTCAGTCAGTCAGTCAGTCAGTCAGTCAGTCAGTCAGTCAGTCAGTCAGTCAGTCAGTCAGTCAGTCAGTCAGTCAGTCAGTCAGTCAGTCAGTCAGTCAGTCAGTCAGTCAGTCAGTCAGTCAGTCAGTCAGTCAGTCAGTCAGTCAGTCAGTTAGTTAGTCAGTCAGTTAGCAGATCAGTAAATCAGTCCGTCAGTTAGCAGATCAGTAAATCAGTCAGTACGTCAGTAAGTCAGTGAGTCATTCATTCGGTTAGTCCGTCCATCAATCCGTCCATCAGTCAGTCAGTTGAAAGCAAAACGCGTTGCAGAAACTCGTTTTAAAACGCGTCAACTCAAAAAACGTGAGTGGGTTTTGCATTTGCATTGGTCGGCTTATCTCAGACTTGTACTGTAGATCTGATATCTCAATGGTAGCAGTGATAACGGGTAAATTGAAGTGCTGGAGGGATTTTTCACCTGTTCAAATTGGCTCATTGGTACCTCATGAGTGATTATGGGAGTTATATCCACTCTGCAAGGAAATAAGCAGCTTATATCACTACTAGTACATAAATTCCCCCTAAACTCACAGCCATGACTAGTTAGCAATCATTCCTTAACCCTTTCTCTCCCAAAGTCAAAGTCAATAAATGAACTCTAACTTTTGACTCTGTAGATGGAACCCTAGTGAGCGACCATTCAAATGAAAGCTATTGAGCAGTACTTTCAAGTGGTGCTGTTTGTTTTTGACAATTTTGCAAAATGAAATTCAAGATTTTTCCTCAGTTTTGAACTGAGCACTTTTGGGAGTGAAAGGGTTCACAGTCAAGAGAACAAGTACATGTTGATGTCAAAATCCCGTCTCCGAGACTTGTGCTCGCACTTGGTTCTGATTGGATAATAAGAATCGGAAACTGTTCGACGAGTGTTTGCAAAGAATGTTTGACAAAAATGGAACTTGACTGTTAAATTGAATGGCAAAATAGTCGCTTCCCATCGGTGAGTAATGAGAAGAATTACAAACACAGTCGGAGGAGCAAGTGTGCCGGTTTTGGCAAATCTTCGTTGAAAACCGAATCATTTTATCCAATCAGAAACTAGCGCGAGCACTCACAAGTACTCTGAACGCAATCTCGCCATCAAATACGTCATGTTGCTTAGCAATTTCGGCAACGAAACACTGCGGGCTCAATCCCGTCTCAGAGGCGGGATTTCACCATCAAGTTCCCACAAATAAACAAACATAAACTGTGGCAGGAATTGGTCAACATCTCAATATTGGTTTTGTGTTTTATCGCATCTGCCTGATCAGCATCTCGGGCATGCCTACATTATGCACACGTCAAAATCTCAAAAAAACGCTTACTTGTTGCTAAAACAGTAACTCTTCTGACTTTTCCCAAGTGCTGTAAATCTTTCTACCATGAATGGATTTTATTGTTAATGACCTGAACAAAATAATCTTGAAGAAAGTTCTCTACATGAAGGGGTTGCTGAAAAGACAAATAATGAAACAGCAACAACATTAGCACGAGTAAGATAGGTTCTTTGTTTGTCTGTTTTGTTTCTCCAGTTTTAAAGGAGCTATGTCACGATATTTTAAGTCATTTTTGCGAAATGCAAAATCACCTTCAAATTGAAGAAAGCCTCAAAATAATAGTTTACTAAGGTAGAGAAACACCAAAGAGGTAAAAATAAAACAAACAGGAACAAGGATGGATGAAGATGAGAAGATTAAGACGGATTTGAAAAATTTAGCCAATTTTTTCAAGATGCGCCATCCGTGATGTAGCTCTTTTAAGTTCTTTTTATTCTTTTGAGTCTGATTTAGAAAAACCACAATTGAATTTGGATTACCGCAGCAGTTCACGCGACTACTGCCAGTCAAATACACACACAAATAAAATATATATTTTCTCATTATTCTCGTTACCTTAAGAAGCTCCAACAAGGACAATCCTTCCACCCTTTCTGCAAAGAAACAAAAAGTGTTAATGCCACATCAATTCTGCCTAACTGACATATATGGACTGACCTAGCGCAAACGCAGTCACAAAGAGTGTTAATTTTGTATGCACGAAATGACTGGGCCGGGCCGGTGCTGAGACACACAAGATGGGCGTTAAAATTAACCAGCCTGCCACTGCCACTTAACGAAATAACAATACTGTGCCCAACAAAAAACGTGTGAGATGAACCACATTGAATTTCATTACTGAAATAAAGAATTCTGTTTTTTTGGAATATTCACCTTAGTAAAGAGAAGCAGTTGTTCACTAATGGCGCTGCCCTGAGCATTCTACAAGACAACCAACGCCATCTCCTGATGTTTCTCTAAAAACTAGCAAAAAACAAAATACAACAATTATATTCCAAGTTGAATACTTTTACTTTCTATCAGAAACGATCTGATTAAAAAACATTGCCATGCAACTGCAAACAAAACTGGTCACAAGCTGGAGTCTCTTGTGTTGTGTTCTTGGACAGAATGCGTGACTCCAACTACTTGTCTCCTATACTAGAACATAGTTAATACAGGAAATGGTTATGAAGCCTGGCAAAGTTCTTTGTTATATGTCTTTGTTCGCTATTTTGGGGTTGACTGTGCACAAAACCTGACAAAATACAATAGGTGGTTACGTGTGTTCAAGCAACTAACCAATAGAAACGTTGCGATTACGTAATTCATGCATAGTGTATGAGCACAAAACAAAAGATGTGCACGGTCATGGACCTTTCAACATAAATCTTGGCCTCTTTGTTTGCTCCTTTGAAGTTTGCCGGGCTTCATAACCATTTCCCCCTATTAACTATGACTAGAAGGAGCATTGCATGACCTGCACGAATCAACAGTGTATGACAATATGACAAATGTTCTATGGTCACAAATAACAGTAGTTGTCTGCTGTGTGAACATCTAACAAACTGGAGTGAGTCCTGTCATCAGCAGTCTCGTGTTGTGTTCTTCAGTTGGACAGAAAACATGACTCCAACATGCCTCCCTCTTCCTAGTCTCCAAGGAAAAGCATTGCATGACCTGCGTTAATCAAAAGTGTGCGACAATTTGGCAAACAGATGCTGTGTGAACGACTAACAAACTGAACTAAGAGTTTTCTAATGATAACG
>MU827784.1:600000-862500 GCA_029204205.1 Desmophyllum pertusum | reverse complement strand
ATATTGAACTTGACTTATAAATGATTTTTACCATATATTTAGACATAATAGTTGCAGAGTGCTATGTGTGTAGAGGGAAAATGTAGCTGAAATCTCAGTTGGTTTTTACTACATTAAACATTCAATCAGCTGTACATTGTTATGTAAATCGTACCGTTTAGTAAATTATTGATACTGTCATCATCTCTACCAGTATCTAATTTTGTAGAGACTCTGTGTGACACATCAAATTAAGTTGGTGACACACAAGGTATTATTAATTTTAATACTAGCCAATAAATTAATATTCACTCCCACTAGAAACACAACATCGCAAGTTATAATCAACTTAATTTATATTGTTTAATAATAACCTTGCACAAGTATAGTGTCCCCACTTGGACTAAGTTCTTCCATTGCTTGATGTGCAACACCAAAAGCTAGAAACAGTAAATAAAAAAATAAATCATTACAAGTACAATTGTAAATAAAATATTACATTTCCTACTTCGTACCCTTCCCGCCCCTTTTCTCCCGGGTTCCTGCTCCTGTGCACTCTCTCACAGGCCCTCTGCAATCCCCCCCCCCCCCCCCCCCCCCCCACCCCACCACACATGCACACATCAGTAATTTATGTCATATGAGATCAGTAACATGGAAAATCATTAGGTTTGACTTGCGGATTTCTTGATCACATTAAATTACAATAAATCAGGTAATATTACAGTCAGTGTCTTACGTTCTAATAACAGGCTCTGTCAACATCAAGGGTCGTCTTTAGTTGGTAGCAGTAGCGGGCTGGAATGATGGTATACTGGGCAAACCCTTCAGAAAAGAGATAAAAAGTGAATTGCTATATAATCTTATGTCCATATCGGAAAATCTCACAAGCCGCACGTCCTTTTTAAAATTGTTCTAAAATATCATCATTGGTGCGGCTTACTTGACTGTATCTGTGTTAAAACTTAATGTATTTATTACCAGTTAACTTGTAATTTAATTATTTTTACCTCCATAAATTGTTCCCTTCCATGGCCAAACTGATTCAAGTTCTGGCAAATGTGACGTAAATCTGACAAATAAAGGAACACAAGTGTTATGGTCAACCCTTGGCTGGAAATTGGCACTTCCAAACGATTTATTAGTGACGCACTAGTTACTGGTACAGTGGAACCTCAATATAACGATACTCGATATAACGATGTTCCCGGTATAACGATCACAATATGGCAGCCCAAACGTAAAATTTCCCCCATATAACGATAAAATCAATCATCGCAGCGATGAAAAGGAGGCTTAACACTTGAAAGGATATGACACTCCGGGGCAATACTTTTCCTTTATAATTAGTTCTCATTGCATAAGGACTGTAACGTGTCTGTCAAAGCTTGTTACGATAGGGATTTATACAGTACATGACAAATCAATTATTAACAATACCCCGATATACGATATTTTTGGCTCTTTTCCCGAAAAATCGTTATATCGGGAATTCGTTATTACGATTTCCCCGATATAACGATCTAATTTGGTCAGTCCCTTGGCACATCGTTATATCGAGGTTCCACTGTACAACATTTATAATACATTATTACTAACAAACAAGTGATGATTCCTGCTCTTACCATGCAACATTGAAAACACTTTCCACAATAGAAGTGATTTTCACAACAGACACGTTGTCCTACAGAAAATTCATGCCCACAATCTGGACCAACCTGTACACACCTAAAGGTAAATTTATTGGTTACAATTTTATAAGAGAGTAATAAAAAGATAAATGGAAACAGAAATGTTAAATGATAAATGTGACTTCCAGGAAATATCCATACCCCTCACAGAAGATGTTTGATTTGAGCTCTCCCCCACCCCCCACCACCACCACCTCCTGGATTCCAGTTTAGCTCATAATTTTTCTTTACAAATTTTGGCTTTTGAGACCCCCTCCCATCAGAATTTTCAGTGACCTTCACTGGGAGTGGGTATGGATATTTTTCTGGAACTGCACAACAAGAATAATTCCTCTCCAACACACTCGTGACCAGGAATAAAAGGTAATGTTGCTATCGTCTTTGCAGCTACACAAAAAATTAAGAATAATTGAATATAAAAGCAAATATTGGTAGTGTCCTGTACATTTTGCTGCCGGTTCGCACCTTCCTTATATTAGAGGCTTCTGCCCAGCTCTTTGTGATTTTCGTTTTGCGAAATATTATGTACAATTTTGTCCTATTTCTCCCATGTAATGACCACTTCCGGTTCCGTTATAGTTGATTGACATTGTGATGCTTGAGGAGACACGAGACCGGGGACACGAGGTCGGAGAGATAGGAGACCGCGAGTTTATAATCAGAGCGCGTAATAAAGTATGTATATCATCAGAGTTGTGACCCATCACTTAAACATTACATCCCAGTTCCTGCCACCTTGGTATCCTGCTCCTGTCCTCTCTTTGTCCTGGCCTGCGAGAGCCTGCCAGACGGTTTTTCTCTGGCTCTTGTTTCACCCGCCAAAATATTTCCGGCCGGGAAACTCGAGCCGGAAATTATGTCTGCGTTCACAGGCTACTCTTTTCCCACCTCCCGTAGACTCCCTGCCCCCTATAACCCCCGGTTCCTGTTCCCCTGCCCCTCCCCCACCCTTACGGCCCCCCCACTATTAATGGGATGTCCCCTGCTCACTCAGTTATCATGTCATGCATAAAAATATTGTAGGCATGAAGATGTACGAAAATCTTGCCCAGCTGATCGACTGCAAGTATGTGCCCTGTCCACGCTGTGTGATCATCGCAAATTAGGCAATCATAGTTTCAGACCGGGAGTTCAGACTAGAGGTGTCGATTTTTACCTTCATTCCACTCATAGAGAATGGTATCCGAGCCACATACAGGACACTTTGAGGACTTTCACAAGCAATTCTCCCGTGCTAGGTTGTGGAACAGGAATGTCTTTATAAATATAGGACGGTTTCTCCTCTTCTTTGATAAGCACTTTCATGCACTCCGGCAAACCATACATTTTCACGATCGGAAGTCTGGTGACTAGAATAATCGGTGGAGCCTGTTTGCGGAATGAGGCGGGAGGGGTGGGGAGAGTGAAATGGAATCAATAATATTCAAAGAAATTCAAACAGTTAGACTCAAAATTTAACACAAACTATACTTTTCTTCAAATTCTATAGTTTTCATTTTATTTTAACAAATTACTAGACGCTTTAGCTTTTTTTGACGGTAGGTAAAGAATATCACCTTACCCTACCCTAGCAAATAACAAATTGTTCACAGACTGCTCAAAATGGCGGAAGAGTTGGAGCAGATTGAAATCGGCTTGAAGAAAAGACTCGAAGAAATCAACAACTGGCTGCGAAATGAAGGGTACGAGAAATACAAAGAAGCCAGAAGCTTATCAGAGGGAAGAATCTCGCGAGGATCCTGAAACAGATCCTTTTAAGTCGAAGTACAGTGCCCGGAGTATCTTGTCAGATTTGAAAGCGAAACTGGCTTCATTTCAAGACGAGGACATTCCAAGCGAAAAAGTGAAGATCTTAATGGCTGCCCTTGATCACCAGATTGGACAAAACTACATTGAAACTGAGGAGCTAAGCACTGGCGAGGAACATATTGAACGGTGCATTAAAACTCTTGATGAACATCGTCTCGATAAAAGGTGTTCTTCCATATACTTGCATGCTTTGAACGAGCTTGGGATTCTGTGGTCCAAAAGAGGTGATTCTGAGAAAGCGTTGGGATTTCTGCAGGATGCAGAGAAGTTGTACCATACTTATACTAAAGAAGAAGAAGGTGGCTCACCTTATGATATCCATGAGTAAGTTAACATGTTATTTTATTACTGGCTAATAATTAACTGCATCAAAATTGATTAATAAAATTTGTTATACATATACATGTATAGGGCAAAGGTAACAAATCCGATCCCACCAACACGTTGGCCAACATGCCGGCCAACGCGTCAGCCGACGATGCGATGTGCGACGTATCGTCAACCAACCCGTTGATGGGATCGGATTCATTTAATTATGATCAAAATCTGTATATTATACCTGCCAACTTTTTGAGTCAAATCCACAAGAGATGTTCCAACCATTTCCAAAGATTGCCAAAGGTGTTCCAACAATTTCCAAACCGTGCAGAAGATGTCCGAAGATGATCCGATGATTTCTGAATATTACCAAAGATGTCCAAAGATTGCGAAAGATGCATTCGGACACAGTTTGTAGGATTCAAACACAACACTTTGCATGGCCAAATGGACTCAAGTGCATGCCAAAAAAAGCTATTTCAATGCCCGCCTGCTGCCATTCAGTACTCAAAGTAAATAATAAGACTTGTGTTGACTTACGTTGGGTGGCCAAACGGTCAACCTGCATGCAAATTTGATCTTTATCAAAATGAACATTTGTAAGTCCACGCAAGTCCTGTCACATGTACACAAGTCAACACAAGTTGCAGCAAATAAAGTTCACAACAGTGACCTTGAATCATACAGTTGATCTGAAAAGCGAAAATATGTTATCTTTATTTGTCCTTTTAGACTTTTCTACCCTGAAGACAACTTCCATTCGGATCTTGAGCGAGAAAAGGGCATTTAGTGCAACCTTCACCCATACACTGTATTACTTAGCACAAGTCAATGCAGCCATGGGGCATTCTGAAAAGGGAGCCATGTATTGTCACACGACTCTATGTCGTCAACTGGAGACAGAACAGTATGACCCAGTGGAATGGGCTGTAAAACTGTGCAACACTGTCTCAATACTACATTACACAAGGAAAACTACATGCTCTCAAGACATTGTCTGGGTATGTATTCTTCTCGATCATGATGTTGTAAGTTGTCATTCACTGTACATCAAGGTTCAAGGCTCTCAGCTTATTATGAGGCAATGTTTGAGGAAAATACTGTTCTGTTAAACATATTTTATTTTTGACTGGTAATAGTACTACCCTGTTCTCGCGTCAGGAGAGAGGAAAATTTGTTGTGGGGTAGGGGGGGGGGGGGGCATTGGAATCCCTGGAGGGGTCCCATATAAAAGCAGAAGGGGTGATCATCAGAAATTTTGAAAGGTCAACTCCTAATAGGTGTCAGAACCTGGATTGTGTTTAATCTTCATAGTTCATGGTTACTGCTTCCCCATTCAAAAAACGTTTGCCAATGTTACTTTTTTCAGTTCAAATCTCTGTAACAAGGGGGCCTAATATTATAAGCCGTTATGGTTTCTTCATAGGTCCCCTCGCCACTTCCTGTATTGGTCAGTTTCCTTTTCTATTATTATTGTAATTTTTTTTATATTAATGTGTGGCAAATTAATAAACTAAACTAAACTGTATATCGACACAGTAGTTTTAATAGTGGTATGACATGATACATTTACACAGCATGTTCCAGTCGTGTTTTCTCTGGAGCTGAAGAAACTGCTCCGGTTGAGGCTGTGTCTGAGGATGACAGCCAGGAAGAACGTGACAGAAAAGAAAGGATTCCTCAAAGGAAGGCAGACATCTCCCGGTGTTGGAGTAAATATTGTATGGATGTGCTGAGGGTATCAAGGGATAAATGTGTTCAAGAAATGACAAGCACTGAAGAGAGTGATGAAGATCAAAACATAGAGAAAGGTTTGAAGAAATCCTTTTTGTTCAGGTCACCCAACTTTGTAGGGTCGCAGTATAATTCCTATAAGATTTCTTGGCTCAGAGGAGCCAGGTGGCTGATCAGTGCCAGCGCTTTTAAAACTCTGTTTTCTGAGCATAAAGCGACTAGGAGTATTGCTACTTCCCCTGGATAGGATGCTAGTACATCGCAAGTTACCCCTTAGCATTTTGTTAGGCCAAGAACACAACCAACACAATGACCCCAAGAGAGTTCAAAAAGAAAGCCCCCCCCTCCCCCCCCCCCCCCCCCCCCCCCCCCTATTCAGACATTATCCCAGTTATTAGCATTTAGACCTATATATCCACCCCCTTCCTTAAAATAAATGGGGGGGGGGGGTTTCAAGGGGGATGTACAAAGGGGATCATGTAAATCATTTGGTGAGTACCTCTGGGAGTTTGTATCAAAACTATCACCTGCTGGCTTGACTGACCTCAAACTTTACTTTTGCAGAGACTTCTGATGAGGATAGTGCCTGCGGTGGAGAAGGGGATGAGGAAGGTGATAGGAAAGAGCCCCTTCGATTTGAGTCCCTGGAAGTTACGTCCCTAGAACAGTCAGTACCAGGACCACCTGATAAAAACATATGATGAGGTAGACATGTTTTAAAATGAAAGTACTCACCTTGTCACAAAGAAAGACAAACAACAACAGCAGCTTATTTACCCATGTAACTCTGTACAGAAATCCATGGGCACTCCCATAAAAGTGACCAACATCATTTCCAGGGTCTTACTCGTTTTTTCAAGACGGCAGCTGACAGA
Source organism: Desmophyllum pertusum (assembly GCA_029204205.1). Classification (NCBI taxonomy): domain Eukaryota; kingdom Metazoa; phylum Cnidaria; class Anthozoa; order Scleractinia; family Caryophylliidae; genus Desmophyllum; species Desmophyllum pertusum. The sequence goes on along the minus strand of MU827784.1, from coordinate 856,094 downwards.
GAGAAGACCCTGGCAAAGGCTGGGTCACATGACTTAAAATCAACCAATGGCGAGCCTTCCACCATTTTGAATCAATTAAAATATCCAATATATTTGGAGATTTTTAAGGTCACATGATCTGGCGTTTGCCAGGGTCTTCTCTTGCTGCCATTTTGAATACCAAGAAGGCCCCAGGAACGAGGTTGTAAAAGTGATGTGATTGTCGGAAATTTTGAAAGGAACCCTTAAAAGGACCAGAATCCCGTTTTGTGGGTGGGTCTCAAATAATTTGGTACCTTTGGCTTAAACCTAAAAAATTATGATGCAAACTAGTTTTGTTTTAGAATAGGCCATTTCTGAGTTGTCTTTTGCCTCTGTTTCAAAACGAGTCTTGGTGCTCAACCTTTCATATGGAAAATGAGTTTTACTTCCACGTTTTTTTTTCTAGCAAATCAACCTCATTTTCAAATGAAAGGTTGTGCACCAAGGACTCGTTTTGAAACAGAGGTAAAAGGCAACTTGGAAATGGCCTATTTGTTATCTCTTGGCTTAGGGGTGAAAATTAATTATACCAGTGGATGACTCTTAACGGTGATCATTTTTAACATGCTAAATTTTAAGCACACATTTTAAGCCCTAAATGACATGATGATGACCCTCATCACTTTGATATTGGGACCCCTACCCCCCCCCCCCCCCCCCCCCCCCACCAGACACAACCATACCTAAAGGACGCTACCTGAAACGGCAAAAATCTACTGACCCAGCAAATGGTATCATTTTATTATAGTTCTTATATATTTCTTCTCCTTTATATCAACAGGCACGTATGCTGTTCCTGGAGGGCCAAAAGTGGCTCAAACATCTCCAAAGAATTCTATGTGCTGGACGGCCACGTGACTAATCACGTGGAAATCTTGCAGGACATGAGCCAGCTGTACAAACTGCTGTCCTTCTTCGACGAAGACTTTGAGAGGAGATGCAAGATGCACAAGCGTCGAGTGGACATGCTAAGTGAAGTACTGATCGAGTTGAACCCACAGCATTACCTCCTGGTGTGCCGACAATTGATGTTTGAAATCGCCGAATCCTACAGCGACATGATAGATTTAAAAATGTCCATTGCCGAAGAGTCTGGCGGCGCGCCGAGCATGCACGCGGTGAAGAAAATAAACACGTTGATAAACCAGAGCATTAAGTTCTTCCAGAGCTTTAGTGATTCTTTGAAGCACAAGGGTGCACTGCCAGAGAAGTTTGATGAGGATACGGTGCGCCCAGCTCTGGTAGCACAATTCTACATTGCACGACTCTACTCCAAGTTGATCTGCGCGGATAAGTACGGCAAGGTTGAAAATCTGAAAAAGAGTTTTGATATTTACCAGTATCTGGTGGAATATTGTGATGCTCACCCTGATATGCCCGAGAAGGCATTCAAGGACGAGCTCGGGGTGTCCCGGGAGATGGCAAGACTCCTTCCTCTCAAGATGGACAAAATCATGTCCGAGCCATGAAATTTGCCGGGTATACTTGAAATCTTTGACACTTAACATAACATTTATATTCTGACTACACTACCGCGAGCCATTCAATGTGAAATAGTTTATTTAGGATGAGCCAGTCAGTCCTCAGATCACAATACCAGAAGACATTACAGCATAGATAAACCTGAGAAAGCTTCAAAGATGTACCACGCCAGATACGAAAAACCACTAAAAAGAACACTCTTTAGATGTGGCCAAAAAATGTGTGGAAATGTATTCCCTATCTAATGCAGTGGCACTGAACCTCGGGGAAGAGGTACAAAATAAACATTAACACTCCTTCCAAACTAAAAAGAAAACTAAAAGCGAACAACGAACAACGAAGGAACAGAAGACTGACCGACGCAAAATAAATTAAATTTCCCGCTGAAAGTTTGAATAATCCCGAGAGGTCACATGACAACACCCGAGCCTCAGAATAGTAATTTCTGACTTGTTCGTTCTTTACATTTTGGTTTTCCGCACGTGACAGCTGATAAAATCCGTTGCAGTCACTTGGTCTTCGCGGACAGACTACTTTGAAAACGTCTTTTTATACCTAATATATAGAAACACAAGCAGGCGAAATATTGTATATAACTGAGTGCGAATAAAAGTATTGTCTTATTGTACGTTTTTTTGGTGAGCTTTGGGAAATGGAATGAGAATTTCTAATGAGATGCGTGGGACGCAAGGCTAGCAGGGATGTCTGCCTACCCTCCATGAAACAACCCGCCCCTCCTTGAATAAGTGTGCCTCTAGAATCATGAATGGTGAATAGAAATACCCTTCACCTCAACTCGTTGTCCAGTTGTGATTTATTTTATTTTTAGGTGAAGAGAAATACTAGCTATTTCATTCTTTGAAGTGCAAACTTGTAAATTCTATCATCAACGAACTTACAAAGCTTTCCAAAAGCAGGAGCCGGAGATTTGAGAAGAATTTCGTGTAAACAAGGCTTGGGGTGAATTTAGAGTAACTGACGGAAGGTTCACCTTAGAGGTTGCGGGAGGGCGCCTCGTGTAACCTCGTGTCCCATTCGCGCGCGCGCTCCGCTCGTATCCAATCTCCCCGCGACCGATAACGACTGGGCAATTTAGAGTCACAGCATACCTTTTAATTCAGTGATTAGTTTTGCTTTTCCCTGGCTCTGTAACAGTTAGTTCAACTATATTTAATTTGTTTAAAACAAAACTGGTCAACGTTCCTAAATCAATCAGTCCAAAACCCATCGAGATCGGGTTTTCCGCCCTTGAAATTGGTTATTCCCGTTACTGCATTTTCTGACAGTTGCCGTGATTGGCAGATGTGATAAATTTGATTTTCTGACAGTCAGTAGAAATGAAATCCTTTCCTTCTAATAACGTTAACACATTTACACCTAAACCGGCCAAGAGGAGACCACGTACTTGTACCACTTGTGACGTCATCACTATTCACGTCAGAGGACGTCTTTTATATTCAACTGATAGAGTAGGAAGATGTCTAACAAAGCATTGCCTATCCGAGCACGAAACGTTGGATTGGGCCAGAGATACACACAAAACAGCTTGGAATTTTTCCTCCAAAATCACCAAAAAACGTGCCCTTCCCTACCATTGACACTCTTGTTGAAATAGTACGGTGTTTCATTACCCAATTTGCGCACGTAGTGCTGTGATCGTATCGTGTGAAGTGGTCGCCTGTGCCGCGAGGCACATGGGGCCGCAAAATGTAGCGGTTTCTGTAATCAAATCGTTTTTTACGGGTGGGGGTAGATTAATTAAGGTGGCTCGCCTTGAAAGTACAATCAACGACTCCTTTGGAAAAAGAAAGAAAGGTACAATACTTATACATACATACGCTTTATTGAGACTCTCTTATGTAGGGCTATTTTGTCACAATGTATACTAATATATATTAATTATTTAACAACTATTTAATTAAAATAGAATAATCAATGTGTGATAAATATGAATCTGAAAATAAAATTAATAAAATCACAGTATATATGTATATATTAATAAGAAAGGAAAAACCTAAAAAAATAAACACGGCATGCGGCTGAGCAAATTATCACTGCCTTATATAATTGCTAATCTTCTTTTTAAATGTCTTTATATTGTACTTTATTCCTTCTTCGTTAAGTTAGTGTGATTCTTTTTTTATTTGAGAACAAAAGCATATTAGGCCAATTTCGATATATTAAAATTCTAACTTGGCTCCGAGGCTTAGGGGAATAAAACAAAAGAAATGATTTATTCATCCCTCAACCTCGATGTGATTTCTTTTCGATTTCTTTTGTTTTATTCCCCTAAGCCTCGGAGCCAAGTTAGAATTTTAATATATCGAAATTGGTCTATTATTTGCCAAACCTTTTATAAAAAGGAGGAGGCTCATACATTATGACTAACACGAATAATGAGTATAAAAAAAATAAAATCCACTTTACGCAATACGTGAGTTTGAAAGGCGACTTTACAAAAAAACGTGCTTGGAGCTACCTTAAATAACTAATATTCATCATTGTTACAAGTTTCCCGCGAAATCGTGATATATAATGGCTACACTAACAGGCTTTGCCAACAGTAAAACGACGCATCAACTGTACGGGAAATTAGCTCGCGTTCTTGATAGACAACGATATAACGAACATCAACGATGAGGATACGTCATGTTGCTTAGCAACTTCGGGACGAAAATTGCGGGCTCAGTCCCGTTTCGGAGACGGGATTTTGCCATCAGCTGGACTGGAGAAATGGCCGGTTACACTACATTTGTTCCTTGCACCGGGGGGTTCACTGTAATTTGCCTACATAAGCGAAAAACTTTAGAAAACCGATTCTTAAACACGGAGCGATCCTATAAAGCGAGGCTGAGGTGTTCAGCCTGTCAATCATAGTCCACAATGAAAGTGCCTCATTGGTTAGCATCGCTGAAAAAAGCCAGTAGAATGAGCTTCTAAATAAAATCACTTCGAAAATAGTTTACGCACAACTCGACAAGCAGGGATAAGTAATAAGAAATTTATAGATGTGCTAAAAAGGTAGGGCGAAAGAAAACGAATAAACAAAGATTTCACAGCTTTTAATTTCAACAAGTTGATTTCTGTACTATTTTGCCGGTCAGTGTATTTTGCTCGTTGCGATTTTGTTCTCGGCAAGTCAACGGATTACACTGTAGGTAGTGTTCAATGAATTTAATAATATGAAGGGAAATCTCTACAGTTTTTGGCCGATTTTTTAATGGAGAAATTTGTAAAGATGGGAGAGGCGAAATGCTTGGTGCTAATGCCGCTAAAGCGAGAATAAAATAGAGGTGAAGACGGCACTCGGCGAACTTGCTAGCGTGTTCTGAGAACAACAGTAAACATATGTTCGCGTATTATTTGAAACTCTTGCCAAACCCAGCTCAAAACTACATGACTCGGTTCAGTTCTTGCTTTTCTCAATTAATAAAGATATTGAAATGAAACCTTAATTGTAGGATTCAGTCAGTTTGCTTTTTAAAGTAAACAATGTTGACATGCGGAATTTGAATTTTTAGGTCTGGGGTCGACGTTCAATACTCCCGTTCAGATTTATCTTCTTCCACCTTTAAAACTTATTAAAATCAAAATAAAAGCTTTTGTAGTGTTTTTCCCAGAAATAATTACCCAGTTCGTATGAATTGAGCAAAGAAACATCTCATTTAAACGTTCAATCGTCTCACGACCGTTATTTCTTCTGCCATTTGCGATAAATTGAAGCCAACAAAGTGCTGTTTCCAGTCCTTTTATAGGATAGGCTCGCTCCGTGTTTAAGACTTTAAAGCAATTTGAGTGATACGAAAATATTCAGTGTTGTCAGCGGTAAGAGGAGTATGAATAGCCCATCTCGTGTCCAGTCCACTCGCTTACTTCTGGCCCCCATCATTTCCGTCTTTCAGCATGAGTAATTTCTTGAGCGAGTCACTCATAAAATAAGGCTTCTCTGCACTGCCGTCGTTAATCTTAAGATCCTCCACTAAAAAAGAAATATATAAATATACTTTCACAAACGTATACAATTTTACAACCAGTAGTCCCTCTTTCTATTTGTTTGTCGAGCGAGAAGCAAAATAGTGTCTCGCCCCAGATTTCGCGCGGCCTCTCTTCTAGCTCGATGAACTAAGGGAAATAGTCTACTCGTAGTCTGAGGACATGAGGCAAAACTGGCGTTGTTTCTGCATTTTTTACGTTCTAGATGGCCAATATGATCGCAAAATCATTTCATTACGACACAAACATTTGGAGACATCACTAAAGAACATTCTAGTCTTGGCCGCTTATTTCGAGTCTACAGAATCGTGAACATTTTTGTCCAGGAGGAGGCGTAAACGTCAACAGTTTGAAAGGCAAGTTTCGGAATCAAACGTAAGGATACCTAATGTACAGGGTTGCAATGAAGAACACCCTACCATTGCCACTCAAAAAAGTTTTTGATCAATTTTTGACAACGTTTTGACATCTTTTGACAACTTTCTGATGGCTTTCGTTTCAACTGCCCAATCAAAATGCAAGAACTATGAGAGGCGGAGTTGTCAAGCTCCACGTTCGCGTTCTAACAATTGACATCTCCGCCTCCCACAGTTCTTACAATTTGATTTGCTAGTTTAATGTAAGCCATCAGAATGTTTTCAAAAAGATTTCAAAAAGTTGTCAAAAATTAATCAAAAACTTTGTCGAGGGCCACAGTAGGGCGCTCTTAACTGTAATAGCGATATTTAGTGAATGAATAAAAACTTAAAGGGAGTGTTTCACGGTTCGGCGCATGTTCAGGCTTATCAACTCTATCCGTTTAAAAAAGCCCCACTCACTTGTACTTCTCGATAATCACATACTATAAAACGATGAATAACCAAAACTCACAAAAAATTTCAACGAATTACACCGAGAATGTCGACATTGAATACCAGAATACCAGAATACCAGAATAATGTGTTGGCCCGAAGGATTTATTCTGGTAATTTATTCTGATATTCAAATGTCGACATTCTCGGTGTAATCCGTTGAAATCTTTTGGGAATTTTGGTCATTAGTCGTTTTGCTTGGACTAATAGACCAATTTCGATATATTAATATTCTAACTTGGCTCCGAGGCTTAGGGGAATAAAACAAAAGAAATGATTTATTCATCCCTCAACCTCGATGTGATTTATTGTCGATTTCTTTTGTTTTATTCCCCTAAGCCTCGGAGCCAAGTTAGAATACTAATATATCGAAATTGGTCTATTATAGTATGTGATTACTGAAGTATCGAGAAGTATATGTGAGTGGGTTTTTTAAACCGATAAAGTTGATAAGCCGGCACATGCGCCGAACCATGAAACACTCCCTTTAAAGCTTTAGAAGGGGGGCTTTTTACGGTAACTAACTGTGAATACATGAGAGGATTATCAGGCTGTATCTACATGTATACTCACAGAAGCAATGGAATACGGTGTCAATGGCCATATCGTACACATCAAAAAACAGGATTGACACAGCGTACGCAAAAACCACCATGACCTGGAGGTTGAATCAAAAATGAAGTTCGTTACGTCGAGGTTTGTTAGACAAGCCTGTCAGCGCTCAAAGTTGCATTAATCAGGGAAGAACATAATTCTACTAGATAAGAACAGCCTTGTTTTCTTTAAAAGAACTTACGATTGTTGGTACAACATCATACTGAAGTGTTGTGGGATCATCGTTGCTTAATTTGTTAAAAGAAAAGAAACTGCAAACACCTGAAAGATAACAATTCAAATAACTCAGAGTAATTCCTGTTAAGCCCCGATCAAACAGTCACAACATTTGTCTCAACATTCTCTCAACATTTGTTTAGAGCCGATGTTGAGACCGTTTGACCATCCCCTCTCAACAATGTTGAGAGATGTTGTGACATGTTGAGACGAGTTTAAATTCATTTAAACTTTGTCTCAACATCTTCACAACATTTCTTGTTCTTGAAATGTTGAGAGGTTAACCTCAGTAAGTCGGCAAGAGGATCCCCCTCAACTAAAGGACAGAGGTTCCACTTCGATTCTACATACATGTACAGATCCCCTCTTATCAGTGTGCCAGCGCATGATGTCACGCACCGCTATAGACAGTGCTTTACATTGAACATTACAACAAGAACAATTCCGCAGCTTGATAGCAGAGGTTAAATCTATGTTTAGTCTATTGTTTCCAATGAGACGTCGATGGTGTGTTACATAATTCGTAATCCATTTGTTTAGTGTTTCCTAATCCGTTGTCCGTTCCATGTCATAAGACAGTTTAGCACTAAATTGTAATTCCGCATAGGACAATTTAGCACTGAAAATGTAGCCCCCAATTTCGTATGCCCGCGTATGTTAGTCGATTCTTTCCAAAAGACGACGGTCTTGTATTTAAAGTGTTCCCGGTAATCCGTAATCTTGTCCAACAAACGTTCCATGTCATTACCGCACTAAAAGTGCAATTTCACGATGATAAAATGTAATGCCCCACCACCAGGGAGAAACCGGCATACTGCCGTTCGACCCGAACGCAAAACCCCAAAACAATTTTGAAATGTTATTGAAAAGTATGTCCAGAAGGCTTGATGAAATAAAATTTTGGTCTTAAATTAATTTTATATCATCTAATTACCTTGAGTAAAATTCTCCAATCTGTTAGGTTGGATAGATAGAATTGCAGCAACGGCAAATGTTTACGTTCGTATTACACGGTTTTTCGGGGTTTCGCTTATGGTTGTGTAGTTCTCTAAACTTTTCTTTTCCGCGCCATTATCGACCCCAGCCGCAGGGACTGATCTCGCGCCCAAGTTCAATTTTACGCGCGTAGCAGATTGACCAATCGGAAGCGTTTTTATTGTTTTAACTGAACGCCAATCACAACAGACTCTCTCACAGGGTTCCCCAGAGCTCTTCTCGCCGTCAGTCATGCGCAAAAGAGAAGAGCTCAGGGGTCGAGAATGATGATTATATTCCGAATTTGGGCGCTACACGCATGCGTCTTTTGCACAAGTAGTTTGTAGTATACCACAAGGAAAATCGCGACTCAAGTGAAAAAAAATATATATATTGCGCCGTTGCAGTAGTACTTGAAGCGTTGTTAGAAGCAAAATCTCGTAATTCAATTTTTCATACGTTTCTTCGATTTTTCCACATCTTAAGGCCTGGTCAAACGGTCAAAACATTTGTCACAACATTTGTTGTGAGCCGATGTTGTGACCGTTTGGTTTAAAAATCTGGTGTAGGTTCACTATATGGTTTAAGATCTTGACTATCGTATCCTAAATTCATCCACTTGTCTGTTGTGAAGAGTTTGAATTCATTTAAACTTTGTCTCAACATCGTCACAACATTTCTTTTGTTCTTGAAATGTTGTGAGGTTGTTGGTTGTTGTGGCCGTTTGACCGGCATGGTCACAACATGTCACAACAAATGTTGTGAGAATGTTGTGACCGTTTGACCGGGTCTTTAGACATTGAGTGGCAGAATGCTCCACACACCAACATCTCGAGGATTACGTCATAATGACGTAATCCCGAGATATAAACCGCTGTAATGCTAATAACGAATAAGAACCCTGACGCACCAACAATTCCAACCACCAGCAGCTTGCCCATGAACAGTAGGAATGACGTCACACTGTTGACTGCTACTCCCTGTGGATGAAGGACAGTTATTAGCGAACAATAAACCTCGTACCTCAAGGAGCCACGTCACGGATGGCGCAATTTTCAAGTTCGTAATCCGTCTCAATCTTTCGTTTTGGTGTCTTATTACCTCTTTGGTCTTTTTTCTACGTTTATAAACTATTATTTCCAGACTTTCTTTCGATTTGAAGATATTTTTTGTGTCAAAGCTCATTTAATTTGCGGAGCAGCTACAAACTAATGGGGATTAAAAGATGGAGGAAAGAGTACAGACTTTATTTAATGAGGGTAGCACTAAAATAGTTTAAAAAAACTAACAAACCAGTGGCCCTCCTACATTATATACAAGATAAGATAAAATACAATAAAATATGAATATTAAAACTACGAGATGTGTACAAGATAAAATACAAGAAAATACAATCTAGTGAAAAACAAATTGAGATTATCCTCTCTTATTGGTCGTGGAAATTCAATCGCTGTATTCCTCCTTTGCATGTTATTCAGTCCGAGGTTTCCCCTTCTAACGTGTCCAGCATAAAGTCGTTCTTAGCAATTCAAACATGCTTTTCGCCAAAACAGAATTAAATAATCCGAAAACGGGAACAAGTTTGTCTTGTCAGATGTCTGAAATAAGACGTGTAGACTAGATGTTCCGGCGACACACATTGGCGATTGGAACCCAAGAATATTATTCGCTACAGGGGGTAATCTTTCATATAATTTGCATAGATTTGAATGGATTCTCCGTACGAGCCTCTATTGCTAGTTCCAGTTCCTACAGGATTCGCTTACCTCAGCACGTTTTCCAGTGACAACTTGAGGGCCTCCTTTGCAGCATCGCAGAAATTCTTCCCTTTAGTGGCAATCTGAAATTATAAAAGTTTATTAGCATAAGGCGCACTCTTATCAGTTGGATCACATCATCACGTTATGTGAAGGGCGCGCGTGTTTTTTATTTCAGAAACAGCGCACGTTATAAAACCAAAATTTGCCCAAAGGTTGGTGGGTGCACCTGCCGTCATGCTATCCTCAATATTCTTTGTTCTCCAATAACCAATCTGCACCCTCGAGTACAAACACATTTTCAGTAACGAATTTTCGACAACTAGAGCGGTTTTCAATTGAGTGTCGTAAAATCAAAACCAAAGCAATTACAATGGCCAATCACAACAAACGTAAACAACACAATGAACCAATGAGAACTCGAAGCAAATACACGTAACCGGCGCCAAGCGCGGGAAAATGCGTGTAACCAAGTCACGATTGGTTTTGGTTTTGCATGATTGGTTGAGTAGGTGGCGTGAATTTTTTTACACCAATCACAGAGCGTGTAAAGTCAAACCAAAGCAATTCTGGATTGGAAAACAGCTCTATTAACAAAGACAATACAATACAATGACTTTTATTTATACACGATAGGGTTTAAAGCATGAAGCTTGTGGGGTCATGTTACAACAAAAGTTAAAATCAATATATAAATTACATAAATAAATAATTAATTAATTAATTAATTACAAGGGAACACTCAAACTTGAGTGTCTTACCACAATGTAAGCATTCTTGTTTAGGGATTTGAGGAACTTCTCCAAGCACCAGAAACAACACTTGCAGCAGCTAAAAAACGAAATTATTTACATATTTTATTTAAAAAACGAAATCTATAAAACTTAGTAGTCCGAGGTCAAACACATTTTGTATTACAAATGTCAAACAGATTGCAATGATCTTTCCTTACAGTGAAGAGCTCCCTATCGTTGCCACTCGACAAAGTTTTTGATCAATTTTTAACATAGTTTGGAAAACTTTCTGATGGCTTCCATTTAAACTAGCAAATCAAATTGTAAGAACTGTGGGAGGCGGAGATGTCAATTGTCAGAAAGCAAACGTGGAGCTTGACAACTAACTCCGCCTCTCATAGTTCTGCATTTTGATTGGCCAGTTGAAACGAAACCATCAGTAAGTTGTCAAAAATTAATCAAAAACTTTGTCGAGTGGCAACGGTAGGGCGTGACATTTTAATCATTTGAATGATCAAGGTAACCAAATTCAAGAAGTAAACTAAGAACACTTAGCAAAGTATGTACAAAAATATAATTATTTTGTGAAAAGAAAAGAACGTATAACTAGAGCGAAACCACAGATATTTGAACTTCTACAAAGTGAAGACTACAAGCATAGCATATAAGAGTGTTTACTGTTTAAAACATTACGTCAAATTTGTTTTGTTATTCAAATTTGCCCACCATTAAACAAAAGAACTCTTTGTTTCAACAGCCAATAGTTCTCTGGTTGGCACATTAATAACAATAGGTGACGTAACGAGAAATACCGCTATACTAACCACATAATAAACTTGACACACTTGGTATCCTGGCCAGACTCTACGAGGCAAGAAATCACAATAAATGGTGTTATTACGTCACATTCACTTCAACTGCCTAATTTCTACAATAGTCAAATTGAACTTAGACAAGCCAAGGGCTAATCAATGGGATTTTACAGCTATAATTATATTATCTAACATCCTAGACATGTATAGCTATAATCTACCATCATAGGCATGCAATGCGTGCAGAAGATAATGTTAATCTAGCGACGAAGTGTGCCTATGACGTTATATTATCGCACCTTTGATTTGGCGATGGATATAATCCAACACTGTACTGATGATCTTGACAATGGCAATGATTGCAGCTCCAAAGGCTAAAGAGCCAGTGTGATATCTGAAACAAAAAATAATTATGTTAACCAATTTTATGGGAGCCCATGTTTCGGACATTTTTTGCCTCTAACTTGATGGTTCATGATGGAGAAGAGGGACTATTTAGAGTTTAGCCAACAACATATGCAGCTGAGCCTGTTGAGGGTCCTTGTATTGTGCGTCCTGGGAAAGACACGTCTTGCTCTCCTCTTCTTTTTTTGTATAAATAGGTACTGGTAGATTGTTGGCAACCTAATAATGGGCACCCTATAATGGGCACCCTATAATGCATATGCACCCTATAATGCCCTATAATGGGCACCCTATAATGCAACCTATAATGGGCACCCTTGGGCAGTAGCAATACTCCTAGTTACTTCATGCTACCAAAATCATATAAACACCACCAATATGGGCCACTTAGCCTGTGTGTTGTCTTTGTGTGTTCAGGTACCTACATAACTCAGATTTTGGAAGCAGTGTATTCAGTGACATCGCAAAAACAACACTTAACACATGTACAGCAACATAAACAACTTTACCTTAGAGTGCGCCGGAAAGATGAAATGATGGGAAGGGCGGGAATATCCTGTTGAGAAAGAGAAATATTAAACAAAACATAATTAGAGACCTTCAAAGTCAGCTAAAGTCCAGAAACTCAGGAGTTGAATAGTTCAAATCATATATCCAATGCCAGGCCAACATCAAGCACTTACTTCTGGTTTGTGGAAGGCAAAATACCATGATGCAAATGCCCCAGCCAACACACACTGGCCAAGAGCAATAATAAAGTTCATTATCCACAGCCAACCAAAGAAGTGGAATACTTGCATGCGAAACAGGTGTCTGTAGAGCATAAAATAATAGCAAAGAGCTTGTTAAAACAAACTGTACAACACTGTATTTGGGTCGACAACAAGATCCACTGAGCATACACAGCCACAGGCGGCCCAACGATCAATCGTTTGAGAAATCAAATAATTAATTGTATGTGATCTTGGTCGACACTGTAAAGCAAGCAGTGTTGTGTTTCAATGTCGGCCGTTGAAAATTTGAGCAATTCATAACACATTGTATGGAGTTAAAAATAACGGGGAATTCATACGCTCAAATAAAGGAAAATTTTGCCCTCATTTCGATCAAATATAAAAAACAATGTACACACCTTGCCTGTTTTCTGTTGGGCTTTTCAGTTGGGATTTCACCGTTGTTTTTTGTTCTTTTTTTGGAGGGGGGGAATTTTGCCATTTCTGTCAGACTTATGAAGGCCAGAAATGGCAAAATCTTGACACTTATGACTCTCATATTGTGAACGTGGGCTGCCTGTGGCACAGCTCAAGACAAGATCTATTGATGATCAACCTTTGCATAAAGGCCCATAAAGGCCATGCAGGGCTTCTCTAGAGCTTAATGACACAGACTAACAAAAGTATGATGAAAGAACTTACACATTCTCCATGTATCCAGCTAAAACACAACTTGCACTGGTGTTTGGATGCATGGACTCGAAAGTCTAACAGGAGAACAACAACAAACAATCTCAAATCAATAGAAATCAACATTTAATTTTTATCTAGACACTTTACTACGAAAACCACTTATCTGTAGCACAGGCCCGAATTTTCGCATCATTGCCCCACCCAGACATTCCTGAGGTTCACATGCTGTGTCACTTTGCCAGCACTGATGTTGAACTGCTGTTAGTAAAATTAATGAACTCAAACGTTCTTGCAAACACGAACTGCTAATTCAAAGAAAGTACATAAGTGACATAAGTTTGATTCATTTTTCCGGTTGATCCACTATTTTAAACACGTGTCTTTCCATGGTATGATTTCCAATCGAGCCTGAACTGTTATAAGCACTAGCCTGTGAGCATGCCCACATTTGGGCCGGCCTACGCGCAAGCAACGTCAAAGCCATGAGAACGAGCCGGCGAGCTCTAAGCAAACATGATCTTGCTCATGCACAGGCTATATAGGCAGCTGGATAATTGTTTACCTTGGTTCACAGTCAGCCTGGTTTGTTAAGTTGTATTGATCACCTGCTGTTGGTACATCAATCACCTTGTACTGTGGTGTGCCATTGGTTACCAGGTAACTACACACTAGTTAAGGATTGGAAGCCTTACAGCTCCAATTTCCTCATGATCACAATGGATTGTGCAACCTGCACGCAGACAGGTCCTATTTCCTTCCAGCTGCATCAGAAAAGGAATAGGAGACATCTGCACGCAGGCTAGCAGCCTCACCAACATTGGTCCAACATTGGATTCGATTTTCATGCTTCTCCGGAGATGGTCAGTAAAATAATTATGAATTCCACAGAAAAAAATAGTCATTTAGTGTTTTCACAAGTTTTCAGTCTCTTTACTAGATGATGTAACTTTAATGCTCCAAGTCAACATCAAAATCAAATGAAAATAAACCCACATGAAAATAAAAGGCATTTATTGATAAGGGTAGCAACAGATTACTAAATGTGACATGGTCATTTTTAGTCTATTTTCACAATGTCACGCAATCAATATTTTACAAGTTGAAATTATCCAAATTACCTGTTCAGTAATCACATAGTTATTTTCCTTAATTTCTTAGTTTCCTTACACACCCTTTCAGTGTATGTAGCTATTTGCTAAGTCATTATTGTGACCACACAGTTCCCCTATGCAAATCCTGTGTGTGTGGGTTAAAACACCCTATAGTTTCCTTTACTCAAATCCTGTGTTGGATTGATATCCCACCTTTTAGAGCCTTATTTGGTTTACAAATATGTCTATAATTTCCTCGAATTTACTATAAATTAGCCAGTTTTAAGCATAGTTCTTCAGTTGGTCATTGTGGCTATGGTAATTAAACGCTGGAACTATAAAGTAGTCAAGTACTCTGGTACTCTGAAGCATATGATTTCAAGTCATCTTCAATAACACATCATATCTGGTATGCATATTTCTCTTTATTTCATTAGATTCGCTTAGTTTACTTTATACAACAGTTGGTTTTTGTACTTAGTGTTTACAATTCCTAATTTTGTCTTAGTAATCGCTTTTCAATATTTATTATATTATTTAGGATCAGTAATGTTTTGGTTCAACATATCACATGTAACCAAATTGACCTTTTAGTCTATATGTTTAAAAGCTCCTTTTGTTCAGCTTAATTGTTTCGATTTATTCGCTAAATTGCAGTATTTCGCTTACCTTCGTTTCACTTATGTTTTACTGTAGTTTTGCCATAATCCTAGAATCCAATTGTCTTGATATTCTACAAATTCTGTTGTTATTCTATTGTATTCATTACTGTAGTCTGCTCTACAAGTATTGCATAATATTGTTAGCTGTATTTAGTTACACTGCATGCTGTTATCAATTAACTCTCACTTTGACAGTTAATTACATCATTTCCTGTTTTCAAGTGTTTTAGTCTACATTTCGTGACTCTTGTATTTTTAGCAGTTTTTGCTTTGTTTTAACTCTAGTAAATACCATTTATTTAGTTTAAATTGTAATTAGCTTTTGTATTTTATTCTTGTTACATTAGTTACTTCGTTCCCGTTTTTTTATATCGTTAATAAAGACGTTTAACACGTAAATCTTGCCCTCAAATTTATATTTACGTAATCCGACCGAACGGCCATCTTACAAAGAGATAATAACCATGATGATAAAGTTAGAAATTAGCTGGCAACTTAACTCATGATTGTAGCACTTTTTTGTGATTTACTAAAGACAAGCTTTATAACAATAGTTTTTTTTAAGGATACACAGTAACGGCTACGAACCAGGCAAACAACACAAGCTGCAACAGCCAGGGAATAAGAGGAAAGAATAAAGCTGTCTTGATTGCTGCAACAGCCCTTTTGAAAACGAACAAAAAATACAAAATTAATTGTCATTAGCAGGACCGAGCAGTGTGTGACATTGGACCCCCGGGGAAGATTCCTTAGGCTGCAAGCAGGCTCATGTTTGGGGACCATGCGTGAGCAGCGAAAGCCGCAAGAATCGCGGTAGTTCGCCCGCCAGCTCGGGCGTCATTCTCACGGCTTTCACTGCTCGCGCATGGGTCCTAAACGTGAGCCTGACTACCATATAAAAGTAACTGGGATGATTGTCATATTACATTCAAACAGAACCCCTAACAGGCAACAGAATCTTGCTTTATGGGCATGACCAAAAATCATTTTTTGTTACAAGACAACATAATAGATTATTACTCTAAAACAATATTCTAATAAACTCTAAATCAAAACCAATTGAAGAATCGCATTTTTGTTTGTCACAGGGAGTGACTTAATTGACTGTTCAACATACTTGCTGGCTTCCTTTATCATGGCAATGGCGATATGAATTCTTTTACGCAGTACCAGAACAATCAGCAGAAGAATAACCAACAAAACAGTCAGGAAAATACCTGTGAACAAATCAAACAGTTCACACACATAAATAATGTTCTTATAAGTAAACAATATTACAGTAGCACTCATCATTTGAGTCAACTATTTCATATAACATTCCCATCCAAGGGAGGAGGAATCCCATGCAAAAAGTGACAGGCTTGATACAAGTCAGAAATTTTGAAAGGAACTAGAATCTCGTTTTGTGGGAAATGGGCATGGTTCATTGTCACCCCTATTCTAAAACGAAACATTAACTGACCCTTCTGCAATTTTTTAATAGCTGAGTAAAGTCAGTGACCAAGACGATTGCTTCAAATACCTTCTTCTGATCACCAATAGCAAAATTAATGTAACTCCTATCTTAAACACTAAAAGGTACCAGGACCACTGATGGTGATCAACAATAATTATTTTAAGGTTCCCTAAAAGGTACGAAGAACACCCCATCACTTTCATATGGGAGTACCCCCTCCCCCTGGATCCCATTCAGGGCAAAAGACTGTGAGAGTTTATAGGAGCTTCAACAACAGGAAAAATAAGAGGATTTGTATATTGAGAACAAGAACTTCTGTACAGTGGCATTAGCTCATTAGTAACTGTATAGTCATGTTTATTACTCCTAATTTTAATATAGCACCATTGATTCCAGAGTGAAGCTGATTACTAACCCAAACCAAGCCAGGTGTCTTTGGATTTTCTGTAATTGTCCAGGTCAAAGGTAAATTTGAACTCTTGGCTAGTACCAGAGTCGTTTAGGAACATGTACTTGCTGTAGCAAAAGTACATGCCTAAAGAAAAAAAATAACCACATTATTTATTCAATTTGTCCCGACTAACAGAGCTCATGAAAGCCTTGAGGTAGGGGATGTTTATAAGTCTGTTAATGTCGCTACTTGACTGTCACTCAAGTATGACAACAACAATAATTGTTATTACTTTTTACAGTGTAATACTCCTTTTTCATAAATTGCCGCCCAGCAATTTTTTGTCTGGCAAGGTTTTCAAGGATATTGATGCTATTACATTACCTGAAGCACTGCAAAATATGTTATCTTGGGAATTAGTTTGAGAATTGGGTGTTTCATATTTAAGACATTTGTATGGGAAATCAAAACCTGGCCTCACAAGCCTCGTTTTCATGTTTGTGAAAAATTGAAATGCCTACAACTTCTCCTCAAAATATGAATATGGCCTTAAACACGGAGCGATCCTATAAAGCGAGGCTGAGGTGTTCAGCCTGTCAATCATAGTCCGCAATGAAAGCGCCTCATTGGTTAGCATCGCTGAAAAAAAGCCAGTAGAATGAGCTTCTAAATAAAATCACTTCGAAAATAGTTTACAATAATACGCTCGATAAAGCGCAACTCGACAAGTAATAAGACATTTATAGATGTGCTAAAAAAGGTAGGGTGAAAGAAAACGAACAAACAATCGCAGCTTTTAATTTCAACAAGTTGATTTCTGTACTATTTTGCCGGTCAGTGTATTTTGCTCGTTGCGATTTTGTTCTCGGCAAGTCAATGGATACAAGCATATTTACGGCAGTTCTGAGACATGTACACTGCACGTAGTGTTCGATGAATTTAATAATATGAAGAGGAATCTCTACAGTTTTTGCCCGGTTTTTTGAATCGAGAAATTTGCAAAGAAGGGAGAGGCGAAATGCTTGGTGCTAATGCCGCTAAAGCGAGAATAAAATAGAGGTGAAGACGGCACGCGGCGAACTTGCTAGCGTATTCTGAGAACAACAGTAAACATATGTTCCCGAATTATTTGAAACTCTTGCCAAACCCAGCTCAAAACTACATGACTCGGTTCAGTTCTTGCCTTTCTCAATTATTAATAAAGATATCCAAATGAAACCTTAATTGTAGGATTCAGTCAGTTTGCTATCTATCAGTCAGTTTGCTTTTTAATTTGAAGTTCAATACTCCTGTTCAGATTTATCTTCTTTCACCTTTAAAACTTGTTAAAATCAAAATAAAGGCTTTTGTAGTGCTTTTCCCAAAAAGAATGAACCAGTTCTTATGAATTGAGCAAAGAAACATCTAATTTAAACGTCCAATCATCTCACAACCGTTATTTCTTCTGCCATTTGCGATCAATTGAAGCCAACAAAGTGCTGTTTCCAGTCCTTTTATACGCTCGCTCCGTGTTTAAACGTACACATATTGACTCACTTTGATCACATGGTCTTTCTTGTTATTGAATTCTTTCTTCTTCATTTCAATTTTCAAAAATTGCTGGGCAGCCATTTATGAAGGTGTATATTTACAGACAAGACTGGTCATCTGAACATAACCAACTGCAATGCATAGAGCTTCATAAAATACTAGCATCATGGGCATGCAATGTGTACAGAGAGCTGTGCAAAATCTAACATCATAGGCATGCAATGCGTGCAGATGAGCTGTATAAAATCTAACATCATAGGCATGCAATGCGTGCAGAGAGCTGTATAAAATCTAACATCATAGGCATGCAATGCGTGCAGAGAGCTGTATGAAATCTAACATCATAGATGCAATGCGTACAGAGAGCTGTATAAAATCTAACATCATAGGCATGCAATGCGTACATAGAGCTACATAATAGTAAGTTAATAACTGATGTGATCAATTTGTTTCATATGTGTACATAACAACCAAATTATGTAAAATCAATAACATTACCATAAATGAGCAGGGCAAAGACAGCAATGATGGTGAACCAGATCAGAGGAGCTGCTATCCATCTGTAACATCAACAACAAAGTTTTACTTTATTCTTAAAACTTATAAGTAAAAGAAGTTTCACTTTAAACAAACTTTAAAGGTGTGCTACTGCCCAACACACATGTGCATTGCATAACTATATGAATTCGTGACTTTCTACTTGTACTTTGTACTTGACTGTCAGATAAAAGAAATAATTAATACCCCTTGTTAAACAACTACACAACAATCAGAGCATGTAGTATGATCAAAATGTTATAATTCACAATAGCTACCTCGTGATCAGAATGTAGACAAATGCAAGAATCATGATGAGCACCATTCCTCTGAAGACAAAAAAATATTTATAATAAATAATATTTAATATTAAATAAATAAACTGGAAATACCTAAAAATAATTGTCACAAACTTGTGATGTATAAAAATTGATGATTAAATCCACTGACTAATTTAAATTTAGTAGACACTTGGTTGTGGTTCATTCCAAATCTGTGATTGGTTCTCTCATCAGTCACTATTTGCTGATATTTACCATGTGCGATCATGCATGTGGTGCCCTTGAAAGGCAAAATAATTATTCTTCGATTTTGGCTTAAAAATACATAAAAATGTAAAGCCCCGATCAAACAGTCACAACATTTATCTCAACATTCTCTCAATATTTGTTGAGAGCCGATGAGCTTGAGGCCATTTGACCACCCCCCTCAACAATGTTGAGAGGTGTTGTGACATGTTTGAATCCATTTAAACTTTGTCTCAACATCTTCACAACATTTATTTTGTTCTTGAAATGTTGAGAGGTTGAGGTTGAGGCCATTTGACTGGGCATGGTCTCAACATGTCTCAACACGTCTCAATACGTCTCAATGTTAAGACAATGTTGAGACAAATGTTGTGACCGTTTGATCAGGGCTTAAGTTTTTGACTACTTTCCTTTATAGTGTCTACTTATAATACGCCTTGTTGACTAGTAACAGTCATCAACTACATGAAACAATCATGAAATAAATAAACTTTATGCAAAGTTTCAACTCACATTAAAAGCCAGTACCATACTGCCAACATGTCCTCAAATATCTAAACACGTAAACATTAATAAAAAATACTAATTCCAAGTACTTTAATTTAATTATTTCTGATCATTGATTCACACATTTTCCTTGTTATTCAAGAACCTTTATTTAACTAATACATCCCTAATGAAAGGGATTTATACAGATAAATCCTCCTGGTATTTATATATTTATAGAAAAATCCCTGGTAGCTGACATGGATTTATAAACTAAGACAAATCCTCGGTAGACAGGGATTTATCTGCATTAACAAAAGTGTCTTTTTTTACTCTCGTTTCTTTCTCTCTTTTTCGCTCATTTTTCCTTTTTTTCCTGTACCCTGTGAGCCTCGAACCTTCACCCTTAATTATTCACCTCTGGATTACATGTCTGACTTCTATACCACTCTGACACTTCATGTCTTGGATTAGTTGAAAGTTTCCCTTGTTAATTTATTTACTTTTATTTGTCCTTACTGATTTAAATTAAAAAAATCTACATTAAAAATGAGCTCTCTTTTTGGCCAGCTTTTGTCTTCTTGGAGAAACAACGTTTGTTTTTTGGCCGCTTGTCCCCGAGGTATTGCATCATCATTAATCGCTTTCGTTGTCTCTGTTTTGATCCGAGAAAGTGTGAGCCTACTAATTAGCCAGTGTTTGTCCTCTTGCAGGAAAGCATTTTAAAGATCCCTCATGAATAACTGATATCATGAAATAAGTTAATAGATAAACAACACCTTGAATGTCGGTTTTAATCCATATACATCGCTCGTGCCTACGGCCATCGGGATGTATATGGATTAAAACCGATGTTCAAGGTGTTTTATCTTACTTTAAAATATTGACAACAAAATAATATTTATTAGTTTATATTTCTGCAGAAAAATAGTATTTGTTGCAGTTTGATGCTGAAGTTGACTGGGATGGAATCTGTTTATTTTGCCGCGTAACTTCAAAACAACTGATACGAATGGACTGAACTTGGGAATATTTCAGCGGATTTACAAGAATTTCCGAATGGAATAAAGGTTAGTTTCAGAAAATCTGTCTAAGAAATTTATTCTTGAGTTAGTTAG
Organism: Desmophyllum pertusum; assembly: GCA_029204205.1. Lineage (NCBI taxonomy): Eukaryota > Metazoa > Cnidaria > Anthozoa > Scleractinia > Caryophylliidae > Desmophyllum > Desmophyllum pertusum. The sequence goes on along the minus strand of MU827784.1, from coordinate 835,029 downwards.
TTAGTTTGAAGAGCCTCACAAAGCAGTGATTCTCGGAACCGTTTCGGCTAAAACAAATTCAATTCACTTTTGCCTGGCGTTTCGCCTCGTCTGAAGTCTAAGCTTGATCATTTTGGCCTGTTTGTTATTGTAAAAAACAAATGGACGTCAGTTTTTAATGCGTCTGTCCTGTTATTGATCATGAATTTCATCATAACATTGTCAAAGTAGTCTGCGGATCCACTTGGTTATGCCTCATGGATCCACAGCTACTTTGACAATGTTATGATGCAATTCATGATCAATACCAGGACAGATGCATAAAAAACTGACATCAATTTGTTAATTAGCAATAATTAGTATAATTATATAAATACATGATTGTACAATAAATTATATTACATGTACAATATTACATGTTTATTGTAAACATTGATAATTAATTTACATACCGACATTCCAAAATTTTGGGCATTCATAAGGAATTGAAGACCCCTAAAGAAAAGATTTACAAATAATACATGCAATTAAAAAAATAAAACAATTTTTTTTTTTTAGCGGTCCGTATCCAAATCCTTGAATTTGATTGGCTAAGAGCGCGCGATTCAGCGGTCCGTATCCTGCAGTACGGACCCCGAGTTACGGACCGCTCCGATCACTGCGCAATTTACTCGGGTAGAAAATTTGCTTAGCTTTGTAAAACTGCCAGAATGCGTTTAATACTGTAAGACCCACAAAAACATATAATCAAGCCAAAATTTGTCCCGGGAGCGGGAAAATTGCCAGTGAACCCGTCGGAGACCCGCGGAATCGTAGCGTAGGCATGCGCTAACATTTTAATTTCAGCAACGTGCGAAGGACGAAGGTCGATGCGAAGAAGCTTTTTATATACTGCCGTTTCTCACATTATATTGCTCTCTTACCGTTGTCAAGTCAATGGAGAACAACGCAGTGGAATTAAAGAGCTTGCATTTCTTCAAAAGGCGAGTTTTCATTTGATTTTAACCGACATAATTTGAGTTTGTTGTTGTTTTTGGAAATCAGTTTCACCGCTCGCGCTCTGTATTTTTTAATTATAAATAATCTCCGTGTTTAGACTCATTTCCTTAGTTTTAATCATTTGCTTTTCGTTTCTCTTTTTCCTAAACATACCTTCCGTTAAGTTTCATTCAAGAAAGAACTTAGTGATTACCAGTAGTCCAGAAAATAATCCTCGGCACGTAAGCTTATAAAACTTAAGACTTAAATCAGTTGTGCCGTACGTTGAACGAAACTGAAAGCAAGTTTACAGTTTGTCAAGGTTTCGCATAAAATGAAAATTATGAATTGCCATTGAATGGTAAAAATTAGATTAACATGAGAAATGAAATTGGTGAAAACTGAGGAAACAGCTTGCTCGAAAAATGCTTTCAAGAGTATTGAAGATTGTCCTAAAAATTTGCCGCCGGCTGCGACTTTGAATGGTTTTTGTGTTAAATTTGAAATAGCTTCTCATTTCAGCTGCTTTTAGTGGTGAAATTCCGTTGAGTCTCCATCGTCTGTTCTTCACAGCTACGTATAGCTTTCTGTAATTACATATTTTGGTGTTAAAAATTAATCATCCGAGTTTCTTGTTATTTGGATTAAATTTTATTTATTCGGTAGTTTTATAGCGACCTTGGGATAATACGCTCGCGCGCGTGTGAAAAAAGATTTTTCAAACAAGATTTCAAGATTTCTAGCATTTATACAGAACCAAGTAGGAAAAAAAATAAACACGTTATTCACCGGCCTTGGTCGGTCCGTATAGGGAAAAACTGTGCCCTCGGTCTCTCGAGTACGGCCCTCGCCGCAGCGGCCTTGTGCCGTACTCGAGACCTCGGGCACAGTTTTTCCCTATACGGACCTCCCGGCCGGCGAATAACATCTATATATTAATAGTGGAGGGTGTAAACTGCAGGTTGCAGGTTGAAAAAAAAATAATTAAAAATAAATTAAAAATAAAACAATAAAAATTTAAAAATTAATAAAAATTTAAAAATAATAATAATAAAAATTAAATAAAAAATGAATACAAATTGTCCTTTTTGTGTAAAAAAAAGAAAAAACCTCGGAAGATTATCTTGGAAGATTTAGAACTGGACTGGACTCTTAGTATGAGAGTTAGAGACGGGAACCGTTTCAGGTGTTCTCGCAGTTATCACATGGGGCCGAGTAAAATTAACAATTAATATCACGCGTGTTTTCAGAAATTTGCAGAAATTGCCAGAGTCGGGTAGCGACGAGGGTAATTTGAAAATTCTGAAAAACGCAAGTGATATTACGTAATCCTTAATTTTACAAGGAAAGATGCGATTACTTGTTAATAACATAAAGGGCAAAATTAGTGGAATGAAGTCCTCAGGTGATCATCGGAAATCTTTGGAAATCTTCGGGTGATCTTTCAAACTCTTCTAAAATATTTGGGTCATCTTCGGCAATCTTCGTGTCTTCTGCAGAAATCTTCGGAAGTCTTCGGGTCAACTTCGGTAATCTACAGAAATGTTCAGGCCATCTTGGGATATCTTTGGTTATAATCCATCAAATATTTTTATCGTGCGCGATTGGTCTAAACACGTCACGTGACGCAGCCAAAACTGGGGAATATCCGGTGATATTCCCCAAGTGATATTCCCAGTTTTCAAAATTTGCGTTGTATTATCGCACATTCAGTTTTCGTCTCAAATAAATTGTTAAATTGAATAGAACTGAATGTTTTTAACAGACTAGCAATATTTTTGAACGCCAACAAAATTATTTTTATATTTAACAGCTTGGCCGAGATCTTCCACGGCAAACAGTCAGAGTTGCCTTGTGAAAAAATATTTGAAGGATAATAACTAACAATAGCCTCCATTTGGCTTCTGTTCCTCGAAGCTCACAGTTTTCCTCGAGCTTCGCTCTCGGAAAACTGTTCACTTCTCGGAACAGATAATGTCCGTGGACAAATATCCGAGCATATTTCCTCGCCAAATAGAGGCTATTGTTTATATATCTTCGGAAGTCTTCAAGTCATCTTCGGAAACAGTCCAGTTCTAAATCTTCCAAGATAATCTTCCAAGGTTTTTTCTTTTTTTTTACATAAAAAGGACAGTTTTTATTAATTTTTGATTTAATTATTATTTTTTTATATTATTAATTTTTTTAATTATTATAATTATAATTTTTTAATTTTAATTTTTTCTTAATATTATTTTTAATTTTTTTAAATGTTTTTTTTTTCAACCTGCAACCTGCAGTTTACGGGCACTTATTCTCTAGAAGAAAGAACTAATAAGAAAACCTCTGGGACCAGGGTACCAGAGTTACTAACTTCAGAACAGGGGTGGATATATAGGGAAACTGACAAAGTGTATGTGCACAGGATTGGCAATTAATGCCAGAAATATTTGAATGTAAAAATACTCACTCCAATCCAGCCTCGATAGCCTTTTTAGTCATATTACTTCCAGCAGCATTTATTATAACAGAATTGTTGGCAAGTAAATTTTCCACCAAGGTTGGTATGCATCGATATAACACTGAAAACAGATGTAGTCAAGCAAGTCAGACACAGCTACATGTATCTGTATTTTCTAATAATGGTCACTGATCAATAGACTGATTCTATACTGCGGTCCACCCCATAAGCAGACATCAGGCGCAGATCCAGGAAAAAAATTGCCCAGTTTACTAAAGTCTGAACGCCGAATCAATGGAAGTCCGGAGGCAAACGGCATTTTTAGATTTTCATTCTCTAAAATTATATTTCCCTCGATTTTGAGTCATTTGGAAAACTTGAACGATTTCCGTAAAACGGTGTACATAAGCTGGTCTGGATCCGCGCTTGGACGTGTACCTCCTCTAATTATTATAAGCAGAAACATACTTGTGGTCTGGCAGGCTATGCCCCAAGGATATTACTGGTCATTGGTGCATAGGATTCTTTGGGGTATGAATTTTGGTTATTTCATTGAATTGGGGTGTGCACTGTAATATCCAGACCACTGCATGCAACCGGACCTACAAGTATTGTATCACGTGACATGTTTACTAATTAAAATCAGTTTCATCCAGCATGGCATTGTGTTCGGTCAGACATTTCATGTACCTTGTTCTAAGAGGGTTTTTTGGGGGGAAGGATGGGGGTGGGGGATTAAGCTTGACAGTGAACATTATTTCTGATGTTTGATAATTGGGGTATTTGGACATTTGATATCCTGCATCGCAGACGAACTCAACCACCGGTAAAGGACTTTACTGGTAGTTGAGTTCGTCTGCGACGCAAGCTAGACATTTGAAAAAGTTGAAGTTTTTTTTTTTGGGGGGGGGGGGGTTATTTTATCAAACTCTGTCCATTGAAGACAAACACCATTTACCCACAAAGTTGTTAAGTGTCCCAAAGCTTTTGACCAGGATTACACATAGCTACATTGTACACATTGACTCATTTGACAAATCCACTAACCTGGCTGTGAAGTCAAATAGTATGGAGCACACTTCCCTTGCGTGACCATCTTGTGCTTGTTTAGCTATCATGATTTAGACGGAAAAACGTTCGGTTAGCAATAAGTGAAAGTGAGGAATGCACTGAAAAAAGGGACGTTCAGTTAGCTACATGTAATATGGTTTGGACCCCCTGGATCAAGACTGAGTCTGATCTGTGCTCATAGGGCTCAGTCAGCATCACTGTATTGTGTGGCAGTTTGGTTGAGACACTAACTCTTGCAGTGCCAATGAGTACCAGAGAATTGTTAGCCGGGAAATCTGAAAAAATGCCAGGGGGGGGGGGGGGGGGGGGAATCTGTAATGGACTTAAGCATGCCATCCAGGAGAATACAATACTCCTACATGTACATTGCTACTGCAATCAATTAATGCTACCTGTACAAAAAACCGAAGTTACATGCCAGCACTGATGAGCCACCTGGAAGTGGAACAGTCAATAGTATTTTTTATTTTTATCATCTGTATTAATTACCGCAATGCCATACTTTCCTTCAAATGCATGACTGGTCTAACGCCCACTTATCTTTCCTCGCTTTTCTTAAAACGAGTAGAGGTGAGTGGATGCGCGACTCAAAATTCCCAGCTTTTAAACATCCCGTTATTTAAGAGCGCGACAGGACAAAGGACCTTTTTTTATCGAACAGTCTCTTTATGGAATAGTTTAGATAGTACTATTAAGTTATGCGAATCCACTCCTACTTTTAAAAGAAAATTAAGAAATAAACTCTTATGTGAATTTTTAGCTTCTCAGTACTATTTACTAACTCATTGTAATTTTATTGTAATTTTTTATCGTAATTTATTGTAATTTTATTGTAATTTTTAATATAATTTTATTGTAGTTTAAGGTAATTAACACCGAAAAGCCCATTGGGGAGTGTTAATAACGTTTGTATTGTATTGTATTGTATTATTAAACTGAATTTTTAAAAAGAGATAAAGGTAATGGCAGGGACAACCTGGCTGAGGGTTTCCAGAAGTTAGGTATAGAACATCAATTACGCTAATTTTAATAATTTATTGTTTCTTTTATTAAATTATAAAGATCTAATAATGTACAAACCATACCTCAGTGACAGTCTCTGTATCTTCTTTGCACACCATGTCACTTGCTTTACGACTAAATCCCAACTCATTTTCAGTGGGACATGCTGAGACACAAACCTAAAAGTGAGATGCACAAATAATGAACAAATTACAAAACAAAACTTTTTAAAGGGATTTATGAGCTATAATGAGGCCTGCCTTACCTGGAATGTATTAATGAGGGTATGATAATTAACAATTAGACGGCAAGCTCGAGGTTTCTATCGGCTGATCTAGTTGGCGAGGGGCGAAGCCCCAAGTCGACTATCAAAAACTTGTCGATAGAAACCAAGAGCGAGCCGTCTAATTGTTTGTATTAGCATAACCAAGAGACCGATCTATTCAACAAAAAAGTTCAGCGAAAGTGGTTGTATTATTTCTAGTTTTGGCTTGTGATTTCGGTAATTTTACTTGCGTGCACTCCAAGGGCAGTCTATCGAAACTTAAGACTGCTCTTGCGTAGCCAATCAGATTGCTACATGTAGTTTGCCTAATAGTCGGTTACTGGGTTATGCTAATGACAGTTATGTACCTGTGGAGTGGGGCATGAAGGAACAGTCACAAATTGCGCCAAGTCTCCACCCTTTGTGGCACATGTGCTGATGTCAAAGAAAAGCAGGTATGTTTTATCCCTGAAAAAAAAAAATTTCAAAAAAACTTGTTAGTCATGAATACACTGTAGATGCATGTGCAAGCTACACTGATGGCAAGAAATAATTCCATTTACTATTGGTCCAAAAACTGAGTGGTCTTCTATAAAGACATATATTAAAATTTATATAGAAAGTGAGCTTGAATGAGAATTAAGGCATTAAACTTACACATAGGTACCCTTGCCACAAATTTTTCCTGCAAAGCAATAATTCAGAACAGATTATACACATGCAGAGCTCCTATAGAAAACAAATTTTTAAAAATATATACCTAAAATGATCTAAAATGACCTAATTAAATATCACAGGCTTCTATGAGCCACTCATGAATGATATAAGGCATAAACTAGACAATTCTAACAGAAAGCCAAGTGCTGCGGATGGAAATTGATAAGAAAGTCAAACAAGAATTATGACCATACAACTGCCTGATTCCCCATGGCCACAGTGGCTGCAAACAGATATGTACTAATTTGTTGACTAAATTACTCCATGCTGATGTATTGTTTACATTTTGTGAATACATGCCACCCTTCAAAGTGATGTTATCATTTATTGGTCTTGAAATCTGAATACATTTTAGCACACCATGATGCAGTTGTATAAGTGGTGTTCCAAAATTCTTTTTTCCATAGTCCAGTCCTGATCAGTTCCTAAAAATTCAAGATGGCTCCTATTGTTGAAATTAAGCTCCATCGTTTAAAAGTCCCAAATAAACTTGTCTGTGATTCAGATAAAGATGAACTTTATTCATGCAATAATTTATTGGTATAAAGCAAATACAACATTTAGTGTACTGTAGCATTTAGCTAGGCTAACAAAATGAATCTCTGCAGTAGAAAGCTTGATCGATCGATCGATCGATGGATCCGCATCTTTTCTTCCTCTCCTAAGTCATGCACGCATGCACAGAATTGGTCGAAATGGGACATGGCTAGCTCTCCTCCTTCATCTCTTCTCAAATTATCCATCCTTCTTCAAACTGCTCCTCGATCTACACCTGCCATCTTGGAAGACGCCGCCGCCATCTTGGATACTGTCTGAACCCTCGTACCCTACCCTCAACTAGGCGTTTGCTCCACCGACCCCCACCCCCTGCGACTAACTCCCCACCCTCTCCTATGGTCGTCCATCTGTTTCAATATTCGCTAGATTTAATTCGTAGTCGCTAAACTGAATTCGCTGTCGCTAAATTCAATTCGCTACCGCTAAATTCAATTCGCTACCGCTAAATTCAATTCGCTGTCGCTAAAAATTCAATTCGTTATCGCTAAAACTCATTCGCTGTCGCTAAATTTCATTCGCTGTCGCTAAATTTCATTCGCTGTCGCTAAATTTCATTCGCTGTCGCTAAATTTCATTCGCTGTCGCTAAATTTCATTCGCTGTCGCTAAATTTCATTCGCTGTCGCTAAATTTTATTCGCTGTCGCTAAATTCCATTCGCTGTCGCTAAATTTCATTCGCTGTCGCTAAAACTTATTCGCATTCGCGCTAAAAATTAACACAGGCGGGACCCCATGGGAAAGTTTGTTTCACTCCCGGTTTCACTCGATCCCAAGATGGCGACCCGATGGTTGTTGACTTTACTGTCTTTTAATCGGTCAGTATAAAATGCAGACTAGGTATAAAATGCAGACTGCAGATTGCAGACTGGGTATAAAATGCAGACTGATACCAAAACTGTCAATTCGTGTTATTCGCGATTCCCTCAGAGTCATACGTTCATCTTCCACGAAAAGTTTCCCTCTTGGCCCATGCCCGGTGTTCAGTTTATATCAGTCGCGAAATATTTAATCCGATACATTCAGAAATAGACCTATGTGTCTGGTAAGTACAGGCCTTGTGTAATCATCGCCTTGAGTTAGTGACAGAATCGTATTGTGAAAATAGGTCAAACCGGGGTCAAATCAAAACAAATTGAATGTTGTTACAAATTATTAAACACACCAGCCTGAAAACTGAAAACTGAGCGAAAGGAAAGGAAAAGAAAGCAAACAAATCGAGCCAAAGAAAATGAATACTGTATAGCCTTTCAACGTTGATGACTTTTTTAAATGGGCAGTGAATGGGCCAAGAAGGAAAATTTTCGCGGCAGACAATCTCGAAAAAGCGCTTGCGTGACACTGTTGTGAAGGGCTACCCAAAGTGCGTTTCAGTTTTGACCATGTGCTAGTAATCCATCTTGTTGTCGTTATTTTATAGACTTTTGAACTTATTATGGTGAGCTGTTAAACGTATTTAATAAAAAATTTACAAGTTAAACATTGAAAATATATCCCATATTTAAAGACAAAGCAACAGTTTTCAACTCAGACGGCGATTGCATGACTCCGGTAAGTTAAAAATTGAAAATAAATCGCGAATAACACGAATTGACAGTTTTGGTATCAGTCTGCATTTTATACCCAGTCTGCAATCTGCAGTCTGCATTTTATACCTAGTCTGCATTTTATACTGACCGATTAAAAGACAGTAAAGTCAACAACCATCGGGTCGCCATCTTGGGATCGAGTGAGGCAAACTTTCCCATGGGGTCCCGCCTGTGTTAATTTTTAGCGCGAATGCGAATAAGTTTTAGCGACAGCGAATGAAATTTAGCGACAGCGAATGGAATTTAGCGACAGCGAATAAAATTTAGCGACAGCGAATGAAATTTAGCGACAGCGAATGAAATTTAGCGACGGCGAATGAAATTTAGCGACAGCGGATGAAATTTAGCGACAGCGAATGAAATTTAGCGACAGCGAATGAAATTTAGCGACAGCGAATGAGTTTTAGCGATAACGAATTGAATTTTTAGCGACAGCGAATTGAATTTAGCGATAGCGAATTGAATTTAGCGACAGCGAATTCAGTTTAGCGACTACGAATTAAATCTAGCGAATATTGAAACAGATGGACGACCATACTCTCCCCTCCAATGCCGTCCCCATGGGTAAGGCAGGTGACCATTACATATCGCGGGTTCAACCTCATGAATAATTTAGTTCATAAATTAATGGTCACAGCCCATCGAACTAGTGCTAATTTGCATATCCATGTCCTGCGCTATACTCATTTCATTCCATTCATGAGTAAAAATGATCTAAATAGACCTAAAATGACCTAAATGGTCTAAAATGACCCATAAAATGTAAAAACAAGACTAAAAGGCCTACAACCCACAGCTGAACACAACTTTCAGGGAACTAAATAAAGCAAATTACAAATAAAGAGATCCACTTTCGAGACTTTTGGTTCCGAAAAGTACTGAATTGATCCTAGTTCTTTATTCTATACATCAGTGTTGCTAATTGCTGGGAAAAATTTTGCGCCAGCGGATCGGAGCAGAGTGCTTCGTTTTGGAGATAAAGCGTTTTGAAATTTGAGACGGGTTGGCTCAACGTGATCTGAAATGTTACAGAAACCAATATTTTCGCCCTTTTAAAATGTTATGCTAATAAGTTAAAAATGATAACTAAAAAAGGAATCTGAAGTAAAACTCATGACTCTCAGGGAAGGAAAATCTGTCATATTAATTGGTGTACCAAACTCAGGTATAATTATATGACGGACCCATACTAAGTTCTGTAATTTTCCAAATATTGTTTTCCAAATGACTTGGTTGCAATGAACATTTGGGGAATATATTTCTTTCTACCTTACTCTATAATTTCTGAGTTTGTTGATGTTTTGATGCAAGCAAAACGATGTTGTTATTTTGGTGAAAATGATCGATCTATTAATTTTATCAGTTTCCATACATCATTAGAATATTATCCTAGTTGATGATTTTCTTATCACTTGTCTGCTTGACAATGTATCAATACCATATTTCCTCGAATAAGCACCGGCACACTCTGACTAATAAGCGCCCTCCCCAGAATAAGCGCCCACCCCCTCGGGCAAAATAGCAAATAAGCGCCCCCCTCCATCTCACTTTCTTAAATAGTAAGGATATCACAAGGAAAGCCTGTTTCTATTGTAATCTGTACATACATCAGTACAGTGACTGTGTATACCAGGACTACGGTATTCGCATATTAAGAAAGTTTAACAAAGGAAAAACATTAATGTTTATTATTATGTTTACATGGATAATGTTGTAGATTTTTTTCATATGAAGATTTAGCCAAAATAAAGTTACAGTTCGTTCAAAGAAAAACTTAATAAGCGCCCCACTCAATTAAGTGCCCTCCTTTGAATAAGCGCCCCTCCCACTTTTGGCCAAAATTTTAAAATAAGCACCCGGGCACTTATTTGAGGAAATACGGTTTTGCAATTATTATAATTATATTGATCTCTCTTGGCCATGCATTTAACTCCTAAACCGGCTAAAACCAGTCTAGAGGAGACCACGTACTTGTACCACTAGTAACGTCATCACTTTACATGCCAGAAGATGTCTTTGATATTCAACTGATAGAGTATGAAAATGTAACAAATTATGCCTAAATGAGCACAAAACGATAAATTGGGCCAGAGATACACACAACAAAACAGCTTGGAATTTTTCCTCCAAAATCGAAGAAAAACATGAAAAGGGGAGCAAGAACAGCAAAAAAGGAAAAGAAAAGCGTGGAACCATGATGTGTTTTTCTCGTTCAAAAACTATAATGTCAAAAATATTATTTTGATTTGTGCGCATGCATATGCCCAAAGAAAATATTGAACTGACTGTCCTCGAAGTAGAGTGGGCCACTATAGTTTCCATGTTGCAAACTAAGTTTTAGACAGTCTGGCAGTAAACTGTCGAGATAATGGCCAAAAATAGATGTCTGGGGTGTTAGTCATTACCATTTTTTGGAAAAAACCTAGAGTCAATGGGTTACATAAAGCACCTTGATTTCTCAAAAATAGCCCTTTTAACATTAACTTTGATTGATCAATCTATCAATAGAACTTAGCTGAAATGTTCAGCTTGCAGGTTGAATTGAGCACAAAAATGGATTTCAGGAGTTTTGATATATAAATACCTTGAGAATCTGTTGGTAGCAGAAGTCTATCAGGATCTCCTTCTGCGAATGCTAGTAAAAAAATTCACAAAGCACATTTCAGCTAATGTACACTCAATGTATATTTACCGGGTGTAACATGCACATTATTTTGTTGCAACTGAATTATACATGTCAAAGACGTAGAAAAACGTTATTTACTAAATAATTTGTACTTTCAATCCTTCAGATAAAACATTAACCTTCTGAAATACCCTAACAACTGCGGTCAGTATAAAACATGGGCTGCAGACTTTAAGGACTGGGTATAAAACACGGACTAGGGTATAAAACGTGGACTAGGGTATAAAACGCGGACTAGGGTATAAAACGTGGACTAGGGTATAAAACGTGGACTAGGGTATAAAACGCGGACTAGGGTATAAAACGCGGACTAGGGTATAAAACGCGGACTAGGGTATAAAACGCGGACTAGGGTATAAAACGAGGAATCGTCTGGTTTGAAGGGAGTTTGTAAGCGCATATAAGAACATTTGCAACAAAAGAACAGAAAAGCTCCATATTTCGCTGATATACAGTCCATGGACTCCCTAACCACCCCACAAATTTGAAAAATATTATGTAAGGTTGTCATTGTCAGAAATGTCCCAAAACGTGTTGCTTTTGTGCTGCTGTACATTTTATCAGAGCTATTCGAATGTGTTAAATGTTTAAATTTTCTACCAGCATTTTGTGACTAGAAATAAATGTTAAAATATAGACGGTAAGACCTGTGTTTTTAAATCACTGTGAAGTAGGGTGCAAATGAAAATAAAATTGTGTGAATTAATAAATATTATATAACATAATATTTCCGTTTTCTTTTTAAATTAAAACGTTGCTTTAAATGTTAAGAGACTAAACATTTGAAAAGTAATGATGCCGGACACTCTTCAGCGCGAGCTTACATATTAAAAATCCAGGTATTTTGCCAAGGTAAATCAAGAATTGGTATTTGCAGCCAGTCTGCATTTTATACCCTAGTCCGTGTTTCATACCCTAGTCCATGTTTTATACCCTAGTCCGTGTTTTATACCCAGTCCGTAGTCTGTAGTCCGTAGTCCCTGTTTTATACTGACCGCTAACAACTGTGACCTTAATTGTAACACAAGAAATCAGGAGGATACACAACAAATTTAATCTGACCAGTATATCGCAATTTAATTAAACACTAACGTTTAGGTTTAAAACTTACCAATTATTCCAACTATGATCATGCCAACAATGTATGCTAAAAATAGAATACAGCAAGGCAAATCTGTGCATGCAGACCTAAAGAAAATAATGTATTAATATTATACTGTCAAGTATTAGAAATAATCACACCAGGTGACCCGCAAGCCAATCAGCTTGCGAAGGCTTATCACGTCAATGCCTAAGAACATTGCTCATGGCAAATCTCCGCATTTCGCTCAGTCTCGCGGAAAAGTCGAGAACTTATTTTCGATCCCCTCCCACCTACCTCCAGGGTTCGAAATTAACCCAACCCAATCTGCCAGCCCACTGGCACTAATCCCTGTAATATCACAGGTTTCTGTCTTTGAAGAGAAAAGAAAACATAAAAGGTAGTAGACAGTAAAATTAAACCCATGGAAAAAAGTGAAATATAGTAGCTGTTGAACTTGTCTCGCCCAAATTCTTTGTTCTCGATTTCTTCCGCCATGTTTAGTCAATGCGAGCTTGTAAATTATACTTTTAACCATGGTAAGCAGCATCACCAAATAAGATCCACGATGCATTGCAGTACAATTTGTTTACCATATGTAGCCGCCATTTTGTTGGCATTTTGCCTACGCCACATGGCCACCCCACATTTTGTCCCTACCCCTTCAGTCCCACACTGAAGCGATGACTGGGTTGCCTCAGCTTGGGTGCTAAACACTGGCGATCCCTTCCCCTTGCTGTCTCAACCTTCTGGGAGCTTGGCATAGGTACATGTACACTGTGCTCCATTCACACACGGTCTATATGCCACTCACTGACACTAGCCCCTTTGCTGGCCTCGCACATGGCAGGCAGCACTCGGGTCCTGGACAACACTTAGACCCCAGCCTTTCTCCCACAAAACTGCATCATTTAATAATATTTTATTGTGTGACATTAAAATTTAATGTCACACAATATTAAATTTATACAATCATGCTTTCTTAATCCTAAATATTTTATTTATTCTTAAGGTATCAGCCACCCTTCAGGACCGTCCGCGCGCGGATCGCTGTAGCGTTAGTTGTTTTTATAAAAAACCCTATAAACCATATATTTTTGAAAGTTTAATAATTCCAGATTATGGCTTTTTACTAAAAAAAAACGATAAACTTAAATGTGTTTCGAAAATGGGAAGCTTTGTGTAAAAGTACATGTCTTTATAAATCATGTTCCACTCCCTCCGGAAATAAACAGAAGAAAACGATTAACACCGCATTCGCTTCTCAACACGTTCGGCTAAAAACCGTGTCTCAGATTTTTGACAAGTGCGTTTGTTTTTCTTTTATTGGCAAATGAAGTTGGGAGTGACAATTAGTTAGCACTCCTTGTGGAAAAAAAGCTCTAGCTTTAAAATTAAAAGGAGTATTAAAATTCGCAGACACGGTTTTGTAGAAGAGATGTATGTCATCATTCTGGCCAAATTTCAGCCAAATTGGTTGAATGGCGACTTGGAGTTCAAAACGCACGCGTCGCTCGGCAAAATTTTCCTTCCGAGATAAAAAGAAAAATACATTTTTTTCGGCATCTTACCTGGAATGAGATTATGACACCTAAACGTCTATTCTGATCGATACCATAGAGGGATCAACTTTCTCTAACAATAGGACTTTGACAGGTAACATGTAACAGGAACAAACGTTCATGTAAACACTCATGATAGCCAGGCGATAGCGAACAGAACGGCGCCTCAAATCAGATGAAACCGACGAGATCACAAAACGACTGTGCTGTAAGAAATTAGATTTATTTAATAGTTATTTAAGTTAGTTAAGTTATTCTATCTTCCACAGTTATTTTCACAGGCACAGTATGCGAATATTGGAGTAAACAAATGCACGCGGGTCGCACGCTAGCGACTTGTGCGCTGTTTTGTGTCGCAGAATCAATTCAACCTAAAATTAACTTTAGGTAGTATTTGTACAGGGCGACTTCATTTTTGCTTTTAATGGATTTGATGGAAGTCACTTTGCTTTGACTCTGGAAGTGGTAGGAGAAACCTTTGTCGCTCGCTATGAAATCGGCCACGCAGCGCAGACAATTATTGTATGTAATTGGATAATTGAAGATATGACTGAAATGTCAACAGCTAATTACAGAAAAATAATGAAGGAAATCTTTCATGTTCAATAACTTTCCACAGAAATAACATTTTGAGGTAGAATTTTTTGGAAATAAAAGCTATTTGCGAGATCTAACAGAATTTCAAAAAATTGAAAATTTCACAAAATGGCAATTTTGAAGGGTGGCTGATACCTTAATAAAAACTGCTAGTCAGACTAAGTGCTACCTAATCAATCAGTTAATTAATTAATTACCAGTGATTAAAATAAGAAAAGAAGTTATTTAATACCTGTCTGCAATCCCTCTAATTGACATTGTAGTTCCACCCTTCCTTTTTTGCCCTGTGGAAAAGAATGTTTGATAAGAAATGTTCATGTATCAAAGCCTTCTTGGTTGACAATAAATTAACTTTTTTATTTGGTGTCTGTACTGTAATAATGTACACTCCTGAAGGTAACGTCAAAACGTGTTCTTGTCATGTTTTAATGTCTATACTGTACATTATTAGAGTACAGACCCTACATTGAACATGGTGGCTCATCCACTAATTTATCTCCCCAGCACTACGAGCCGACTCTGCTGGCACGTGCTGGATCAGACAAGAATTCAGGCAGATAAAGAGCATAAATTAATTATCGTAATTCAAACGAGCAAAAAAACAAAGCTTGAGGATGCTCAATAGGCCATTTCCGTGTTGCCTGTTAACTCTGTTTCAAAACAAGTCCTGGTGCACAACCTTTCATATGAAAATGAGTTTTACAGCATGTTCATTTTCATGCAAATCCAACTCATGCTTTCACACCAGGAATCATTCTGAAATAGAGACAAAAAGCAACTCAGAAATTGCCCATTGGTTGATCTAGTGCGAATTTCCTTCACACAAGAGCAAATTATGTTGCCCAATTATATTCCAAATGCCCAAGCTAATTTGGAAGGAAGTAAAAAATAATATTGTCACAATCTTTTCATGACAGTGAAAATATACGCTTCTTTGTCGCTTTCTACAAAATTAATCAAATTTGCAGACCCGATACAACCCTAATAAATAGAGGAGGTAATGTTTTTTAATTGTCCAGTTAAGGTGGCTTGATCGGGTTTTTGAGTGATGATACCTTTATTGAGCCACTCGAGTACCACCATAAGCAATCCAACAGAAAATCAATCGTTACAGCTGCACTTAAGAGAGAGATTAAAGTTTCAGATGGAGATGCATAATGAGAGCAAGAAGCCACTAGCGTGAAAATCAGCGCGATATTTACCTGAGTCGGCGCTAAAAAATGACAGCCTAATTAGAAAGTTTCAATGA
Organism: Desmophyllum pertusum; assembly: GCA_029204205.1. NCBI lineage: Eukaryota > Metazoa > Cnidaria > Anthozoa > Scleractinia > Caryophylliidae > Desmophyllum > Desmophyllum pertusum. The sequence goes on along the minus strand of MU827784.1, from coordinate 819,258 downwards.
ATTTGAAACTTAGACATTGTATTGGATATTGATTAATCTTCTTGAGGGGTAAATTAGAAAAAATTCATCTATCGCTTTTTAATTCGTAACCATTTTATTAAGTGTAGGGTCAATTTTTGACAAGGCAAAATAATACTCCTAACCAGTTCATATTCAAGCCAATGTTTCTAAAAATCAAATGGAACGATTTCCTTGAGATTTTCACTCAAGGTAATTAGATGAATCAGATATAAATTCATTAAGACTAAAATTTTATTTCATCAAGCCTTGTGGACATACTTTTCAATGACATTTTAAAATTGTTTTGTTTTGTTGAATTTTAACACCTAAAGGCTGTAATAGCTCAAATTTTTCAGCCAGGTGTGAGAAATTGGTCCGTAAGCGTGAGATCGATGATTTTGATCCGCAGGCCTGAGGCAAGTATATTTTAGAGGTGAAAATTATTCCGTGCCACACCCACAAAACGAGAGTTTGGTACCTTTTAGGGGTTCTTTTCAATTTCCGACGATCACTCCATCACTTTTATATGGGAGTCCCCCTCCCCCTCGGTGTTATCACTTATGCCGACTCTACTCTCCCGGATATGGAACGAATCTCTCGGTCTCCCGTACGGGTCACCAAATCTCCCGGATAAAAGCGACTTTGGATCTTTTCTCTACAATAGGCTAAAATATTAACGAATGTGATGATCATGATGTCTAAAAGTGAAGAAATAAATTAAACGTTTTCCAAACACGTGTTCCAATGTCAGGAATAATAATAAATAAATAAATTAAAAAAACTGGTGTTCTGGTTGAAAATTAAGGTAAACTCCAGAGTTTATATCTTGACTTCGCAAATGCTTTCTGGGTCTAGAAATGCAGGGTTAAAAAATCAATTTTCGGACCCCCTAGAAGCTCGCGCCTCCGGCACTCGTTCCATGCCTCTGGTGTGCCTTCTGTCCCCTCTCAAAAAAATCTCCCTATTTCAAGCATCCAGAGGTTGGCTGGCATCTCTGGGTTATGTGCTTCAGGGCAAAATTAATGCAAATATATGTATGAAGCATTCAACATTTTTAGTTGATATAAGCTTATTGAAAGGCCATGTGTCGATGCAAAATTCAGGCGTCACAATCATATCGCATAAAGTTGAATTTGCATGGCGGGAAAACGTTTGACAACGCTTCCGGCCATGGCCAGCAACGCTTCAAGTTTTATCGAAGTTCTATCCCCAATGCTCTAGCTCTGCATGTGCAAGTAAAGCTTTAAGTTATATCCTTAGCTTTTTCGACGAAGACTGAGCACTCGTGCATTTTGTAACCTGCGATCAGGCGTTCTTTCCTTTTCTTTCTTTTCGCGGAGAACGAGAGCGCGGAGAGAGAGAGAGGAAAAGGAACGCCTGATACAATTATTTGCCGATTCGCTTTCCACCCACTTGTCAATGATCTGTCAAGCTGTCAATTTTCAAATCTACGTTACAGTTCGTAACATTTGTACACTTGCCGTTTCTCTTGAATTCGGTCTTCTGACCTTCTTTGCTTCAAGTGCATTTCTAACGGGCAAGATATGTTGTATTATGAGGAGCATTTTGAAGTAGAATAGAGCCTTCGACTTTGTTTTTGCCATCAATTTCATTCCGAAAACAGCACTGACTACGATTGCGTTACACGACACAAATTTGCATAATAACGTCCTAGACATGTCTAGTCAGTCGTTATGGTCGAATGATTCCATGATTCCGTTTAGAAATTTGAATCAAATAACCATTTTTAAGCGGAAAGCTTCAGCCGTTTTAAATGTAAGATCTTTATATTGGCTTAGTAATGATTCAGAAGAGTCCTTCCCTTCGCAAAAGGCGGTAGCGGAGTGGGAAAGTAGAAGGCCTTTCTTGTACTTTAATCGAGCGTGCACGCCGGATTGACAAAAGCCATATTAGGTACGCATGATTGACGGAAGTATTGTTTTTCGACCAATCAGGAAACATTCAGAATCTGAATGTTGTACATGAGATCCGGCAAGTAATTGTATCAGGCCCTCCTATCTTCGAGGAGGGCCTGATCGCAGGTTATGCATTTTGTGCATGATTGTCATGATTCGAGAGTAAATTAATGCAACGAGGAGCCGTTATTAGAACGAGGCATACATAAAACAAAAGGACCATTCTTTTTCAATGTCATGCAAATAAGTTCCCGGCTTTTCTACAATTTAGCCTTATTTTGTGCGCAATTGAAAAACACGCGCGCTAAAATGCTTACCGGTTTCTTGGAAGTCTGTCATGGTCATATCGTCCGCCATGATAAACGAATCAAAATACTGGCGATCGACGAAGGAGTTTTGGCGGGAAGAAGAGAGACCCTGGGAACGAGTTCCTTATTTTGGCTGGGTTGCCTGTGATATCATGGGTTGGGATAATTTCAACCTCGATTCCAGGCTCTCTCTCCTTTTCCTCCCTTGTCGTTGAGGATCGTTGAGTAGAGAGACCCTCGTCCCCAGGGCCTTCTCTCCTTTTTTTTCAAGATGGCGTCTGATGGAGCGAAGAGAGAGACCCTGGTTGCGGCTGGTCACGTGACTATGCGGTTACAACAATACCGCAGGGAGGGTGGGTCTTTGAGGCCGTTTTGTCAAGGTGAACAATAATTACTAACCAAGGGATCGAAGGGGCAAATCGAGTTGGTTCAAAATGGAACGAACGGCATTTTATACGGCAAGATTATGAAAATTATGAAGTGAAACAGGCTATTTGTATGGAACGTTTGTTTTTATTCTTTACAACTTCATGACATGAAAATGTATACGTGACGGATATTTTCGAGCCACAAAAGCAGCGGCGCGAAAATTACGAGAATGGAAAATTCGCCTTGCCTTGCAATTCGCCTTGCAAACACAAAATTTATAAGCTACCGGCTCATTTAATATAACGATGAACCATCGACTTCAGATTCACTTTTACACTAAGTAGAGAGGTTCATGATCGTAAAGCTAAACGAGGTTGTAAACCAGACACCTTGGTCTCAAACCAACTTTGAAAACAACAATAAGCTTGGCGAGCTCGTTCACAGCTGACCCTGCGAACTCACTAAATTAAAACACAACGGCATTCATTTACAAATTCCTTGGAGCGAAATAGTCCAAATTTTAGGATAAAAGAGTAGCTTAGTATTTTCTCTAACTGATTCTGTGTTAGTTTGACCATAATATAGTTTTCTTGTGTCAAAAAATCTACAACAACAACCGCTCGAAGCGGTTCCTTGAAAATCAACAAACTTGTACGGCACGAAATAATTATGTCAAACGGACTGTACGAAGGAATTTTTTTCCATCGGCAGTTTTTGCAGTGAATACAATTTAACGATCACTTAAACTCGTTACCTTAAAGCTGTTCACATACCAAGCTTACATGTAAACTTAATTCTTGAAATGATCGGCTTTCTTCCGTGGACAAAATTCCGTTGTAAAACGTCCGATCGATCGTCGTAGTTGTGCAGTTCTGAGAATTACGCAAGCAGTTTCCGAGAAAAGATTATCGCAGTGATCTTCGGCCTGGCAAAGCCTGTAGAAGCTTGAATAACCAGCTTTCTTTTCTTGCGAGTTGTTTGAAGACCTGCTGCGTCTGCGAGTTGCGACTCAGAGTCAACGCTCTCACCCTCTCATGGTAGATTTGTCACAGCAACAACTCTAACACTCTACCACCCCTCCTCCGAATATATTTTTTTACCACCCAGAATCTGGGTGGTCACGTGACCAGCCGCAACCAGGGTCTCTCTACTCAACGACAATGGAGGAAAAGGAGAGAGAGCCTGGAATCGAGGTTGGGATAATTTGAATGACGTCACATGGGTCCGTCACATGTACGTAGCCGGCCACCCAACAAACTTTTTGACAAGTGTCCAGCGACCACGAGCACGCCCCGTCTGGCCGGGAGCCTTCGCGACTGGGGGCGAGGGTTTGAATCCGGTTGGGTTCTTCTTCTTTTTTTTTTTTTTCCAAATGGACTCAACGTAAATATATTTACCGAATGACGGCAGGGAATTATGAAGACGAAACGGACTTATGCTGGGTATTTCGGGACGCAATTAGGGGCGCACCTGGTTTATGCTAACTTTAGGACCGTTCATTAATTATAGGTAAGAGGGGCCGGAGGAAAATTAGGGGGTGGGGGCTTCCAAAAATATTTGGTCTGATGAGGGGGGCCTTGAAAAAAATCTAAAGTTGTTTTTTAATCATCTTTTATTCCATTACATTATTACTATTATCAACACATAAGATCGTCACAATAATACCAAAAAAATTAAAAGTTGTAATGAAAAAACACTTTAATTTGAATTTAATGGTTTGTTGTCTTCGTATTCCATATTCTTTATTCTTTATTATTACTTCCATCACTTATGATACAATGTATATTTAACAATTACTTTTGACAAGCAAAGAAATCAAAGAAGTGATGAGGAGTCTATAGAAAAGCAGAAATGATTAAAGTAATAGACCCCTTTTAACGGCCATTACAATTCATTGAAAACAAAAACATTAAATCATAGATATATTATAGAAGTAATAATGAGCGAAAATTTGGATTATTGGGGAATTGTTTGCCACTACTGCCAGTAGATTTTGCTTTATACACTTTTTGAAAGAGAAAATTGACTTAATATATTTTGTCTTTTGTCAATGCTGTTCCAATGCTGTTTTCATGCAGACTTTGAAAGATAAACATTTTGGAATATTGTATTCATGTTACAGAAGGAAGGATGACTGGATACAGAGAATTTCAAGTCATTTGTTGTTAAGTGGAGTTGTTGACCAAGCGTGCATCTGTCCACAATATGCTCGAAATTTCTCAAAAAGTTTTAATTTTAAAATTTTTATAAATTTTTATTGAAAATTTGTTTAAAAAGTTGGGGGGAAATATGCTAATCACCAATCAAAGTAAAATATGCTAATCAAAGTAAGATTTCCAAGCATTAAATTTCATGCAATTTTAATGCAACTCAAGACTCAAATAGGTGGAAATTGCTCAGAATGCAAAAAGTTGCTCGAAATGAAAAATGTTGCTCGAAATACGAAAAGTTGCCTAATTGGCTCACGTTTATACATTAGCTCCCTTCCACCTCCCACCACCACCACTCTAAAGCTGCGTAGGCCCTGGCTGGAACTAAGAGTGAAGAGAAGAAGAAAAAAAATAAAATAAATAAATAAATAAATAAATAAAAGAGAAGAAAAAGAGGAGGAGGACTTTTATATGATCCGACAAACAGTCACAAACACGGTCTGGTAGAGTGGCTGGTAGACTTTCAACTGCCACTCTTCACTGAAGATACCTACTGTTTATTCTGGGTTTTAGATTGTGGAGAAGCTGCGGGCGGGGGTGGGGGGGGGGGGGGAGTGGGGTCTGAAATATATTTTGAGACAATTGGGAGGGGTCTTCAGTGAAAGATTTACAGTTCATGGGGGGAGCAGGGATGCCAGGGAATATTTTTCTTGGTATTGCTTAATTTTCCTCCAGTCCCCGTAAACTATAATTAATGAATGGTCCCTATTAGCGGTAACACCGGCATCACAACTCAACAGACTGATCATCATCTCACGCAGTGATCTGTTCATAAAGTTATACATGTATGGAGTTAACCTGCTCAAAATATTCGCGGCTTATTCACGGCGTTGAAAAAATAAAATACCGTTTTAAAACTCTTTCCTTAAGAAGAAAAGAAAAAGGTTTTCATTGAAATTAATTGTGCAAATTCGTCGGAAATTCAGGATATATTCTAAACGGTGTCACGCAAACTCATCCAGCAAGATCAGTGGACAGGAATTAGGCCGCTTTCAAGATGGCGGCTGGGCGCGGATCCTGATACATGCTGCGAAATACTCCACGTAATCGTGGAGTATTTTGTCACGTGACACACGATCGAAACTCGTCTTCGGTACACTTGACTCGTAAAAATACCCAGCCGTATTACACAACTTCCCGCTGAATAAACTCTTTTTATCCTTCTATAACATTACTGTTACAGTGGAACCGCCATGAACAGACACCTCGACCTGTCAGCGGACACTTATGGTCCCAACCAACCTCTCTTCTATAGCTTCGGTTTTCTACATTTCTCTTGTGTTCCCCAATGACCATTGTAATTTTTGACAGTGGCTTTGGCAATAACTCATAACAATTATTGTTATGAGTCAGAATTCCTAGTTCAAAGTTCTCTAAGATACATGAACAAAAGTGTAATTTCTGACGATTGAGTGACGCAGGAACGAACCAGTCAGATCGACGGCACGATACTAGATACTGGTAAATATCGAAACTCTTTTTCAGATTTTCAACCTTGCCGTACTTATCGGCGCAGATCAACTTGGAGTACAGTCGATTTAATTTGTTTAAAACAAAACTGGTCAACGTTTCTAAATCAATCAGTCCAAAACCCATCGCGATCGGGTTTTCCGTCCTTGAAATTGGTTATTCCCGTTACTGCATTTTCTGACAGTTGTCGTGATTGGCAGATGTGATAAGTTTGGTTTTCTGACAGTCAGTAGAAAAGGAATCCCTTCCTTTCTAATAACGTTAATGCCAAACTATACTAATTACAAAGTCAGTCATATTCGAGTATGTAAAAAAGTCCCTAAAGCAAAATGTAAGATAAGCCCCCCCCCCTGCCAAGAAAAATATCAGATGGAAAAATCCTTCCGATAATAATAAGCCCCTCCCTCAGAATCTAAACCATGCGATTATATTTAGCTCTTAACCCTTTCACTCCCAGAGTCAAACTTTGATCATGAGTCCATAAAAGTGGTTGTACTTTTAGAGTCCGTGGACGAAACCCTAGTGTGCGACCATTCAAATGAAAGCTATTGAGCAGTACTTTCATGTAGTGCTGTTTCTTTTTGACAATTTTGCAAAATGATATTCAAGATTTTTTCCTCAGGTTTGAACTTAGCAGTCTTGGGAGTAAAAGGGTTAAAGAAAGATACATCATCCTCTGATATTATAAGCCCTCTATCTCTTGTAGCCGAACTTGTTTTTATTTTTTATTTCGTTACAGTACGCTTAGAGACTTGTGAAGTCCATTTGACGAATGTTTTTAGTTTTACTATGTATGGGACGTTTTCATACGCAACAAATATAAGCCCAAACACCCACCAAAGAACCTTCGGAATATTACGCTACTTCAATACTGAACGAGAAAAGGTATAATTATTTTCCCCTCCCTCTTCAATCCTTTTTTTCTCTTCTAAATACTACAGTCGAACCTCTCGTAAGCGACCATTCAAAATGTCAAGCCTAGGTGGTCGCTTATGGGAGGTGGTCGATTACGATAAGTCAGACAACGGGGGGTCTAAATTTTGGGTCATAGTTTCAGGGGCTTATCCACGGGCAAATGCATCCATAAACCCAACATACTGTAAAATATCCTTCAAGGGTACATTTATTAATTCATTCCAGGTTCATTACCCAATTCGCGCACGTACTGTGATCGTATCATGTGAAGTGGTCGCCCGTGCCGCGAGGCACATGGGGCGCAAAATGTAGCGGTTTCTGTAATCAAATCGGTTTTTACGGGTGGGGGTAGATTTGAAAGTACAATCAACGACTCCTTTGGAAAAAGAAAGAACGGTACAATACTTTATTCCTTCTTCGTTAAGTTAGCGTGATTCTTTTTTTATTTGAGAACAAAAGCATTACAATTATTTGCATTTTAGGTGCCTAACCTTTTATCAAAGGACTGGAGGCCCATACATTATGACTGGTGACTAACACGAATAATGAGTATTATAATATACTCACCACAGGATATCGCAATTTTGGACAATCTGATTGGTTCCCGACTCAAGGCATATGAGGCAATGTACCATTACTACCTTATTTGGGAATCCCGCTAATTACGATAAATATCCCATTTTTCCTCTGTTTTTCCTTCCGTTCTTTCCCCAATAATTCTTAATTGCAATATCCTGTGGTGAGTATATTATAAAACAATTATTCCACTCAATCTCGTCGTACATGAACTCATAGCCAACTCGGCTACACCTCGTTGGCTATGAGTTAATGTACGACGAGATTGAGTGGAATAATTGTTAAATAGTATATAAATTCACACCCTGTGAGTTTGAATGGCAATTTGACAAAAAAACGTGCTTAGAGTTATTTACCTTACATAACTAATATTCATCATTGTTACAATTACGACGTCAAGTTTCCCACGAAATCGAGATACAGTACTAGCCTTTCTATGTTTGGAATGAACAAAACAAAAAAATGATAATGGATACATTAACAGGCTTGACCAACAGTAAAACGTCGCCTCAACGCACCTACTGTACAAAGAAAATTAGCTCGCGCTCTTGATAGACAACGATATAACGAAAACACCAACGCTCGGTGCACAAAATGTGGTCCAGTGTTCGTTAAAAAGTTAAGTCATCCTCTTTACTTCGGGGGGAACAAGTTCCGTTTTTGGTAAATCTTTATGGAAGCAGTCGAAGAGTTTCCGATTGTTATTATCCAATCAAGCAACAGCGCGAGCTCAGTCCCGTCTCGGAGACGAGATTTCGACATCAACTGGTACATGTTCCCCCGACTGGAGATATGGCCGGTTGCACTACATTTGTTCCTTACACTGGGAACTGTACACTGTAATTTAGTACACTGTAATTTGCCTACATAAGCGAAAATTTTAGAAAACCGATTCTTAAGACCCAGGCGTGAAGGAAGTGCATTAGAAATTTGAGTGATACGAAAATATTCAGTGTTGTCAGCGGTAAGAGGAGTATGAAGAGTCATCTCGTGTCCAGTCCACTCGCTTACTTCTGGCCCCCATCATTCCCGTCGGGCGGCGGGCGGTTCTCGACATGCAGTATTTTCTTGAGCGAGTCACTCATGAAGTAAGGCTTCTCTGCACTGCCGTCATTTATCTTGAGATCCTCCACTAAAAAAAATATATAAATATACCTTCACAAACGTATACAATTTTACATTTTTATGAGAGTTCAGTTAAACTAGACTACGAGCAGTCCCTCTTGTCTCTTTCTCTTCTAAATGTACAGGGTTACAGCAAGGAGTCCAAAATTGTGACCACCTTTAACTACAGTAGAACCCCGCTAACTCGAACTCCCAAGTGAAACAAAAAATAGTTCGAGATAGTGGGGTTCTACTGTAATTCCCATTATTTCGTGTCAGTATACTATCCAATCAAAAGCTCGGCCTATTGGATTGTCTGCACGCGCACGAAAGAATGTGAATTAGTTAAAAGTGGTGACACTTGTGACTTTTGGGCTCCTTGCTGTAATAGCGATATTTTGGGAATGAATAAAACAAATTAAAGTTCTAGAAGTGGATTAGCAATTAGAGAAGAGCTTTTACGGTAACTGTGAATACATGAGAGGATTATCAGGCTGCATCTACATGTATACTCACAGAAGCACAGGAATACAGTGTCAATGGCCATATCGTACACATCAAAGAACAGGATTGACACAGCGTACGCAAAAACCACCATGACCTAGAGGTGGAATCAAAAATGAAGTTCGTTACGTCGACGTTTGTTATAGACAGACAAGCCTCCCGTAAATCGACACCCTTGGGACAAGTTAAGGGAGAGATCCCCTGATGACAGATCGGAGGTTAAAAATGTAGTGTTTGTATGAGGCCCGGAATAAGATCGAACTACTGTAATGTCGGTCTACGTTTCTATGCATAATTCGTTCATTTGACTGCAGACTCTAATATCAAGGGTGCAATGGAATTTATTAAACAGTCATGTAATGATGCCAAATGGTTGTTTTCCAGTGAAAAAAGGTACCACCAAAAAAGGGCAAGTACAGGCTCTTGAGCAAAAGATGTGTCAGCGCTCAAAGTTGCATTAATCAGGGAAGCAGATAGTCCTGCACTCCAGTCCCTGAACTTCTCTTTACCCCGCCCTACATAGGGCGAGATAAAGAGAGAGTTCAGGGACTGGAGTGCCTTGTTTTCTTTAAAAGAACTTACGATCGTTGGTACGACGTCATACTGAAGTGTAGTGGGATCATCGTTGTTTATTTTGTCAAACCAAAAGAAACTGCAAACACCTGGAAAAAATTCAAATATCAGAGTAACTTTCTGTTAGAGAGGACCGCTGTGATGTTCAACTGCTGTTTGGCTGCCCGAGCAGTGACCAGCATCTAACATCTCATTATATATATCAAGTTTCAAGGGTGATCAGCCTCTAACTTCTCCACAATGTTAACTGAGCAGACGGGTGACGAGAATACTGAAAGAACATCGTCAATAGGGAGCTTGGGGATACAACCTCGTTCCCAGGGTCTCTCATCTTCCGCTCTAGGGGGGCGGGAAGAAGAGAGACCCTGGGAACGAGGTTGCTTGGGGATACTGTTTTGATGTACCTCAAAATTCTCACAACTAACATTAGAAGAAATGTATGGCAATCGGTTAGGAGAATTTATCATTTGAGCTTGGGGTAATAAAGAATAAAAACCCTGACGTACCAACAATTCCAACCACCAGCAACTTGCCCATGAACAGTAGGAATGACGTCACACTGTTGACTGCTACTACCCTGTGGATGAAGGACAGTTATTAGCGAACAACAAAATGTTCAAGTTCGTAATCCGTCTCAATTTTCCACAATCTTAAGGTTACTGTAAACCTTCGTGACCATGTTATGCAAAAGGACTCGCAAACGCACAGTTTTAGAGTAAAGTACACAAACCTATATATCAATTTAAAGCTTATTGAATGAAGAAACATGTCAAATAATAATTTCCCCAAGAAAATAAAAATTGTAGCCGCTACGACATTTTGAACACAATTTGACCGGTATTCATAAATGTGAATTACCCGCACTCCCATTTAGCTGTACAAAAAATCCAGTTACTGCATGATATTAAGCAGATGTTGACTGCCAAAACTGTGTCGGGGAATTTCGTATTTCCCTCTAGTTTTGAAAATACAGGCCCAAACGTAATTCACAGTGGAAGAAAATCATTACTTGAACTTTAAAATGCTTTTATTTCTTTTTGAAAACAGATATAAAAATTCCCCGACACAGTTTTGGCAGTCAACATCTGCTTAATATCATGCAATAACTGGATTTTTTGTACAGCTAAATGGAAGTGCGGGTAATTCACGTTTATGAACACCGGTCAAATTGTGTTCAAATTGCCGTACCGGCCACAATTTTTATTTTCTGTGGGAAATTATTATTGTACATGTTTCTTCATTGTATAAGCTTTAAATTGATATATAGGTTTGGGTACTTTACTTTAAAACTGTGCGCTTGCGAGGCCTTTTCCGCAACGTGGTCACGAAGGTTTACAGTAACCTTAACCATCCTTGTTTCGTTTTGGTGTCTTATTACCTCTTTGGTCTTTTTCTACGTTTATAAACTATTATTTTCAAATTTATTTGCGGAGCAACTGTTGAAAGATGGAGGAAAGATCTGAAGAAAAAAACATAATTTCAAAATTATCCTCTCTTGTTTTATTATTGGTCCTGGAATTTCAATCGCTGTATTTATCCTCCACATGATCACATGTTTTAACCAAAATGTTCTTTATATCTGATGTTTTCCTTTTCTAACTTGCCCAGCATAAAGACGTTCGTAACAATTCAAACACCCTTTTCGCCAAACAAAATTTTAATTAGTCCTAAAACAGGAACAAGTTTGTCTTGTCCGATGTCTGGAGTAAAACGTGATGGAGACTCGATGTTCCCCATTAAATTTTCAACACATTGGCGAGTGCGATGCAAGAATATTGTTCGCTTGAAGGGGGAAATCCTTCATGTCATTTGCATAGATTTGAATGGATTCTCCGTACGAGCGACCGTACGAGCTTCTATTGCAAGCTAGTTCCAGTCCCTGCACGATTCTCTTACCTCAGCACATTTTCCAGTAACAACATGAATGCCTCCTTTGCAGCACCGCAGAAATTCTTCCCTTTAATGGCAATCTGAAATTAAAAAGAAAACACCTTATAAAAGTTTCGTTGTATAAGGCGGTCTCTCATCGGTTGGATCACTCGTTTCCAGGGTATGTTACCACTGAGTTTCTGTAAATCGCGCGCGTTTTATTATTTCAAAAAGAGCGTGCATTATAAAACCAAAATTTGCCAAAAAGCACCCTCGAATACAAACACCTTTTCAGTAACGCTTTTACGCACCAGTTTCGCAGCTGTTTTGACTACAGTCGAAGCTCTCTGAGCGGACACTCTCGTAAGCGGACAGCTCTACTTACGGTCGCCATGATAAAACCCCGTTTGAACTCTGTAGCTCGTACAAACTCTGTATTTATACATTCCCATAAGCGGCCACCTCCAGTTGCGGACACGTTTTCTGCTTCCCGAGGGTGTCCGCTTACGAGAGTTTTGACTGTAATGACGAAGACAAATGATCAAACTTGAGTGTCTTACCACAATGTAAGCATTCTTGTTTAGGAACTTGAGGCATTTCTCCAAGCACCAGAAACAACACTTGCAGCAGCTAAAAAAAAAAAATTATTTACACATTTTATTTTTAAAAACGAAATCTATAAAACTTGGTAGTCCAAGATGAAACACACAATTGTATATGAAGCTGAAATTTTATTACAAATATCAAACAGATTGCAATGACATTTTAATTATTTGTATGAACAAGGTAATGTATGTAAACCAAATTCACGAAGTAAACTAAGAACACCTAACCATGAAAAGAAAATAACGTATAACTATAGCGAAACCACAAATATTTGAATTTCTACTACAGGTATATAAACACGGCATATACTAACCACATAATAAACTTGACAATCTTGGTATCCTGGCCAGACTCTACGAGGCAAGAATTAGAATCACAAGAATCACAATTAGCGGCATTATTATGTCACTTACACTCCTCCTTCCTAATTTATACAATAGTCAAATTGAACTTAGACAAGCCAATGGACTTTTACAGCTATAATTCTAACATCAAAGATAGTCTAGCATCATAGGCACGCAATGCGTGCAGGGGATCTAGCGTTGTAGGCCTGCAATGCATGCGAAGTGTGCCTATGACGCTATATTAACACACCTTTGATTTTATGATCGATGTACTCCAAGACAGCTCTGATGAACTGGACAATAGCAATGATTGCAGCTCCAAAGGCTAAAGAGCCAGTGTGGTATCTGGGACAAAAAATAATCAGTTAACCACTTTATTTAGTTGATTATCAACTCGAAGTTGATAAAGGTAAATTAACCGTGGTAGCGAATTTCTAGAAGCTGACGTTTCGAGCATTAGCCCTTCGTCAGAGCAAAATGGAGGAGTTTGGGTTGTGTGTGTTTATATACTAGGAGTAGAGTATTTGGAGTTCCGTGATTGGAAGAAGCATGGTAACGGAGATGCATGAATAAATCCCGGCGTATCACATCGAACGAAATTTTCATCGAACTTAATCGAACTCAATCGAACGATTGAATTCAATTTTGTTCGGTCATCGAACGAAATCGAACACATAATTTTTTTGTGAGTTCGATTTCCGAACCAAATCGAACCAAATCGAATGTCATCGTTCGATTTTGTTCGATTTTTTTGTTTTTTATATTTATTTATTTTATTTTCATCCCGGGTTTTATTAGCACACTGTGACAGGCAATCAGTCCAGTAAATGACCCAAAGGGCAGATGGAGAGCTGGCGGTGGAGTTTTAATAACTTCCCGTGAACATTGACACAATTTTGGGGAAGCGACAAGCCAGGGAAATCTGCCTTACACTGGAATTGAAAGACATCCATGCTACGATTTAGGCTTGACTGTCCCGTCTCTGAATCTATATTACGTATTTATAATCAAGAGTTCGAAAACCGAACGTTCGATTTTGTTCGATTCACAATTTTTTTTGTGAGTTCGATTTCGTTCGATGACCGAACTCAATCGAACTCAATCGTTCGATTTAGTTCGATTAAGTTCGATTTAGTTCGATTTCCGAACGTTCGATGTGATACGCCGGGATAAATCTAGCCAACAACATGTGTAGCTGAGCATGTCGAGGGGCCTTTGTTTTGTGCGTCTTGGGAAAAACACTTTCACTTTCTCTTTATCTTCTCCTCCCTCGACTCAAGTGTATAAATGGGACGAGAACTGGCAGATTGTTGAGCAACCTAGGAAAATACTGGAGGGTAACCTGTGATGAACACCCTGGGGCAGTAGCAATATTCCTACATATAGAACTAGCAAGTTAATTAACCCTTTCACTCCCAGAGTCAAACTTTGAGTCAATAAATGTGGTTGTACAATTTGAGTCTGTGGATGAAACCCTAGCGTGTGACCATTCAAGTGAAAGCTATTGAGGAGTACTTTCAAGTGGTGCTTTCAAGTTTGTTTTTGACAATTTTACAAAATGAAAGTTTTGAACTCAGCACTCTTCTTGACACTTTACCTTAGAGTGCGCCAGAAAGATGCCATGATGGGAAGGGCAGGAACATCCTGTCGAGAAAGACAAACAAACAAAACATAATTAGACACCTTTAAAGTCCAGAAACTCAGGAGTTGAATCTATGTCGAAATCATATATTCACTGCCAACATCAAGTACTTACATCTGGTTTGTGGAAGGCAAAATACCATGATGCAAATGCCCCAGCCAACACACACTGGCCAAGAGCAATAATAAAGTTCATTATCCACAGCCAGCCAAAGAAGTGGAATACTTGCATGCGAAACAGGTGTCTGTAGAGCATAAAATAATATAAAATAAAAATAATTAAAAAATCCGTACAACTCAAAACTGCATTTGGGTCGACAACAAGATCCACTAAATTTCCAGTTCTCAAAAGCATTATGCTGCTTTCAACAACCAACCTAACATACACAGCCACAGGCAGCCCAACGATCGATCGTTTGAGAATCGTATGTGACACTGTAAAGCAAGCAGTATTGTGTTTGGCCTTGGGCTGCCTGTGGCACAGCTCGAGATAAGATCTATGGTGATCAACCTTTGCATAAAGGCCATGCATACCCTGGGTACCATAGGTTTATTTCTCGCATCGGGATCGGCCGGAGGCCGACGCCCCAAACGGCGTAAGCGGGTCACAATAGAGACTTGAAACCAGAAACCGTGCAAGAAAAGCCTCTGGCACCCAGGGTAGGCCATGCAGGGCTTCTCCAGAGTTTACTGACATAGATTAACAAAAGCATGATGAAGGAACTTACACATTCTCCATGTATCCAGCTAAAACACAACTTGCACTGGTGTTTGGATGCATGGACTCGAAAGTCTAACAGGAGAACAACAACAAACAATCTCAAATCAATAAAAATTAACATTTCATTTTTATCTAGACACTTTAATACGAAAACCACTTATCCGTAGCATGGGCACAAATTTTCGCATCACCGCCTCGCCCGGACATTCCTGAGATTCACATGCTGTGTCACTTTGCTAGCACTGATGTTGAATAATTAATGAACTCAAACGTTCTTGGGAACAGTCGAACTGCTAATTCATGAAACATATGTATCTTTCTATGGTATGATTTCTAATCGAGCCTGAACACTGTGTATTCAATATTCAATACCCGAGGGGGAGGGGGGGGGGGGGGGGGGGGGGGGTACTCAACAAAGTTTTATACCCTTACCCTTTTATATACCATTTTTAACAGAAAAGGTAACCCTTCCATATACCTTCCATAGAAAATGGTACCCCTTTCACATACCCACAGTTGAAACACTGCATCCCTTTTACGACTTTTACTAAACTTTTCGCCTGAGTAGCCCCTAAAAGGGGCACTGTCACAAGGACGCATGCGCCAGTCTCGCGAGTCGAACTTGAAAAGGTTAGGCTAACTTTTTCAAGTTTGAGTTGCCAAATCCAAAATGGCGTCGACTAGTGGTGGCGGCGGACACGGTGGAAAGCGTAGTAATTCTGGGCGAAAAAGAATATTCAATACCCCGACAAGAGCCAAGAGAGAGTGGACAAAACCCCATAAACGCATTTATCTTGAAGATAACAGTTTCAAAACATGGCTTGAAGCGAAATTCGTTGCAGGTTACGAAGGATACAGTGATACGATACTGTCTTCGTGACACATTTGTTGTCAAGGAGACGAGTGATCGAAACAGATGTGACCTCAGCCGTGACCTCTCACGCGAAAACGTACAACACGGCTTTCCGTTCGAAAGGCTAAAAGCCGTTCACTACCTAGTAGCAGCCGTTCGGCTTGCTAACCGTTCACCCGTTCGAAAAAAATGTTCGAACTGCAGCCTGCCGCTACCCGTTCGAAAAAAATCTTCAGCCGTTCCAACGGCTGCTGCCACCCGTTCAGAAAAAAATCTTAACCCGTTCGAAGCTAAGCCAGGTTATCCGTTGAGAAAAAATATTGAGCCCTTCGAATGGCAACGGTTATCCGTTGAAAACTTATGTACGAATGGATAAATCTAAGCTTGGCTGTCAAAAGTGCGTTGCGTTACGGCCGTTGCAAAAATATTTGTATGCAAATCATGTTTCGGAAATACGTATGCGAACAGCGCACGCTGTTACAGTAATATTATGACTTTATCTGTTTTACATAATCGTGATTAGAAACAAAATACATGCAAATATTTTCACTAACCGTCATTATGGAATGGCGGCCAAATAATTTATGGTCGACAGGAAGTGAGCAGTTTTTGCGCATGCGAATCCGTGACAGTGCCCCTTTAAAATATTTGATGAATTAGCCATTAGGTGTGTCTCTTCTAGATATCTTGAAAGGCCCTTTAATTTTAAACACCAAAATGATAGTTTTCCCTACCCTTTTCTATACTTCAACTCATGAAATCCCTATCCTTTTAATATATACCTCCAGCCTGAAAAAGCAACCGCTTTTGGGCAGAGCCTCCCCGTATAGTCCATTATAGGGAGTACCCCCCGGGAATCAATAAGCACTAGCCTGCAGGCTCACATTTGGAGCCTATGCACGAGCGACGAAAGCCACGAGAACGAACCGGCGAGCTCTAAGCAAACATGACCTTGCTCACAGGCTATATAAGCAGCTGGATAATAATAATTATTGTTTACCTTTGTGTCGCAGTCAGTCTGGTTTGTTAAGTTGTATTGATCACCTGCTGTTGGTACATCAATCACCTTGTACTGTGGTGTACCATTGGTTACCAGGTAACTACACACTAGTTAAGGATTGGAATGCTCAAAGCTAAGAGCTGACAGCTCCATGTCACTCCTCGTGATCACGATGGATTGTATAGCCTGCACGCAGACATGTCCTATTTCCTTCCAGTTGCATCAGAAAAGGAATAGGAGACATCTGCACGCAGGCTAGCAGCCTCACCAACATTGGTCCAACATTGGATTCGATTTTCATGCTTCTCCAGAGATGGTCAGTAAAATAATTATGAATTCCACAGAAAAAAATATTCATTTAGTGTTTTCACAAGTTTTCAGTCTCTTTACTAGATGATGTAACTTTAACCCTTTCACTCCCAGAGTCAAACCTTGAGTCAATAAATTTGGTTGTAACCTTTTAGTCTGTGGATAAAACCCTAGTGTGTGACCATTCAAATGAAAGCTATTGAGCAGTACTTTCATGTGGTACCATTTGTGTTTGACATTTTTGCAAAATGAAATTCAAGATTTTTCCCTCAAATTTTGAGCTTAGCGCTCTTGGAAGTGAAAGGGTTAATGCTCCAAGTCAATATCAAAATCAAATGAAAATAAACCCACACGAAAATAAAAGGCATTAGGGTAGCAACAGATTACTAAAGATAATAACCATGATGATAAAGTTAGAAATTAGCTGGTAACTTAACTCATGATTGAAGCACTTTTTTGTGTTTTATTTAAGACACGCTTAACAATAATATTTTTTTTAAGGATACACAGCAACGGCTACGAACCAGGCAAACAACACAAGCTGCAACAGCCAGGGAATAAGAGGAAAGAACAAAGCTGTCTTGATTGCTGCAACAGCCCTTTTGAAAACGAACAAAAAAGACAAATTGTCATTAGCAGGTCCGAGCAGTGTGTGACTGGACCCCCGGGGAAGATTCCTTAGCCTGCAAGCTCATGTTTGGGAACCATGCGTGAGCAGCGAAAGCCGCGAGAAAATCACCGGCTCTGACGTGATTCTCGCGGCTTTCGTGTGAGCCTGCTCCCAGCTAAAGACTCCCATATAAAAGTAACTGGGATAATTGTCATAAAAGGCAACAGAATCTTGTTTTATGGGCATGACCAAAATTCATTTTTTGTTAAAAGACAACATGTAATAGATATATTACTCTAAAACTGTTCAACATACCTGCTAGCTTCCTTTATCATGGCAATGGCGATCTGAATTCTTTTACGCAGCACCAGGACAATCAGCAGAAGAATAACCAACAAAACAGTCAGGAAAATACCTGTGAACAAATCAAACAGTTCACACACATTAATAATGTTCTTACTAAATGTCAATATATGTAGCACACACACAATACCTTATTATAGGAAATCAAACGCTTGTGTTAATTAACGTATTTGAAATAAATGCGACTTAAATTAACACGAATTGGAGGAAAAATTACTTCCGAATAAAGGAAATTAACGCGAAAGAGGAGGTAACATTTCAAAATGAAGGAAATTAACGCGATAAACACAAAGAAACAACGATATTTTGGCCGAAATACAAGCACTCAGATGTCGAGGATTTTACATTGTAAAAGATTGAAATACAGTGTGGAGAAAAGAGAAAGCTATTGTTTCCTAGGTATCAAATATGTCTGTACAGGATCCAGAATTTAGGGTTATAATAATGAAAATTAAGGTCGCGGAAATTAAAGCTCCACTTAATTAATGTCTCAGAAATTAACGCTCACAAAAATTAACGCAAATTTTTACAAATTTGTGTTTGTTATATCGGGTATTTCGTTAAATTGAGGTTCGTTAAATCGGGGTTTCATTGTAGCACCATTGATTCCAGAGTGAAGCTGATTACTAACCCAAACCAAGCCAGGTGTCTTTGGATTTTGTGAAATTGTCCAGGTCAAAGGCAAATTTGAGCTCTTGGCTAGTACCAGAGTCGTTTAGGAACTTGTACTTGCTGTAGCAAAAGTACATGCCTAAAGAAAAAAAATAACCACATTATTTATTCAATTAGTACCCGACTAAAAGAGCTCATGAAAGCCTTGAGGTAGCTAGAGGATGTTTATAAGTCTGTTGTCACTACTTGACTGTCACTCAAGTATGACAACAACAATAATTGTTATTAATTTTTACAGTGTAATAGTTACAGACAAGACTGGTCATCTGAACATAACCAACTTTATTATACGACAGCATTTTAGAGTGTGAATACACACCAAAACAAGTGCAAATATGAGACCATCTTAGCCCCCCTGACCACGCGCTACAGAAAACACTGTTGAAAGCCTATATTTTAGGAAATAATTTTGTTGTATAAATTTAAACAATTTATTCAGCGTAAATTTGTGTAATACGGCTGGGCATTTTTACTCGTCAATGTTTATTTTTCTCGCCTAAAGGCTCAAAAAAATAAAAACTGACTTGTAAAAATAACCAGCCGTATTACACAACTTTCTGCTGAATAACCTCTTTGCAATGCATATATGCATAGAGCTACATAAAATCTAGCATCATAGGCATGCAATGTGTGCAGAAAGCTACATAAAATTTAACATCATAGGCATGCAATGCGTGCAGAGAGCTACATAAAATCTAGCATTATAGGCATGCAATGTGTGCAGAGAGCTACATAAAATCGAACATCATAGGCATGCAATGTGTGCAGAGAGCTGTATAAAATCTAGCTTCACAGGCATGCAATGTGTGCAGAGAGCTACATAAAATCTAACATCATAGGCATGTAATGTGTGCAGAGAGCTACATAAAATCGAACATCATAGGCATGCAATGTGTGCAGAGAGCTGTATAAAATCTAGCTTCACAGGCATGCAATGTGTGCAGAGAGCTACATAAAATCTAGCATTATAGGCATGCAATGTGTGCAGATAGCTACATAAAATCTAACATCATAGGCATGCAATGCGTGCAGAGAGCTGTATAAAATCTAACATCATAGGCATGCAATGTGTGCAGAGAGCTACATAAAATCTAACATCATCTAGGCATGCAATGCGTGCAGAGAGCTGTGTAAAATCTAACATCATAGGCATGCAATGCGTGCAGAGAGCTGTATAAAATCTAACATCATAGGCATGCAATGTGTGCAGAGAGCTGTATAAAATCTAACATCATAGGCATGCAATGCGTGCAGAGAGCTGTATAAAATCTAACATCATAGGCATGCAATGTGTGCAGAGAGCTGTATAAAATCTAACATCATAGGCATGCAATGTGTGCAGAGAGCTACATAAAATCTAGCATCATAGGCATGCAATGTGTGCAGAGAGCTGTATAAAATCTAACATCATAGGCATGCAATGTGTGCAGAGAGCTATATAAAATCTAACATCATAGGCATGCAATGTGTGCAGAGAGCTGTATAAAATCTAACATCATAGGCATGCAATGTGTGCAGAGAGCTATATAAAATCTAACATCATAGGCATGCAATGTGTGCAGAGAGCTATATAAAATCTAACATCATAGGCATGCAATGTGTGCAGAGAGCTGTATAAAATCTAACATCATAGGCATGCAATGTGCGCAGAGAGCTGTATAAAATCTAGCTTCACAGGCATGCAATGTGTGCAGAGAGCTATATAAAATCTAGCTTCACAGGCATACAATGCGTGCAGAGAGCTACATAAAATCTAACATCATAGGCATGCAATGTGTGCAGAGAGCTGTATAAAATCTAACATCATAGGCATGCAATGTGTGCAGAGAGCTGTATAAAATCTAACATCATAGGCATGCAATGTGTGTAGAGAGCCACATAAAATCTAACATCATAGGCATGCAATGTGTGTAGAGAGCCACATAAAATCTAACAACATAGGCATGCAATGTGTGTAGAGAGCTATATAAAATCTAACATCATAGGCATGCAATGTGTGTAGAGAGCCACATAAAATCTAACAACATAGGCATGCAATGTGTGTAGAGAGCTACATAAAATCTAACATCATAGGCATGCAATGTGCGCAGAGAGCTGTATAAAATCTAACATCATAGGCATGCAATGTGCGCAGAGAGCTACATAAAATATAGCTTCACAGGCATGCAATGTGTGTAGAGAGCTACATAAAATCTAACATCATAGGCATGCAATGTGTGCAGAGAGCTGTATAAAATCTAACATCATAGGCATGCAATGTGCGCAGAGAGCTGTATAAAATCTAACATCATAGGCATGCAATGCATGCAAAGAGCTACATAATAGTTTATAACTGACATGATTTGTTTCATTTGTACATAACAACCAATGTAAAATCGATAACATTACCATAAATGACCAGGGCAAAGACAGCAATGATGGTGAACCAGATCAGAGGAGCTGTTATCCATCTGAAACATCAACAACAAAGTTTTACTTTATTCTTAAAATTAATAAGTAAAAGAAGTTTCACTGCAAACTTTAAAGGTGTACAACTGCCCAACACACATGTGCATTGCATAACTAAATATGAATTTCATGTACGTAAAACCATAAAATTAATGCTCTGGGAATATCCAGGGTTAACTCCCAGATAAAAGTAAGAATAAATAATACCCCTTGTTAAACGACTACACAACAATCAGAGCATGGATTATACAGTACGATCAAAATGTTATAATTCACAATAGCTACCTTGTGATCAGAATGTAGACAAATGCAAGAATCATGATGAGCACCATTCCACTGAAGACAAAAAAAATATTTATAATAAATAATATTTAATATTAAATAAATAAACTGGAAAATACCTAAAAATATCACAACTTTGTGATGTATAATTTCATTTCATGAATACAAAGTGATGATTACAGTGAAGATGATGCTACCATTGCCACTCGAACTAAAACCATTCAAATTTCACGACTCCGCCTCCAACACTCCTTGGATTTTGATTGGTCAAGTCAAACGGAACCCATCCGAAAGTCATCAAAACGATGTCAAAAATTAATCAAAAACTTTGTTGAGTGGCAACGGTAGTCACTAGTGCCATCTTCACTGTAAAAATATTATGCCTAAAGTTGTAAGTTTTTTACTACTACTCTTTATAGTGTCAGTCTACTAAATGCACCTTGTTGACTAGCAACAGTCACCAACTGCAGTACATGAAACAATCATGAAATAAATTAAACATATATATTGTGCAAAGTTTCAACTCACATTAAAAGCCAGTGCCATACTGCCACCATGTCCTCAAATATCTAAACATGTAAACATCAACAAAACATACTCATTCCAAGTACTTTTATTAATTTAATTAAAAAATATTGACATAAAATAATATTATTAGTTGCTATTTCTGCAGAAAAATTATAAATGTCTGCTCAACATCATCACATTTAGCAATGATGCAGTTTGTTGGAAATCCTTCAAGACTATCATGATATCTATTCTGAAAGCTGTTTCTTTTCCAGCAGTGTCCAATTTTATCTATTTTTGCTATATACATGGTAGACTTTAGTAGGCAGGTCAATGCTTCTGCTTAATTACTACATGCTACATTTTTCTATTAACAATAATTACTAGACGTATAATTATATATAAATACATGATTGTACAATAATTGTACAATCATGTATTATTATTATTATTATTATTATTATTATTATATTACATGTACTGAATATTACATAATCATTAAACATTGATAATTAATTTACATACCGACTTTCCAAAATTTTGGGCATTCATAAGGAATTGAAGACCCCTAAAGAAAAGAAAAAAGGAAAATATAATGTACAAATAATACAATTAAAAAATAAAACAGTATATAGTAGTATTAATTAAAAACATTTTCACCAAGAACAGATCTCCCAGTAAAGCTATGGAAACTAGTCATGACAAGTAATACCCTGGTCCCAGAGGTTTATCTTTCTCAATTTAATTTGAATCACAAAGCTGCGAAAGCAAGTTGTGGAGCAGTGAGCTCTCCATGTGCTCTGGCAAGTCACAGGCACTTTTTCACTAGAAGAAAGACCTAAATATGAAAACCTCTGGGGCCAGGGTACTAGAGTTAGCACTAGGCACGAAAAACTGCTTGACTTTACTAACTTCAAAACGGGGGGGGGGGGGGGGGGGGGGTAGGAAAACTGACAAATTATGCAGGATCGGCAATTAATGCCAGAAATATTTGAATGTAAAAGTACTCACTCCAATCCAGCCTCGATAGCCTTTTTAGTCATATTATTTCCAGCAGCATTTATTATAATGTCAGAATTGTTGGCAAGTAAATTATCCACCAAGGTTGGTATGCATCGATATAACACTGAAAACAGATGTAGTCAAGCAAGTCAGGCACAGCTACATGTATCTGTTCAAATATTTTCTAATAATGGTCACTGTTCAATAGACTGATTCTTTACTGCGGTCCACCCCATAAGCACAATAATTGTGCACCTCCTCTATTATTATAAGCACAGCAGTAACATACTATCTTGTGGTCCCAGGCTGCAGTGCCCCAAGGATATTACGGATCAAGGTGCATGGGATTCTCTTCACCAGTATCTTGGTGTGTGTGCCTTGTTCTAAGAGGGGTTTGGGGGAGGGGTGGGTGGGGGGGGGGGGGGGGGTTAAGTTTGACAATGAACATTATTTCTGATGTTTGATAATTGGGGTATTTGGACATTTGAAAAAGTTGAAGTTTTTTTTTTAGGGGGGGTATACTATTTTATCATACATTGTCCATTGAAGACGAAAACCATTTGACGGCGAAGTTGTTAAGTGTCCCAAAGCTTTTGACCAGGATTACAAGTAGCTACATTGTACACATTTGACAAATCAACTAACCTGGCTGTGAAGTCAAATAGTATGGAGCACACTTCCCTTGTGTGACCATCTTGTGCTTGTTTAGCTATTATGATTTAGACGGAAAAACGTTTGGTTAGCAATAAGTGAAAGTCAGGAAAGCACTGAAAAAAGAGTGCATGGTTCAGTCACCTATATGTAATGGTTTGTGCATTGGACCCCCTGGATCAAGACTGAGTCTGATCTGTGTTCATTAGCCCAGCTGGCCAGTGTCATTGTGCGGCAGTCAGATTGGATGAGTGCCTCTCTCCAAATGAGTACCAGAGAATTGTTAGGGAATTCTGAAAAAATGTCAGGGGAGGGGGAGCCGGGGAGAATCTGCAATGGACTAGCATTCCTCCAGGAGAATAAATGTACAACATTCCTACATGTACAGTATATCGCTACTGCAATCAATTGTTTCTTTTATTATTAAAGACCAATATGTACAAACCATACCTCAGTGACAGTCTCGGTATCTTCTTTACACACCATGTCGCTTACTTTACGACTGAATCCCAACTCATTTTCAGTGGGACATGCCGAGACACAAACCTAAAAATGAAATGCACAAATAATGAAAAATTACAAATTAAACAAATTAACTTTTTAGAGGGATTTATGAGCTGAAATGAGGCCTGCCTTACCTGGAATGTATTAATGTGGGTAGGATAATTAACAATATTATTAGACGGCAAACTCAAGGTTTCTATTGGCTGATAGTTGGCGAGGGGAGAAGCCCTGAGTCAACTATTAAAAGTCTATAGAAACCAAGAGCAAGCCGTCTAATTGTTTTAGCATAACCCAGAGACCGATCTATTCAACAAAAAAGTTCAGTGAAAGTGGTTGTATTTCTAGTTTTGGCTTGTGATTTCGGTAATTGTACTTGCGTGTGCTCCCAGGGCAGTCTATCGAAACTTAGACCGCCCTTGCGTAGCCAGTCAGATTGCGAGTTTGCCTAATAGTCGGTCACTGGGTTATGCTAATGATAGTTATGTACCTGTGGAGTGGGGCATGAAGGAACACTGACAAATTGCGCCAAGTCTCCACCCTTTGTGGCACATGTGCTGATGTCAAAGAAAAGAAGGTATTTTTTATCCCTGAAAAAAGAAAAAGTCAAAAAGAACTTGTTAGTCATGAATACACTGTAGATGCGAGCTCTTGAAATCACTTATAGCAAGAAATAATTCCATTTACTATTGATCCAAAAACACATGGTCTCTATAATAAAGACATTTATATACAAACTGAGCTTGAATGGAATTAAAAGGCATAAACTTACGCAAAGGTACCCTTCCCACAAATGTTTCCTGCAAAGCAATAATTCAGAACAGATTATACCGGTATACACTCTAGAAAACAAATTTAAAAATATAATTATATACTTGGAAAAATATTGAATTATTATATTAGGTTCAGTTTTGAGAATTATCAGTTACATGACATTAGAATAATTTCAGGAGTTTTGATTAACGAGTATAATTAAATACCTTGAGAATCTGTTGGAAGCAGAAGTCTATCAGGATCTCCTTCTATGAATGCTAGTAAAAAAAATTCACAAAGCACATTCAGCATATATTTCAGCTGACATACACTCAATGACTGTTAAGTATTAAATGGAATTACCTGGTGTAATGTGCACATTATTTTGTTGTGTACAACTGAATTATATACCGGTATAGCAAAGATGTAGAGAAAGTTATTTACTAAATAATTTGTAGCAATAATAATTGGTTCTGTTTACTTTTAATCCTTCAGGCAAAAAATAAAAAAACATTCTGAAATACTTTGACTAACAACTGTGACCGTTTGTAACACAAGAAATCATGAGGATACACGTCGACAAATGTAATCTGACCAGCATGTCGCAATTTAATCAAACATTAACGTTTAGTGAATAAAAACTTACCAATTATTCCAACAACAACCATGCCAACAATGTATGCTAAAAATACAATACAGCAAGGAATGTCTGTGCATGACCTAAAGAAAATTATACCGTCAAGTATTAGAAACAATCACACACCAGTCCTTCATTTCTACGTTGGCATCGACATATTATTCTAAATTATTTTGAACTTTCAAAATATTAATAAAAATAAAATAAATATATTATGTACATGCTTTCTTAATCCTAAATACTTTTATTAGCAGTAAAAAATTAGTCAGACTAAGTGCTACGGTAACCTTATTTCTCAGAAGTATCATTTTTAATTATTTAATAATTAATATTTTAATCAAGAAGTTATTTTAAAATACCTGTCTGCAATGGGCCCTCTAAATGTAGTTTCGCCCTTCCTTTTTTTCCCTGTGAGAAAATAAGAATGTTTGATAATTAAGAAATGTTCATTTTATCAAAGCCTTCTTGGTTGACAATAAAATAATAATTAATTAACTTTTTTATTTGGCGATGTATCTGTACTGTAATAATGTACACTCCTAAAGATAACATCAAAACGTGACAAGAACATTTTTTCTTTTCATGTTTTAATGTCTACTGTACATAATTTATTAGAGTACAGACCCTAAATTGAACATGGTGGCTCCACTAATATTCAACTTCATAAATTGGAACTATATAATAAATTATTATATTTTTTACTATAATCCCACAAAGCAATGACAGAACGTATAAATTATACACTCTAAATTTTACTAGAACTGTCACCTGTAATTATTCTATTCTGCACAACATGTTCAAAATAATAATTCCCCCTGCTTATTTCCCCAGTCTTATTTCTATCAGAGGAATTGCATTCCATCATTTCAAAATCCAACCTAGTCCTGAGGAGTTCTCTTAACATCTCACAGGTGACGCGATAGTACATCCACGGATCTAGTAATAGGGGTATCGAATGGTCTTTGCGAGCATTTGTGAGCATGCGAGCACAGCGCTTTTATTTGCTAGCACGAGCATCGATAAAAGTTAGCCTTGCGAGCAGCGAGCACTCTGCAAAAACTACCTTTACCAAAAACCGAGCATGCGAGCACTTGTAAAAATATGCGAACACGAGCAAACGAGCACCCACTAAAATTTTGCGAGCAATTCAAGCAGAAGCCTAATTTTGCGATCACTTGAAAATTTTGAGCATCCATTCGACACCCCTAGTAATGGGGTTACGTGCCAGTGAGAGAAGTGCCATGAAATTTTCGCATTAAATCGAGTGGGCAGGAAGGAAACACCTGGGTACTATAAAGGCTGTTCAGAATCATATTTACTTCTTTGATAGCAGTTCACTTGCAATACGAAATGCTTGTACTAACATTAAATGCTCAATAGGCCACATTTCTGAGTTGTCTGTTACCTCTGTTTCAAAACGAGTCCTGGTGCACAACCTTTCGTATGAAAATGAGTTTTACAGCATGTTCATTTTCATGCAAATCCAACTCATTTTCAGTTGAAAGCTTTCGCACCAGGACTCGTTTTGAAACAGAGGCAAAAGGCAACTCGGAAATGGAATATTGTTTGATCTAGTGCAAATTTCCTTCGCACAAGAGCAAATTGTGCAGCCCAATTATATTCAGAATGCTTTTAAAGGCTGATTTTGAAGGAAGTTTCATAGAAAAACAAACAATTACTGAAGATGCAAAAACAGGAAAAACATATCTGTCAAGATGACACAGGTGCTTTATACTCATCAAATATAGATCGATCAAGCTAAACTTCATATTTAGACTCAGTGTTAAATTAAATTTCAATGATCAGCAAAACAAACTTCTTGTATCCAAAGCACAAATTAGAACCCAATAAATCCATGAAACTGAGCATAAGTTTCTTTAAAAGTTTTTAATTCTGCACACAATTTGCATACATTTAAAAAATAATATTGTCACGATCTTTTCACGACCGTGAAAATATACGCTTCTTTGTCGCTTTTATATAAAATTAATCGAATTTGCGGACCCAACACTCCTAATAAATAGAGTGGGTAATGTTTTTTTAATTGCCCGGTTCTGTCAGTAAATTTATTTTCGTAAACACCCGCAATAAACTACCGAGAATCGTACTTCTTCGCCGATCTTGCGGGGGCCTTCAGCTCCGATATTGATAAATTTGAAGTTATAAGCTTATACTTTCGATCAATATGTAAACTTCAGAGAGATAACAACACAATTTTCGCCAGAGAAAGTTAAACAACATCATTATTACCAGCAAAACGTGTCAAAAGCAAAACATATTGAATAAATTACGTGACTGGCTGCCATAAAACTGACATGTCGTAACTGTGTCAACAGTGAGCACGTACCGTGTCGTTCAGGGCAAAAACAAATTATGACCTGTACAAGATAAACATTGTATGAAACATTCAACATTTTTAGTTGATAAGCTTATATTGAAAGACCATGTGTCGATGCAAAATTCAGGCGACACAATCGCATAAAGTCGAATTTGCCTCGCGGGAAAACGTTTGATAAACGCTTCCCAGCAACGCTTCAAGTTTTATAGAAGTTCTATCCCCGATGCTCTAGCTCATGTGCAAGTAAAGCAATATAAAGCTTATCCTTAGCTTTTTCGACGAAGACTGAGCATTCGTGCATTTTTTGCATGCTTCCTGAGCATTGTATGGCTGCAAGATTAGTGCAAAGAAGTGTACGTTAGTTTATAATCTCGTTAACTTCCAACTTTTTCTGTCTTTTCTCACGTTTATGGTCGTTTCGAACTTATTTTATGAACAATCGAAAAACACGCGCGCTAAAAATATGCTTACCGTCTTCTTGTTCTATCGTGTCGTCCGCCATTTTCACAAGCCACAGATAAACGAATCAAAATACGGATAAATTATTCATAAACCATAGATGTCTCTTGAGAAATAAACAAGCTCCCTGGTTCTCTGTTCCGATCCGAGTTACGTTTGAGAAAATTTGCCTTCCGGTTGAACAATATATGAACTGAAAATCGCCAGGCGCACACAAGCGAGGGACTTGGGGCAAGTTTCCTTGCGTGACATTTGCCCGCTCACGCAGTCGGGACCACACAAACAGCTGAGGATAGTAATCCCTCCTGGTCTACGATATGATTCTTTTGTTCGCCCAGTTCTAATCAGAGAAATCTAATTGTTTAGCGAAAAAGTCGTGTCGGATGCCCATTATACAGGGTGATCTGATACATCATTTTACCTGGGTACTGTGACAAAGAAAAATTGATCAACTTGTCCAAACCACTAAAGAAGTTATGAAGAAGTGCTATGCAATAATTAATAATTAATTATTATTAATTTTATTGACTTTTAATAATAATAATACGTTGCTGTATCACTATTGGGTAAAACGTGTCAAACGTCCTCACCTCGCATCATAAAACATGCAGGTAACAGGAAGGTAACGCAAACTCTATAAAACCCACCCACTAGCCTGCTACAGTCCCGGGGCTACAGTAGAACCCCGATTTAACGAAGTTCGTTAAATCGGGGGTTTCGTTAAATCGAGAAACCCGATATAACAAATTTGTTGAAAACTGACCAAAAACTTCGTTAAATCATGTTAAATCGGGGTTTCACTGTAACAGCCTCTCCTTTTGAGGTTTCGTGAGCCGGCGAGGTCGCAGGCTACTCACCCACTCACTCACCACCCACAAACCCACAAATCCCGGGGCCCTGTGTAAAATGCCCAATAGAGTACCGTACCGAATAGAGTGAGACGCATACATTATGACCTATTATGCAATGTCTGACACATGAGAAGGTATACGGTTTCACAACAAAGTGCTATTTTACTCTATTGGGCATTTTACAGGCCCCTTCATTACCATCCGTGTTGTCTTTGTTGATAAGTTGCAAGTTTTCACCTACAAATTGAAAATAGATAAAGAATAATCACATAAATATTTGACAATACCATAATGGAAAGAATATAAAATTTTACAGCCTCGAGCGATGATGGGTCGCTTGAAAATTAATTCAATGTCCGCTTCGACTTTTTTAATTGCCGACGAAATTTACATTTTAGTCGAGTGTCTGCTGGAGTGTAGTCTGTCGATTGCTCATTTCGTTCCGTGCTCCTCGGTTAAAGTATGAGAAGCAAACATTGGAAATCGGCTTTACTGATCAATTATTTCAATCAGAAGAAAACTAACTGGAATCAAGAAACAATATGATATTAGTTGAACTGGAATTTAATTTGATCATTGATGTGTTGACAATGGAAACATCAGTTTTGCGGAAATATGTCAAAATGTTGTTTTTAGTGGCAAGATACTTGCGAATATTGTGAGTGTTTCACCAAAATTGCATTGAGTCCTCAATGGAGGCTCGGAATTTTGAAAATTATGTCTTGGCTTGGAATTTCAAAAAGCTTTATAATTCTCATAATGTTCCTTCCGTTGAAACTTGACCTCTCAAGGATTTAACCACGCACAACACCGTTTTGATTTAAAATTCTACTGTTTGTGCACGCAACGACTGTACAACGGTTTAGAGTTAACATATGGACTGACGAGGGAACTTGTTGGAAAACTGGCATCCCTCTGACGAACCAACCATATAGCTCTTTTGTATGTGGTACAATAGTACAAAATGAATATGTGGTGTGTTGATACAATTTATCTGCATAAAAGGGTCTTTAAACCAAATGGCTAAGCTAGGAGCTTGCTCGATTTCGAAAGTAAGATATTATAATGTAGAAATTGACTTAATTAAAATATAGAACTTGCCTTTCGACGAGTCTTCAACTTTACTACCACTTCCTACAGGGGCTGCAGACGCCATCACTCTGCGATGTGGAGTATATATAATTATATACACTACACGCTCTGCATAAATTTCCAGGCTAAACAGAACTGACAGAAAGCGACCAATCGTTTTGATCCTATTGTTCCAGGAGTGAATGGTTCATTAAAGATAGATCCTTCCTTCCAATTAATTTCCTTGCATTTGTTTGCGATACGATTTCACAGGTCTTCGATCGCTAATGAATTTTCTACCAGATTTGTTTGCAGTCAGACTCACTATACGTCGAATGTCCCAGAAAACTCGCTTTAAAGAGCAATACCCACTAGCAATGTTGAACGCGTTGTTTCCAATATAGTCGAATCAAATAATATTCGACTGACGTGACTGAAATGCGACGTATAAATTGGGCCTAAGATGAAGTAAAAATCCTCTACTGATGTTTAATAACAATGTTTTGTTTAATAACAACTAGGTTCGATTCCGAGAAGTTCCGGAAGAAGTGAGACCCTGGGAACGAGGTTGCTTTTTTACGTCTCTACCCCTGGAATCGAGAGTCAGCGAGAGCCGAGGGACAAGCGTTGTCTTCACTTCATCCGACACCTCTCTTCACACGGTTAGGTCCCAAGCGTGTCCGTCCTGGGTAGGATTGACGTCCGAGATCAACCCCAAAATACGGTATACCACTTTTACAGATATCTGTGCAGTTGGTGTCCAATCTGATCGGTTGTTGCTTGGTTGTGAAATTTTCGCGCGCAAACAAGAACCCTCCGACACCTGCCTGGCTCGGTACGCATGGAGTTCTGGGACTGATTTTCGGGTCGAATCTCAAAATGCGCGCGAAGGGAGAGTCTCTTTACTCAGGCTTCACGCTTATAACAACAACCAGATACCCATTTTGAAAGCTTGGATTAAATCATCCTGGCTTTTCGCACATCTACGCTACACAAACCGCGTCATACATAATGTGCTCTTCACAAACCCTGACGCAATTTAACGCTATATCTGGGTTACACGATGGAAGACAAGAGTTTCGATAAGAAGCAAATACGAGCTCAACATTCATATTTTTAATCGCTTTTTATACAAGTCTTTTACGGCTGTTATAATGCGTCCAAATTTTAAAGTGATAATTGTCTACAATGTACAGTACGAGATGCCGCATGTTACTGAAAAGTGTCATGTTCACGTATCTTAGATGCAGGGTCCCTCTCCCGGGGTGGTACTCCCTTATATAAGCTATATAGGTATGTGCGGCACCAAAGGGGATGGTTTTTGAGCCGTTTTGGTCTGAAATAGGGTATAGATTTTGACCATTTTGGTCTGAAATAGGGTATGTTTTGTGCACTCTGGTCTGCTGGCTTTTAGACGAAGCTGGTTTTTTTCCATTAACATCGGGGAATTTGAAGCCCTTTTCAAATGTTTGCTCAAATGGAACCCATTCCTGGGTAGCTGAAGTCATGTATACGACACGTGTACTAATTTTATAGGTCTGAAAAAGGGTATCGATTTTTGGGTCATGTCTGAAATAGGGTATGGAAAATCACATATTTTGGTCTGAAATAGGGTAAGGGTTTCAAGAAGCGGGCCGCACACCCTCCCCCCCCCCCCCCCCGGGGTCCCTCTCCAGTCTGGATACCAGCCTTCGAGGTGAATGGGCCACCTGTATAATAAAGTTTTACTTTACTTGATACTCTCATGAGCTCCTTTTCTGCACGCATACAGACGACAACCGCTGACAAGGAAACTAGCGAGCGTCAGAAAATAAATATCCTTTCACAGCGGTCAAACGCAAAAATTTAACGCCACTTCCGGTTTTCGCTGCCTTGACTTTTCCAAGAGTTTGAAGCATAATGGCCAAGAAGTTTGTAAGGAAACGAAACTAAAACTAAGGCAAACCAAAATACGAGCTGATAACCTTGGTGGATAACAAATATTAAATTATCTATGTATATGCGGTGTACAAAGCTTAACTTTTCAGTAAATTTCTAACTTTCGCAATTTTAAGACATTTGGTAGCGAAGTTTTGGCGGGAACTGCGCGCGCGCATTGCGTTTGACAGCTACGGAAAATATCCTACGATATATCTCCAGTCTCCAAGAAAGCATCCAAGAAAGCCAACCTCGTCAGTTATCATGGCCCATTTCAAACGAAACGCCGAATCTTCCGGTAACCTTGACGTCACAGCTCAGCTTCATATGACAAAGTTACCCTCGTCCCAATCTTCTATCTGCATTTGGAGCAGGGACCAATTTTAAGAGCCTGGGGTGAGGCTCATCAGACTAGCTGTCTATTTCATCATGCCTTCATGATTCGATACTGTAGTACCAGGTCTCCTCCTCCTTTCCAAATAAAATGACGTACTGTTCGTAAGTCCATGTTCGGGTCCAGTACCTGCAAGGTTCAGTTTAATACATACAATGTCAATACGTTATCATACAAATGGAAGACAAGTAAACCGACCGACTGAAGCAACAACTACAACAATTTTACGGTGGTTTGAATTTTTGAAAAAAGTAAAAGATCTGTATGGAAACAAGAGAGAATGATCTAAGAGAAGCACTGCCCCATACATGTGTCTCTTTTTTGAAATCTATTTTAATTTTCAGTCCATAACTGAGCTATTTCAAGAGCGCTACCTGATTGGTCAGTTCGAGTAACGTGATGTCGGAGCCTCGATCAGAAGAAAATAAAATAACTTTCACAGCAAGGTGCGGAACTATTAATAGATTTAAAATTATCATGGGGCACGGGAAATCCTTCTCTTAGGTCATCCTCTCTTGATGGAAAAAGTTACTGTAGAGCAAGACCTTGCTCTACAGTAAGTTTTTTTTCGTACTGATTTCATTCCTGAGCGACAGCGGGCTCAAACATGGCCATCTTCACGTGACCCCTAGCTGCAGACGGCCCATTATGGTGGTGATTATGATAGGCTACTTGGAATATAAACTACACAGCTAATCTAAACAGCTGTTCATTGATCTAAATAATACATAGAATCCTGACGGACAGGACTGACCTGTTCGTGACAAAGAAGCTCGACCCGGGCCTCCGCTAACGCTCCAAATTCCTCTTGCTCTTCCTCGCTTTGTGGCCCGGCCTGCTCTTTATCGGCGTGGTTACCTGAGTTGCCGCTGCTCTCGTTTCCCACCACTTTCTCGTACACGTGCTCGATGACTTTGCGCACGTGCAACATGTCACTGGCTGACAGGCGGTCCCTTTGAACATTAATAGCAGTCACGTTAACATGGGGCGAGAAAAGATTGGGTTTATGTTGGAATGTACGATACACGTCTGAAGTAGCAGAAGAACATACCGTAACAATGTGAAAAACAAGCTCTTAGTTTGGGCTTATACATCTGAGAAACGTCGAGCAGACTGAGCACCAGCTTTCGGCACTAGGATTTCTGGGATCGTTGGGGTAATTAACGTGAGTTGTGATTGGTCAGTGGTTGCCATTGAAAACCATCAACCAATCACACCTCACGATAGTTACCCAAAAGATCCCAGAAATCCTTATTGTGCCGAAAGCTGGCGCTTAGTCTCCTGACGTTTCCAAAGCTGCGAACAAAAAAAAACAAAAAGCATGCAGGGAGGGTTGAAGAAAGCAAGATACAACACAAAACTTTACCTCTTTAACGCCTTGGAAGAGCTCGACGAATGTGGTTGCAAGAAAAATGCTATTTTGTTGAATTTCGGTTGTAGTTTCTGCAGAAAGAAAATATTTAAAAACATCAAAAACAAACAAGATGACGAACCAGCTGACGAATACCGTAATATTCCTCCCTCGAATAATCAAAGCAATCACAATGGCCAATCACAGCAAACATAAACAACATAATGAACCAATGAGATTTCGAAGCAAATACACGTGACCGGCGCCAAGCGCGGGAAAACGCGTGCGACCAAGTCGTGATTGGTTTTGGTTTTGCATCTGATTGGTTGAGTAGTTGACGCGCCAATCACCGAGCGTAGCAAAGCAAAACCAAAGCAATTATGGATTACTTTCGACACTCAATTGAAAACCGCTCTAATTTGTTAAGTGTGGTACGGTAATTTCATAGTACCTTGACCGTAACGTCCACAGCCCAACTGGGCACAGTCTCTGCCAGCAGATATCTTTCATTCTCTCCAGAAGCATCAGTGACCAGCAATCGAAACAGAGTGGTTCCTGTGCCGCTACTCTCTGTGAAAATCAGGGGAGTGTGTTCGGGAACACTGAAGAAACCATTTCCTCTCTGCTCACGCTGTTAAAACAAATGCAGAAAAACTAACGTTAAAGGACGTCACGTTATGTCACGCCGCAATGTCAGGTCGCGTCACGTCACTATGTCACGGACGGCGCATCTTGTAAAATTTACCAATTTTTTCAAGTTCGTCGTTCGTAAAATCTGTCTCAATCTTCCCCACTCTTAGTCATCCTTGTTCCTATTTGGTTTATTATTACTTCTTTGGGTTTTTTTTTTACCTTAGTTAACTATTATTTAGAGGTTTCCTTCAATTTGAAGGCAACTTTGTACTATCGTTACAGCAAGGAGCCCAAAAGTGTGACCACTTTTGATTAATTTACATTCTTTCGTGCGCGCATGACTATCCAATGAGAAGCCGAGGATAGCTGTCCTCGTCTTCTGATTGTATACACTGAAGAAATCAGGGGCACCCAACGGATCGTTTCGGTGGAATATCTGTTCGGGAGGCCTATAATCGCCTCAGATATTCGGTTAGGGAAATGTCATCTCGAACTTTCTTAATATGGGAGAATTAATGCCTTTTGTTTTCGGAGAGATAAAAATGTCGTTTTGGGTACAAAAATAGATCAGCTGGGATTTTCGTAAAGGCAAATTCAGCTCATAAATTCGGGTAAAAGATTTCAATCCCTAAAATTTTCTGAAGTTTGAAAGTTCAGCTAACGTATCCGAACAGATACATTTTTCTTAGCGTTTAAAGATAAGCCATTGAACTGCACAAAAAGCATAGTTATAACGTAAAAATGACGTTCCGACACCGACAGGAAAATTTTGTCGTTGGGTGCCCCTGAGAAATGGGTTGTTGCTGTTGCTGTTGTCAAGACTTCCAAGGCTTCCTGAACAACTCTGCTGAACAACTCTTTCAAAGCTATTTTAGTATTTTTATACTATCGTGCAGCTGAAACAGTATCCCCTTGGAAATACACGAATTCTAGGGACGTAGACTGTTCACAGTCCCTCTATTTTTTGCGCTGAAATCGTCGCGCTGTCACGATCGATCGTGGAGCCGCCATCTTGGATTATTTGGCGAGCGAAATCTGGGGAGAGGACAAAACTCCCCTGGGTACGGGGGGCGGGGCGCGAGATGGCAGCTCCACGATCGATCGTGACAGCGCGACGATTTCAGCGCAAAAATAGAGGGACTGTGAACAGTCTATAGGGACGTGGCTCAACCCGTGGAATACTTACAGATTCAAGGTTCAGGTTAACTTCACTAGCACTGGCATCTCCACTTTCTACGAAAATAAATAAAGTCGTACATTATTAATGTCTACTGTCTTTGTCATCACTCTTCAGTTATGCTAGCATAATCTACAGTTTTCATTCATCGGCAAACAGTCAAACCAAAACACTTTGTCAAGCACTCGGCTAACGCAACTGCCCTATCGGAACTGCGGGCTCATTCATTTTCGGAGATGGAATTCCGACCGAAAAGGTACCAAAGTGAACATAGTCCCCCAGCCCAGAAAGCGCTGATGAGTGATGCTGATGACATACCTGGTGAATCAGCTCGTGGAAGGTCTTGATCAGCTTCGTCAACTGATCCTGAGAAGGTCTTGGGCCAGTGTTCCAATATGGCTTGCAACAGAAGTACTCCATAATTCACTGTTAAAGTACAGAAAAAGCCAAATACTGTTGTAGCAGAACCGTAAAAGGACAATGTAATTTCTTCGTAATATTTATAAATCCCATCATACAGTAGGGGTTGTTTTGTATTTTATATCATTACTGTAGTGATGTTCATTTCGGATAGACTAGTGGAAGATGATTTTCGCGCGCGCTCGCGTGTTCGTCCACTTGACTAACCCTGAGAAAAATGACGGACTACTCGCAGTCTAATTTCACGACTATAGAACTTGTTTTGTGTTTCTTCTGGTTATGTTTCCAAGAGTTTTGATTGTCTTTGATGACCAGTTAACATGCGGTAACTTCATCGGATAAATTAAGCTCTAAGAAATTGGAAAACTACAGTGGAACCCCGCCTTACGACCACCCCGTTAATACGACCACCTCGTTAATACGACCACTTTCTTTTGTCCCGAACTGAAGTTCTGTCAGTCATTTTCTTATTTAAGAACCCCTTTAATACGTCCACCTCGTTAATGCGACCAGATTTTGCTGGCCCGTTGGTGGTCGGGTACTTTGAAGTAAAACGTTACATGTTCAAGTTATAAATAAAACTGAACTGAGAATCTGACAACTCACCATGTTTGACATCCGTGGCATAAACTACAACACAAGTAGAAAAATAAGAACATTTATTATAACTTACTGTAATCATCAAATTATTGCGGAAACAGTTCAAATAATTCAACCAAAGGACAGTCATGAAACTCTCTCCAAGACGAACACCGTCGGGGCCAGCACTAGTCTTCTTCGTAGCCGTTATTTGGATATCTGGCTCACTTTACTTTGTATACGTTCAGTCTTCACTGCATTACCACGCGTCTAATGTTGACAGTTTTCACATGTTGAAGAGTGAACTTTGCTAGTTTTATTACAAAGATTGCTTCTCTTAATCGTATTTGCTGTCATATTCAACATCTTATGTGTGCTCAGTCTATAAAATGTGTTAACCCAAAAAACACTTCTTAGACGTTGAGTGTTCAAAGTGTCCCTCAAGTTGTTTGTCAGTTTTAGAAAGGTGCCCGTCTTAAAGAGAGTTTAGTTACAGTAAAATGACTGAAGAACGGCCGGGCCAACTCCAGGTGTCCGTTTTAGAGAGGTTTCTGTCTTGGAAAGGGCGCGCTAAGAGAGAGTTTACTGTACTTTTGTAAAGTTCGTCAACAGTGACTGCACACCTTTTCCATCCACAACTTTTGGTTCTAAGCCTGCCACATCTGTCACTGAGATCCACGCAGCAAAACAGTCATTCTCCTCCAGATTTATTGTAAGCATCTGTAATAAACGTAGTGAAATACACCATACAATGTAAATTTATATAATGTCTGTAAACATGATATGCTAAGAAAAGTTTCCTTCTAAAAGGGTCTCGCCACTCCAAAAATGCCCCAACTTTTACCTGACCAGAAAAAAAAGTCACTGACCAACAAGACTGATCAAATGAAAAAGTAGACAATAATAAGATAGTCGTTCTCAACTACATTCATTATCAAAACACTTGTACACGAAAGAAGCAAATTTCGTGAGCAGCGAAGCTAGTACCCAGGCGTTCCGTTCCCACTTACTCTATTTGGCGCGACATTTAATGACGTCACCAAATGACATAGAGCGGAGCGGGTTCTCTCATGGCACACAAACCCGTTCCCGGGTCCTTACATGTACTTCGCGCTCGCTCATAAGAGGAAGAGAATGCCCAGTAGGCTGATGTAGCTCATCCTCGTCCCCAGGGCCCCTTGTTTTTTTTCTTTCCGCCGGAAACTTTTCTCCAACCATGTGACCAAAAGAAACGGAGGATCTGGGAACGAGAATGGATGTAGCTATACTTACCCCAGTTTTGATGTCAACTGAAAACCAGTTCGGTACATAAACCATCTGAGCTCTTTTCTTGATTTCTTCTTCAAAATCCACCAAGCCAAGTTCCTCTACTTTACAACCCTAAAACATGTAAATTAATGTTTTTACACTGTACCTCGTAAAGAAACATAGACTGAGAAGACAGACATCTCTCTTAGCGTGCTATTAAACGCTCGAAAAACATTTGAGATTCGACCCAAAAAATTCCACACTGATAACGAAGCTATACAGAGATCCGCTGGGGCCAAACAAGGATGAGTGTTGTTGAGAGTTCAAACTCTCACTCTCGTCAGTTTGGCCTGAAACTCTCATGCGCTCTCTGCAACTCTCATGCGCTCTCTGCAACTCTCATGCACTCTCTGCAACTCTCATGCACTCTCTGCAACTCTCATGCACTCTCTGCAACTCTCATGCACTCTCTGCAACTCTCATGCACTCTCTGCAACTCTCATGCGCTCTCTGCAACTCTCATGCACTCTCTGCAACTCTCATGCACTCTCTGCAACTCTCATGCGCTCTCTGCAACTCTCATGCACTCTCTGCAACTCTCATGCACTCTCTGCAACTCTCATGCACT
This sequence comes from Desmophyllum pertusum, assembly GCA_029204205.1. Classification (NCBI taxonomy): domain Eukaryota; kingdom Metazoa; phylum Cnidaria; class Anthozoa; order Scleractinia; family Caryophylliidae; genus Desmophyllum; species Desmophyllum pertusum. The sequence continues at coordinate 780,478 of MU827784.1, read as the reverse complement.
CTCTGCAACTCTCATGCACTCTCTGCAACTCTCATGCACTCTCTGCAACTCTCATGCGCTCTCTGCAACTCTCATGCACTCTCTGCAACTCTCATGCACTCTCTGCAACTCTCATGCACTCTCTGCAACTCTCATGCACTCTCTGCAACTCTCATGCACTCTCTGCAACTCTCATGCACTCTCTGCAACTCTCATGCACTCTCTGCAACTCTCATGCACTCTCTGCAACTCTCATGCGCTCTCTGCAACTCTCATGCACTCTCTGCAACTCTCATGCACTCTCTGCAACTCTCATGCACTCTCTGCAACTCTCATGCACTCTCTGCAACTCTCATGCGCTCTCTGCAACTCTCATGCACTCTCTGCAACTCTCATGCACTCTCTGCAACTCTCATGCGCTCTCTGCAACTCTCATGCGCTCTCTGCAACTCTCATGCGCTCTCTGCAACTCTCATGCACTCTCTGCAACTCTCATGCGCTCTCTGCAACTCTCATGCACTCTCTGCAACTCTCATGCACTCTCTGCAACTCTCATGCGCTCTCTGCAACTCTCATGCGCTCTCTGCAACTCTCATGCGCTCTCTGCAACTCTCATGCGCTCTCTGCAACTCTCATGCACTCTCTGCAACTCTCATGCACTCTCTGCAACTCTCATGCACTCTCTGCAACTCTCATGCGCTCTCTGCAACTCTCATGCGCTCTCTGCAACTCTCATGCACTCTCTGCAACTCTCATGCGCTCTCTGCAACTCTCATGCACTCTCTGCAACTCTCATGCACTCTCTGCAACTCTCATGCACTCTCTGCAACTCTCATGCACTCTCTGCAACTCTCATGCACTCTCTGCAACTCTCATGCACTCTCTGCAACTCTCATGCACTCTCTGCAACTCTCATGCACTCTCTGCAACTCTCATGCACTCTCTGCAACTCTCATGCACTCTCTGCAACTCTCATGCACTCTCTGCAACTCTCATGCACTCTCTGCAACTCTCATGCACTCTCTGCAACTCTCATGCGCTCTCTGCAACTCTCATGCACTCTGCAACTCTCATGCACTCTCTGCAACTCTCATGCACTCTCTGCAACTCTCATGCACTCTCTGCAACTCTCATGCACTCTCTGCAACTCTCATGCGCTCTCTGCAACTCTCATGCACTCTCTGCAACTCTCATGCACTCTCTGCAACTCTCATGCACTCTCTGCAACTCTCATGCACTCTCTGCAACTCTCATGCGCTCTCTGCAACTCTCATGCACTCTCTGCAACTCTCATGCGCTCTCTGCAACTCTCATGCGCTCTCTCTGCAACTCTCATGCACTCTCTGCAACTCTCATGCGCTCTCTGCAACTCTCATGCACTCTCTGCAACTCTCATGCGCTCTCTGCAACTCTCATGCGCTCTCTGCAACTCTCATGCACTCTCTGCAACTCTCATGCGCTCTCTGCAACTCTCATGCACTCTCTGCAACTCTCATGCACTCTCTGCAACTCTCATGCACTCTCTGCAACTCTCATGCACTCTCTGCAACTCTCATGCGCTCTCTGCAACTCTCATGCACTCTCTGCAACTCTCATGCACTCTCTGCAACTCTCATGCACTCTCTGCAACTCTCATGCACTCTCTGCAACTCTCATGCACTCTCTGCAACTCTCATGCACTCTCTGCAACTCTCATGCACTCTCTGCAACTCTCATGCACTCTCTGCAACTCTCATGCACTCTCTGCAACTCTCATGCACTCTCTGCAACTCTCATGCACTCTCTGCAACTCTCATGCACTCTCTGCAACTCTCATGCACTCTCTGCAACTCTCATGCACTCTCTGCAACTCTCATGCACTCTCTGCAACTCTCATGCACTCTCTGCAACTCTCATGCACTCTCTGCAACTCTCATGCACTCTCTGCAACTCTCATGCACTCTCTGCAACTCTCATGCGCTCTCTGCAACTCTCATGCACTCTCTGCAACTCTCATGCACTCTCTGCAACTCTCATGCACTCTCTGCAACTCTCATGCACTCTCTGCAACTCTCATGCGCTCTCTGCAACTCTCATGCGCTCTCTGCAACTCTCATGCACTCTCTGCAACTCTCATGCACTCTCTGCAACTCTCATGCCTCTCTGCAACTCTCATGCACTCTCTGCAACTCTCATGCACTCTCTGCAACTCTCATGCACTCTCTGCAACTCTCATGCACTCTCTGCAACTCTCATGCACTCTCTGCAACTCTCATGCGCTCTCTGCAACTCTCATGCACTCTCTGCAACTCTCATGCACTCTCTGCAACTCTCATGCACTCTCTGCAACTCTCATGCACTCTCTGCAACTCTCATGCACTCTCTGCAACTCTCATGCACTCTCTGCAACTCTCATGCGCTCTCTGCAACTCTCATGCACTCTCTGCAACTCTCATGCGCTCTCTGCAACTCTCATGCACTCTCTGCAACTCTCATGCACTCTCTGCAACTCTCATGCACTCTCTGCAACTCTCATGCACTCTCTGCAACTCTCATGCCTCTCTGCAACTCTCATGCGCTCTCTGCAACTCTCATGCGCTCTCTGCAACTCTCATGCGCTCTCTGCAACTCTCATGCGCTCTCTGCAACTCTCATGCACTCTCTGCAACTCTCATGCGCTCTCTGCAACTCTCATGCACTCTCTGCAACTCTCATGCGCTCTCTGCAACTCTCATGCGCTCTCTGCAACTCTCATGCACTCTCTGCAACTCTCATGCGCTCTCTGCAACTCTCATGCGCTCTCTGCAACTCTCATGCGCTCTCTGCAACTCTCATGCACTCTCATCAAATTTTAACCTTCTCAAATTTTTCTTGAGAGTCGTAGAGAGGTTTTTCGTTTGGCCGAAATGATACTAGTCGATGAGAGTTGAAGAAAACTCTCATGAAAGCCAACTCTCAGCGACTCTCTGTCTCATCCTCGTTTGGCCTACGCTTCATGTAGTGTCTTGGATTGGTTGTTGATTGGTTTTTCATTTCATTTAACATGCAAGTAACTGGCAATCAGAGACAAAAAATTGACATTGTGTTGCAGAGAAAATGAAATAAAGCAATAAATACATAAAAAACTAAATGAAGATTCTTACTTTTAAAACATCCCACACAGTGACCTTGTCTTCAGAGTCCTTTGTTATAACATGTCGCCTGTTTCTCATCACATGGAATTTTCGTATGCTAGGTGCCCCTGTAACAAAACAGTTTGAACTAAGTGGACAATTTGAAACCTGTATAAGGCAGCAGAATTATTGCATATGATGTTGAAACAAGATCTGCTGGAACAAACTATCGTACCCTCTCTCTCTCTTTTAAACCGCCCTCTCTGATAAGCCCCCTGTATATAACTTCAAATTTTAAACAAGTCCCCCTCTATTAACAATGCCCTTGATTGTAGATCTATTGGATCACTTGTGCTTCGAGTAAGACTAGTGTCATCGGCATACATTCTTGGCGTAGAGTATAGGGAACATGCAGGGAGGTCGTTGATATAGACTAAGAACAGTAGAGGTCCCAAGATCGATCCCTGTGGGACACCGCAAATAATGGGGCGGTAGTCTGACATATGGCCATTTACAAAGGTTTTCTGTTTACGATTTGCTGAAATTCAGACTTGGCTGCAAGCAAATAAACTTAGTCTTAATGTCAAAAAACCAAGTATTCTATTATTGGTAGCCATAACAAGCTAGCAAATTTAAACCACCAGTTTGACTATAAGATTGACAAACACTCCCTAGAAAGAGCTAAAATCTACAAGTATCTTGGCATTGATTTGGATGAGACCTTATCATGGGACTCCCATATTAACAATATTGTCAAGAAAGTATCCGCGGGCCTCAGGGCCATCAAACATGTTAGGAACTTGGTTCCTCGCGAGACTCTTATTATAATCTATAACGCTCTAATCCAACCATATTTTGACTATTGCAGCTCCGTATGGGGCAGTATTGGTGTTTGTCAATCTGAAAGACTCCAAAAACTCCAAAATAGAACCGCGCGTCTAATCACTTTCTCTGACCTAAATGTTAGATCTTCTGTTTTACTCGATGACCTAGGCTGGGACTCTCTGGAGCGAAGGCGTTCAAAGCAACTAGCAATTATTCTGTTTAAGACTCTCCATAATCTTTCTCCGACTCGTCTGAATAGTATTTTTGAAACTACATCCAGTGTCCACTCGCACAATCTAAGAAATTTAAAATACAACCTCTTCGTTCCTAGACCTAGTACTGAAGCAGGCAAACAAAGTTTTCAATATCGCGGTTCCGTCCTCTGGAACAGCTTGCCTTTGAGCACTAAGGCACAGCCCACTCTTAGCTCTTTTAAATCATGTATTTAATATCTATCGAATTTAATAAATAGTTAGTTTAGGGTACTTTTATAGATTATACATAATTTTGTAAATAACATATTTAGCTAGGTAATTTAATTTATTATTGTAATCATTTATTATTGTAATTAATTTAATACACGGCTCGACAGAAGAGCATGTATTGTGAATTGACACCGTGTTTAAATAAAGTTTTACTACTACTACTACTACATCTTCCCTTTGTTTCCAGTCAGTGACTATTAGTTAGAACAATAAGATTGTAGTTAAGGAAAAAACCTGTCCATATCTATAGAATTTTCTCCAAAATTACGGGCCAATTTACCGGGGGGGGGGGGGGGGGGGGAGGGGGAGTGGGGTGTTATTTTTCGAATAAATTGAAGGCCACATGCAAAAAATCTGAGCAAAATATTTAACATAATTGTCCTAAAAGTCAACAGGTCAGCTATGCCCTTGGCCCTTCAATTGACTCTGTTCATGCAGAAAATAACGTTGTACTATAACAGTTCCTCTCGTACTGTGGTACCTGGTAATGATTTTCTTGGTGATAAACAAATTGGCTGAGGATCTGAATCAACAACATCCATGTTCTCGTGATCATTTAAATACGGCATATTTATTGGCTGTAAAAAAAATAAAATGAATAAGACTCCACCTTAAATCAGATCCTTTATCCTTTTATAAAATTGTTGTTACAGTGGAACCACCACAAACAGACACCTTGACCTGTAAGGGTCCCAACCAAATGCAAACAATTACATTTTTAACCTCTCTTCTATAGCTTCTGTTTTCTAAATTTCTCTTGTTTTCCCCAATGACCATTGTAATTTTTGACAGTGTCTTTGGCAATAATGTTGTAATGAGTTCAAAGAGAATGAATTATGCACTGAAACATTTGTAGAATTATTATGTCCAATAACAATTTATTTTCCAGCTATTCACATTCATTCAAAAAGCATGATAATGACGTTTACGATCCCGATTTCACAGCTAGTTGCGTTTTATCGTGCTCCACACCCTCTCACCTTATTCCCCAAGGGGTTACCCAATCCTTTTTAAGCAGACCCGCGTGGTTTTCTCGTTCTCTTTGATTTTGACGCTGGCTCGTTCAAGCTTTGGGGTTGGTTTTTCCCCACCCTCCTCCCCTTCAGCGACGTTGGCCATCTTCACATTCTTTCCTCTTCCACTCTATGCCTTATGCAAAATTTTTCTCCCACATCTTAATCAGTATAAGTCATAGAGTGCTTTTGAATGAATGTGAATTTATTACTATCATTCAGTAACTAAAGCCACCTGTAACTAATTAAATCAAAGTAGTTGTAATAGTTTGTTTAATTACTATTCTTACCCAGTTATTTATTGTAGAATTTGTTGTAGCAACCCAAAGAGAATGGGGATCAGGACACAGCTCCAACTAAAATGAAAGACATTTAAACATGACATGTAAATTTCAGTCGCAAATTGAAAATGATCAATAAATTACATGATGTACATTGTACAATGACCTTTCAAATACAATGTTTTTACCTTGAATTCCTAGTTCCTAATTCCTAGTTCCTAGTTCAAAGTTCTCTAAGATACATGAACAAGATTCGATGACAGTTGACAGTTCTAACACTTCTTTTATGCACTCTCTTATGCACTCTCATTGAAGAAAACTCTCATTCAACTCTCATTCAACTATGCATTGTGGATTATCTTTGCACGCATTGCAGACCTACAATGCTAGATAATTATCTAGCATCTCTGCATGCAGTGCTGAACTGATGATGCTAAAGTAAGTAATAATCTAGCTCATATTTGCATGCATTTCAGACCTATGATGCCAGGGCTAAAAATTAACTCCAGTGCTTGGTGGCCAGTCGGGCCAGTTTCCTTGAATTCTTAGTGGCCCAGGCCAAATTAAAGTGGCCCTTATTTTCCTCAAGTTGATTAAAAAAAACATATTTACTTGAATAAACGGTTTAATACTGCCGCCTCTTTACAAAGGGAGCAAAACGCGTTATCTTGGACAACAAACCACGGCCTCCCCTGAGTCCAGCTTTTCTGAAATTCCTGTTTCCTTTTCGTCTTTTCGTAGTTTTTGCTACTTTCTACAGCATCTTCCTTGGTTTTAGGTTTTTTTGGACGGCAGCGGCTCACATCCTTGGAGAAATCTCCACATTCTGTGGGTTTTACATCAGAATTTCTATGCCAAAACCTGGCGAGAAGTATTTTTACAATAACTGTCAAAATTCTCGCGCGCCCATTGGCTAATTTTTATTGTCAATAAGAGGACAGACACATGAATGACGTAATCACGCGCGGAAAGGCTTCAAAATTTCGCCAAAATGGCAGCGTTGTCAGTTCGATAAAGTGGAAAAATTACATCTGAACAGGAGTTCTTTGAGAAGTAAATCATGAAAAGTCGTTCACAGGTTGCTTTTCAATCGGCAGACTGAGAATTAATTCAACGATAAAGCGAAAGAGAACAATATTGTTGTAGTTTATCGTTGCATGAAGTTGACAGGAATGGAAATGATGGAATCCGTTTATTTTGCCGCGTGTAACTTCAAAACAACTGATAAGAATGGACTGAACTTGCGAATATTTCAGCGGGTTTGCAAGAATTTCCAAATGGAATAAAGGTTAGTTTCAGAAAATCTGTCTAAGAAATTTATTATCGAGTTATTTTACGTAGTTTGAAGTTCACGAAGCTGTGATTCTCGGAATCGTTTTCAGTTCACTTTTACTTGGTTTCCCCTTGATCGTTTTGGCCTGTTGTTATTGTAAAAAACAAATGGACGTCAGTTTTTAATGCGTCTGTCCTGTTATTGATCATGAATTTCGTCATAACATTGTCAAAGTAGTCTGCGGATCCACTCGGCTTCGCCTCGTGGATCCACAGCTACTTTGACAATGTTATGACGCAATTCATGATCAATAACAGGACAGACGCATGAAAAACTGACTTCAATTTGTTAAGTTGACGATAAACATGCGAGACTCGAAAACGTGCCGCATAGAACTGTGGGTAAGACTGGAGTCACGTGGCAATAACAAATCAAAATGGCATCCAGATATATTTGCGGATCGATCTAAATACTCGTGAAACTGTTAAATCGGCTCGTTAAGAACTAAAAATCCACTAAAGTCAATGAACTTAGAGTTGAGGAAAAGAAAGGAAAGGTAGTCCAATTTAACTACCGGTACATATTTTATTTTTATTTTAACTTCGTACTTTGCAACTTTTCTAAGCTTATATCGTAGTCGCCCTTCGGGCGATCAAACCTCAACTTTTAGTCGCCCTGGTCAGTTTTAAATCGCCACTGGCGACCTGGCGACCGTTAATTTTTAGCCCTGTGATGCTAGATAATAAATGAAGGGCGAGGTGGAAAAAGGGCATAATGACAATAAAATTCTATTGTCATAATGCCCTTTTTCCACCTCGATCTAGGATCTTCGCACGCATTGCGTACCTATGACGCTACATATTCTGGTGTCTTTGCACACCTTGCAGACCTATGATGCTAGATAATTATTCTTACTAGTCTTGTTCTTATCACAATACTAACTTTTAACACTGGAGCATCCTCTACAAACAGAAGCGTGGAAGAATTGTCCATATTCATGTCAGTCCACATGACATGTTTGTCTCGACCACTTGAATAGAATCCAGTGAAGTTATCATTGGCACACAATGCCCACACGCCTCCGCTGTGAATTCTATATGTGGTGATGCATCTCTGTTGGCCTAAAGACCAAAGGCGCACAGTTCCATCTGAGCTTCCCGACAGACACTAGGACACAAATTAAAATAAGTAATTACACAAACAAATATGATTACCGTGTGGCATGAAATTTTTGCGGGATCTAATTGTTGCGAATTTCGCGGGTTTTCCAACGATCCGTGAAAATTAGATCCCGTAAAAATAAACTCCTGTGAAAAAAAAATTCCACGAAAATTTACTCCATTTATTCAGATTACTGAACTTTAATTAAACTGACTGCAAACAATATTACAAGTTCTGTACGGGAAATACCCGACAGGAACTTGCCCGAGATCCGTGAAAATTTGCTCCCAGTGGTAAAGTCTGAAATCCAAATTCGCGAAAATTTGTTCCAGCGAAACGCAAAAAATCGGCAATCCGCAAAAATAAACTACCGCAAAAATTTCATGCCACACGGTAATGTAAAAAGGCAATTGACCTAAAAATTAAAGATGAACAATCTCTCTTTATCTTCATGCTTAAAAAATGAATTCAAAGTGAACAAATAAATTGACTTTGTTTAGCAAGAGTAACACTTAAAATGTAACAATTTCATGACTGACAAACCTGTGGCCCTCAGATTCCAGATCGAATTGGAATTTAGAAATGTTGGTTTTTGTGGAGGGAGGAAAACCAAAGTACCCAGAGGAAAAACCTCTGGAGCAAGGATGAGAACCAACAACAAACTCGACCCACAAATGACAACTGGCCAAAATCAAACCCAAAATCGAACCCGGGCCACACGGCTGGGATGCACTCTTACCACTGCGCCAAAACTACTCCCCACTTTAGAATGTAATATTCATGTCAAAGATTTACATTCAAGTAATGACTTACCTGGGTTCCCTCAGAGTTGATGACAATAGTCTTCACATTGTCTATGTGGCCTTTTAGTTTCATGACTTTTGAACATGTTCGAGGATCCCACACCCTTAAAATCTAACAAAACATTTCATTAATTTTTGTAATCTTAATCATGAAGATCAGGTGTACTTTTTATTGCGCTCTGAACCTACAATTTGTACATGTAGCTACTAACAAACTAATTTACCTTCTCGGTTGAGCCAGAGACAAGCACAGTGCCCATACTGTTTAAAGCCAAGCTGTAGATGGAATCTTTTTGACCATTCAGTGATGAAGCTGATATAAAGGAAAACCAGGCATTGGTAATAAGCAAAACCTTTCAGAGAATGATTTTAAATGCAAATGTACAAATTATATATTTTAACAAAAATTGGTTCCCCTTCCACAAGATGCCGCTGGTACACTGTAGGAAGTCTAACACTTGAATATTGTTAGTAAGACGTCTTTACCCACAAGCCTCTGAGATACTGACTAGTCAAATAAAATGGAATCCAACAATATTTTTTTCAAGTGTCAATTTCTAATTTTTAATAATTGATTTAGACTACTAACACCATATTTTGGTTAATGATCAATCTCTTTCTACTGTTTTGACTTCTTTTGACACCAATGCCTTATGGGACTATGTATCTATGATGCCAGATAATATTACCTCTATCATCATGTAATTTATATTACTTTAAAAGTGTTTTAGAACATCAAACATTTGGAGGGTTTTTATACTAGTAAGAAAAGAAAGCTATTTTTGAGAGATCATTTGGGCAATGTCTGATGAAATATTTCTAACATAAACATTGCTCCCAATAACTCAGGCATGGAAATGAATAAAATTAAGGGAATTTAATAGTGAGTCTTGAGTCTTTTTGCAATAATTATTATTAACTTAAGACAGTTGTATTATTTCCGAAAATGTGCACAAAAATGTACACTTTCAAATTGTACACTTGGAGACAGCTCTTGAGAGCAATGTGTGATGAAACATTTCTGATGTTAATCACAACAATATTATTTATTATTTTATTACATAACTTAATATCAAGTTTGTTGACTACATACAGGGCTCGTGAACATCATTCAGTTGATTACTGAAACATCTTTCCCTCATCTGGCTACTTTGACATCTCTGCCTATCTAGTTTATTGATGGCCAAGCAATGGGGTAAGCGAATATATAAAGATGTCAAAAATCTCAAAAAAAATCATTGAGTGTTCTCAAACTCATTAATAATTCATCAAGTCAAAACAAAGGAAATCATAACCAGCATAGATTTTTACGATTTCTCCATTTACTCCTTAGATTTAGTTTCAATTGAAAAGAAACATGTATATCATACACTTGAGACAGTGTTTCATCACATTTCCAAACACCTCAAATTTCATCAAAAACACTCCGCCGCACGTCGCATTTTCAACTCTCTTCTCAGTGTTTGGAAATGTGATGAAACACTGTCTCTTGTGTGTGATATGTTATGTAAAGGGGCAGTATGATTAACTGTTTTTAAAAACAGGCAGGTTTGCATTATTTAATAAACATAGCCCACTGTGATTTTTATTTTACTCCATGTTGGAGGTGAGAAATATTCTCTTTAATGTGAAGGAAATAATAATCATTGACTTCTTTTACAAACAAGAAACAGAATAAGGAACTCTCAGTTTCTGTGACTTTCTACAGATATTTACTAAAGTATAATTCCGATTTAACAATAAATTCATTCACGATTGGTTGTCAATGACTAACAAATTGCTATAGACTAATACATCTATAAAATAATGTTGTTATTTATTTTAACAGAGACAGAATTGAATTTGTAACTTACTTGTGACAGTATTATTTGTGGCAGTAAGAGCTGTTAAAGTGTTGACATCCCAAAGAAAATCTGTCTGTCAAGTCCACCAGAGGCCACAAGTTCTCTATTGTTGGCATAAGCCAATGCCTTTACGTAGTCTTTATGGGTGCGCAGGGTGGACATACAGAAGCTCCGCCCAGAATCCCATACTTTGACGGTTGTATCAGATGACGCTGACAATACTGAGGGAAAAAATCCATTAAAATATGTAAGTGGGTACTTGCAAAATTTATGATATTTTCCCAATTTTCTGACACAGTAGAATCTGGCCTGAAATGTCAGTAATCTCCTCATCCTTCAATCCAAACCAAGGAGATCACTAATATTTCAGGTTGCAGAGAATCCTAACTCAGACCATTATTAACCTGAACTGAAGCTGAATGGTTTTCCTTGGATATGGATCACTCTAATATTGACAGTAGTTATAAACCCATATACATTCACAATTATTGAGAAATGTGAAAAGAGAAAATAAAAATAATTAATACTACATGTAAAATTTCACTTATCAAATAGTCAGTCAGTGATTCTCTTACTTGTTTTACCATTGCAGCAAAGAACTATATCATTCACCCAGTCTGTATGGTGCTCTAATGATGCTATGTGGCAGTTCTGAAACAAAGCAGTAATAAATTTGCTTGGTGGTAATGCAAATAAAGTCCATAAGTATTATGTTCAAATGTGCTTTGTAGTAGACATACTTACATTAGATCAGATGTCAGCATTAGAAGGTGCATCAGACAGCCACTATATCAGTCCATTTCAATCCCCACCCTAACCCAACCCAAATTATTTTTTTAAATATATGTCATGAACAGTCAGACCACTAACACTAGTCCCATAGTCTTTTCAAACAATGTATTGGATTCTAACATTCCCAACCAGACAGTACCACCTCAGCCCAGTTCTCCTTCCAACTCAACCCCCCTCCCCCACCACCACCACCACCACCACCGCCTTCTCCCACACCTCAGTGTTTTGTGGTAATACCTTAGACAAGCTAGCATTTTCTCCAGGTGGCGTAGCAATACCCATGTTAGTCATGCTTGATGGGCCGCTATGCTCAGAATCAGATTCAAAATCACTTACTGGCTAGGTCGACAATTTGTCACATGATTTATAGTTTGTATTGCAATATTTTAAACAGCTTTCCTTGAAACAACTCGTTCTCATGCTGAAATTTAACCTTGAGTTTACCCTGTACCAGGGCAGCACTAGGCATTAAAATAAGGTGCACAAACTGACAGCTATGATCATCTACAAACTACAACTGGCCAGTCATAATATATTACACCAACTGCAATGGAAAAGAAACTAAAGACTAGTCAAGCTCTTATCAAATATTGCAAGACTTAATTAAGCAGCGGCTTCCTACGAAATAAACCCAAATGTTGTTATTATTCAACAAGAATCCACACCTTGTCCACATCTGTATTCCAACAGCGAATGATTGAGTCTCGTCCTGCAGAATATAACCGACCTGTATTTTTGTCTAGCTGAAGTGCATTCACCCCTGATCTGTGAAGAGGTTCTTCCTCGTCTCTTATCACAAATGATACCGTGACTTTTCTTCTCGACATGGCATGATTGTGAGGATGGCCGTGCGAGTGACCAGAAGACGGTCGAATCCCGGCCGCCATCTTGCATTTCTTCCTGTCACAACTTTCGTTTCCAGTTCTACTCGATCTACTTGTCTCCGTCAAAATTCGCGCGTGTTTTGCACGCGCCACTCGCCGCGCTGCACAGGCATACCATCCTCTGCTTTCCAAAGGCAATGTTTTACTTTAGGACAGATCAAGTAAATTTTATCAACTCAGAAGTATTATTCACGGTGTTTTCCTTTGTTTTTCTGTGTTTGGCGAGCCTATTTTAGCTTAGCATAATTACGAGCAGAGGTCTATAACTAGTTATAGACCTCTGTTACGAGCTGATAATATAAATGCAGACCAAGCTGTCGAAGCATACTTGCAGCATACTAGTCCGTTTCCGAGGGACGTCCAGGAAAAAAATCAAATGTGTCAACCCCTCTGAATTTTAGTCTGAAGTGTCAGCCGTCTCCTGCCCATGGGGGGGGGGGGGGGTTAGAGCGAGGAGACGGCTGACACTTCACACTATCTGAATTTCTGCCACCGCCTCTATCACGCTACTGTATGTAGCGACCAGATCAGAGCAGAACTGAAGGAAAGAGGAAAGATTGCGTGACCACTCCCTGGCGCTGTCAAATCGTATAGACCCTACATGTATTTACACAAGTCAAAACCGGCTTTAGCTCGAAGCCAGATGTAAATTGAATATTTTAAAGACACTGGTGAAAGTCATATGATGTTGTTTTCTAAAATGTCAATAAGTGAAACAAAAAATAATATTCGCTACTTTTGTTTGACAGCAGCATGTCATGAATCCGGTGACTGTCATGTGATGTGTGGCCGAAGCGTTACATACACGCTATTCGGTTGAGGGAAAATGTCTTCCCAAAGAATTATCGTGTTTGCGTTTGCCCTCCTTGTCACCGTGAACTCATTATCGGTAGAAAACTCAAAATCTTCTCCGCCTCATATTTTGTACATGCTTGCAGATGATCTTGGATGGATTGATGTTGGATTTCACGGATCGAAGATTCACACTCCAAACATCGACACGCTAGCCAAAGATGGCGTGATCCTCGACAATTTTTACGTTCAACCAGTTTGTACACCAGCCAGGGGAGGCACTCATGACTGGCAGATACCCCATACACACAGGTAAAGCTAAAATTGTCGCTTTTGCTTCGATATCTAACGTGTTCCCGGTTCCGTGATAATCTCCCCAAATGTCCCAAATCTTCTCACCAGGCATAAAAAAGCCCCCGATAACAAAAGCCCTCCCCACCCACCCACTTCCTGCTCCGTAAATGAAGCCCACCAAAAAAGCCGTTTGAACAAAAATAGGCCCTTAATATCGGAATTCTATGGTATCTGCTTATTGACTAACTGTAAGGGTCCGACTGGGAAGATATCAAAAATTATTTGACTCGAGGTTATGGCTTCTGGAGCGGTCTTCGGCAGTTAAGGTATCAGCCACCCTTCAGGACCGTCCGCGCGCGGATCGCTGTAGCGTTAGTTGTTTTTATAAAAAACCCTATAAACCATATATTTTTTGAAAGTTTAATAATTCCAGATTATGGCTTTTTACTAAAAAAAACGATAACTTAAATGTGTTTCGAAAATGGGAAGCTTTGTGTAAAAGTACATGTCTTTATAAATCATGTTCCAGTCCCTCCGGAAATAAACAGAAGAAAACGATTAACACCGTATTCGCTTCTCAAACACGTTCGGCTAAAAAACTGTGTCTCAGATTTTTGACAAGTGCGTTTGTTTTTCTTTTATTGGCAAATGAAGTTGGGAGTGACAATTAGTTAGCACTCCCTGTGGAAAAAAAAGCTCTAGCTTTAAAATTAAAAGGAGTATTAAAATTCGCAGACACAGTTTTGTAGAAGAGATGTATGTCATCATTCTGGCCAAATTTCAGCCAAATTGGTTGAATGGCTGCCGACTTGGAGTTCAAAACGCACGCTTCGCTCGGCAAAATTTTCCTTCCGAGATAAAAAGGAAAATACATTTTTTTCATTATGACACCTAAACGTCTATTCTGATCGATACCATAGAGGGATCAACTTTCTCTAACAATAGGACTTTGACATGTATTAAGGACGGTGCCTCCTAATACCAAAGTATTTTTACGCGGTTTATGACTATGCGGGAAAAGCAGATCTTAGCAAGGGCTATTGGATTCCAAAAGAAAATTGGGGGTAACCACGCATTTTTCAGAGATAATCAAGCTTCAATCTGGAAAAAAATGCTGAAATAGCATTTTCTCGGGGAAAAAGAAAAACATATTTTTTCGCAGATTCCCTTTGAATTTGCCTTGACATACAGAAAAGCAACAATAAATATAAAAAGCTTTAAAATACTTAACAAATGGTAATATAACAACTACTGTTTATGTGTTTTTTAATTAAAAAATCATCGCAACGTAGCCATTATCAACCCTGACAGCTCTCCTCTGGTATACCAAAAATACAGTCTAAATAACTTTTGCACACAACAAAAATTAATCATATGTTTAATAGGCTTACCGCTTCCATTTTATAACATAAAAAGTAGGGATCACCACGCATTTTTGTAAGTTATATGAAGAAAACGACCATATATTTCCCTGCCGAGCTTAGCCTTAAAGAGATTTTGCAAACGTTCTGTATGTGCACGCGCTCGAGCGCGCGCTAATGATGTGAGAAATTATGCGCAGAACGTATGCGCAGTAACAATAGGAGGCACCGTCCTTAAACATGTAACAGGAACAAACGTTCGCGTAAACACTCACGATAGCGAACAGAACGGCGCCTCAAATTAGATGAAACCGACGAGATCACAAAACGACTGTGCTGTAAGACATTAGATTAGCTGGGTAATAAGTTCTTCTATCTTCCACAGTTATTTTCACAGGCACAGTATGCGAATATTGGAGTAAATAAATGCACGCGGGTCGCACGCTCGCGACTTGTGCGCTGTTTTGTGTCGCAGAATCAATTCATCCGGCTAAAATTAACTTTAGGTAGTATTTGTACAGGGCGACTTCATTTTTGCTTTTAATGGATTTGATGGAAGTCACTTTGCTTTGACTCTGAAAGTGGTAGGTGAAACCTTTGTCGCTCGCTATGAAATCGGCCACGCAGCGCAGACAATTATTCATATTGTATGTAATTGGATAATTGAATAAATATGACTGAAATGTCAACAGCTAATTACAGAAAAATAATGAAGGAAATCTTTCATGTTCAATAACTTTCCACAGAAATAACATTTTGAGGTAGAATTTTTTGGAAATAAAAGCTCTTTGCGAGATCTACCAGAATTTCAAAAAATTGAAAATTTCACAAAATGGTAATTTTGAAGGGTGGCTGATACCTTAACTCGGGGTGTGGAGAGACACTTTGTCTTGCCCAAGGGCGCCATACGAGAACATCGGCCATGCCTTGACCCATTTATAGGGTTCGATTGTGTCCTAAATAATTTTATTACGATAATTATGGATGGCGATTAATTTGAACAGTGACGACTTCATAATATATGGATGCCATGAAGTGAGTTTTAAAAACCATGCCAGCGTCAAAAATCATGTTTTCTTTATTTATTGTTTTTGTCTATAAATATATTTCATTACCACGAACTTGCATTTCAGTTTCTACATTGAAAGGCTATAAAGTCTTTACAAATGTTCCAAGAAAAGCCCAGCAGAGATTATAGGACGCCGAGAACGATCATTCTCGTCGACCCCAAAGCCACGCGGGGTTTTTTAAGAGAACGATCATAAAATTGATGCAAATTACTTGAAACGTCAGTTTCTTTTCTCCTTCATGCAGTCGTTGAGCAATTAGCAAACAGAAAAAAAGATAAAAAATTATATCGCCGCGCGAAAACTAACCTGCGATCTTTAGCTATCTTTACGGCATCTTTACGTGGGACACGCAAATAAAAAATTAATTTTTCGTGATTATTACTCGCGGTAAAGATAAAACACCCGAAGCAACCTCGTTCCCAGGGTCTCTCTTCTTCCTGCCAAACGCGATTGACTCGGATTTTAATTGGAACCGCCAAAGTGTTTACCACGAAAACACGTCCTGATTTACAACACTCAGTAGAGACAAATTTCACACTTAGCTGCCCTCCCTCACATCGTTTATTTGTAATCTCCCAGATTCTGAGAGCCACGTGACCAGCCCCAACCAGGGTCTCTTTTCAATCGCGTTTGGCAGGAAGAAGAGAGACCCTGGGAACGAGGTTGCACCCGAAGCTTACATGTGTAAATGTAAGAGAATTCAAAAAAATTCCTTTCCTTGCGTTTTCCTGGTTTTCCCCTACTTTCTCTCATTCCTGTGCTTAGACTCGTAATATATTCTCACTGGGATCCCCTACAAACAATGCCTGGGCTATGATTAGATATGGGGAGAATCAGCCCGAGGCGATTGGGAGCAGGTAGCTCCCAGAGGAGAGGATGGCTCATCGCTGCGGGAGGTGGGTGGGGAAGCAAAGTGACGGTCGTCCTGTCGAAAAGACTGAGCGAGTTATGGCGTGAGGTGTGGACTGAAATACTGAACACGGGGTATAAGGTTACGTAACACATCCCAACGGACCACATACTGCACGTCGAATATATCTAATCAGGAATATAGAGGCATTATATGCGGGTTCCCCAGAGAGAATAGTAATATATTCTCACTGGGATCCCCTACAAACAATGCCTGGGCTATGATTAGATATGGGGAGAATCAGCCCGTCGGCGATTACTCACATAGTAACTCTAATAGGGAACTTCATGACCACAAAAGCTGGAAATCCAGTAATACTTTGTATGTTTCCTCCCATAACTCAAAAATACTCCCTTCCGGGATTCAGTGACACGTATCCAGGTTACCAAAATGTAGTCCATGATCCACAAAGAAAAAACACTCATCATGACACAACATTCTGGGCTATTAAATAGGGCTAAACTCTAAACTCGTATAATTAACATTCTGGGCTTAGAGGGCTAAACAGTAAATGGCATAACTGAGGTGAGTAAAACCAACCACGCCCACTTTTCCCCAGTTGAAAGGAGGTCCATAATAAAGGCTTGCATTAAAACCCATGGCAAGATAGGACTGAAAAAAGCAAACAAACAAACAAATTACTCCGGCTTGAAAATGTTTAGAGTTATAAAACGAGCCTTGGAAATACCCCCAAAAATAGGCCGAAGACTTTTCTAACATTACATTTGCGTCTGATATAAGATAGAGTTTTCTTGATACTGTGCTATGGAGAAAAAACATTTTCCATTTCTTGACATACAGATGAATCTACGACCACCAATCCTTAGGATCTTAAAAGAGCACAACCTAAGTTGAGGTCTGAACCGATAGCTCAGAGACTAAAACACAGAGAGCATCGGGGCTGCGACGCTTTGGGGTTTACCCATAAAGTTACAGTAGCAAACAGATACGGAACGACACAGCCTCCTATGGGCAAAAGAGACAACGGTTTGTAGCTATAGGTTGCCATAAAAAGAAAATAAATCCCACTAGGGACGGGTAGGACCCCAAAGCGAAGCAACCCCGAAATACCCGTCCAGGGACAGAGCAATGAAGGATATTAGATAATCCCTTCGAGGAAGCTTCGCCAATAAAGGCCACCCACAGAAAAACGAAATAAGTAGCGAGACGAAATCACTTGGTACAGTAACTGTAAGAATACAACTAGAGCCAACAACTAAAAATTCAGCGAGACACATACATTATAACCGTCAAGGAAATAGCCTCGCTAAAACAACGAAGTTCGGTGAACCCACTGAAACAACTCTGCGAGGCCGTGGAAAACAAACACGCCATCAGAACTGATTCGGCGCAGACTGGCGCAGAGACCAAACTCGTTATATAAAACAGCTAAATTCGTAGAGACAATACAAACTAATTCGACGAGACAAACGTCCTACAACAACTATCTATAAACTCGGCGAGACAAACTGGCAAATAAACTGGGCTCAGTCGGAGCGCGGGACAAACTCGCAAAAACAACTGATCTCGGTACGAAAAACTAGCAATTAGCAACTAAACTCAGCGCAACAACTCGCAATAACAACTTCTGAACTAGGTGCGACAGACTCGCAATAACAACTGAACTAGGCACGACAAAACTCGCAATAACAACCGAACTCGGTGCAACAAACACGCAATTAGAACTGAACTCGTGCGAGACAAACTCGCAATAACAACTAAACTAGGTGCGACAAAACTCGCAATAACACTGAACTCGGCGAGACAAAACTCGCAATAGCAACTGAACTCGGCGCAACAAACTCGCAATTAGAACTGAACTAGGTGCGACAAAACTCGCAATAACAACCGTAAAACTCGGCGAGACAAAACTCGCAATAACAACTAGTAAACTCGGCGCGACAAAACTCGCAATAACAACCGTGAAACTCGGCGAGACAAAACTCGCGATAACATTACTAAACTCGGCGAGACAAAACTCGCAATAACACTAAACTCGGCGGACAAAACTCGCAATAACACTAAACTCGGCGCGACAAAACTCGCAATAACAACTAAACTCGGCGAGACAAAACTCGCAATAACAACCGTAAAACTCGGCGAGATAAAACTCGCAATAACACCTAGTAAACTCGGCACGACAAAACTCGCAATAACAACTAAACTCGGCGCGACAAAACTCGCAATAACAACTAAACTCGGCGCGACAAAACTCGCAATAACAACTGAACTCGGCGAGACAAAACTCGCAATAACACTAAACTCGGCGCGACAAACTGAACTCGCAATAACTTACTAAACTCGGCGAGACAAAACTCGCAATAACAACCGTAAAACTCGGCGAGACAAAACTCGCAATAACAACTAGTAAACTCGGCGCGACAAAACTCGCAATAACACTAAACTCGGCGAGACAAAACTCGCAATAATAACTAGTAAACTCGGCACGACAAAACTCGCAGTAACAACTAAACTCGGCGAGACAAAACTCGCAATAAAACAACTCGGAGAACTCGGCGTGACAAGCACGCAATAACAACTAAATTCAGCGAGACAAACACGCAATAACAAGTGAACTCGGCGAGACAAAACTCGCAATATAAACAACTGAACTACGCGTAACAAACACAAAATAAGAACTGTACTCGGCGTGAGAAACACGCAATAATTCAACTAAACTTGGCGAGACAACTCGCAATAACAACTATTAAATACTCGGGCGAGACAAACCCGCAATATAAACAGCAAGACAAACTCGCTATAACACTTAAAGCAAGACAAACTCGCTATAACACTTCAAGCAAGACAAACTCGCTATAAAACTTAAAGCAAGACAAACTTGCTATAACACTTAAAGCAAGACAAACTCGCTATAAAACTCCAAGCAAGACAAACTCGCTATAAAACTTCAAGCAAGACAAACTCGCTATAAAACTTAAAGCAAGACAAACTCGCTATAACACTTCAAGCAAGACAAACTCGCTATAAAACTTAAAGCAAGACAAACTCGCTATAAGACTCCAAGCAAGACAAACTCGCTATAAAACTTCAAGCAAGACAAACTCGCTATAAAACTTCAAGCAAGACAAACTCGCTATAAAACTCCAAGCAAGACAAACTCGCTATCAAACTTCAAGCAAGACAAACTCGCTATAAAACTCCAAGCAAGACAAACTCGCTATCAAACTTCAAGCAAGACAAACTCGCTATAAAACTCCAAGCAAGACAAACTCGCTATAAAACTTAAAGCGAGACACACTCGCAGGTACCAACTAAAACTCGGCGAGACACACTCGCAGGTACCAACTAAAACTCGGCGAGACAAACTCGCAATAACAGCTCAGCGAACTCGGCGAGACAAACTCTGCCATTCAACGACTAAATTCGGCGAGACAAACTCGCAGGTACCAACTAAAACTCGGCGAGACAAACTCGCAATAACAGCTCAGTGAACTCGGCGAGCCAAGCTCTGCCATTCAACAACTAAACTCGGCGAGACAACTGACTCGCGAGAAACAAAACTCGGCGAGGAAAAACTCGCAAAAGCAATAATACGGACAAAACAAGACAGTGAAATTTTGAACAAACTAGTTACCCGCTAGAGACAACCTGTTCTTGATCTGACGGAAGAAGGACGGCCTGCGCTCGACCGCAGAATGGATTCTCGAAAGTCAAAGCATTGTACTGTGCCGGAGCAGGTTGGTCTCCATGAGCAGCTTAAACAGGAGCAGTTGGGACGGCAATAACTTCTAGAAGTAAAGCATTATCAATGGTAACGGTAACTTGCACTGTCATGAAACTTGGTAGAGAGGGCAGCGATGAATTTCAGCAGAAACAAACGAAGCAAAGTGACGGTCGTCCTGTCGAAAAGACTGAGCGAGTTATGGCGTGAGGTGTGGACTGAAATACTGAACACGGGGTATAAGGTTACGTAACACATCCCAACGGACCACATACTGCACGTCGAATATATCTAATCAGGAATATAGAGGCATTATATGCGGGTTCCCCAGAGAGAATAGTGGTCATATATCTCTTGCAAGGTCTTGCAATCTATCTGACAAAATTTGTGTATTAAAATGATGTTATTCGTGTTCCTTTTCAACAGGACTTCAGCATGAGGTGGTTCATCCTACAAATCCATTTGGATTACCATTAGATTTTCAGACTCTTCCAGGACAGCTTAAGAAAGTTGGTAAGCCCAGCCACAGGCTGCCCAAGTTACGATACCTATTTCCTTATGCGCCAATACATAATAGTTTGCACAATATAATTTCTTATTATGAGGATCACCGCTTTTCTGTTATTGTTATTCCGCCAGGTTACGCCACTCACTTGGTAGGCAAGTGGCATCTTGGTTTCTACAAGTGGCCTTATGTTCCAACAAAGAGAGGGTTTGACACCGCTTATGGATTCTGGGACGGTGCGGAGGGGCATTTTGATCACAAACGTGACGGAGTTGTAGACTTCCGCAATGGAACAGAACCGGTGACAAACCTGGACGGAAAATATGCTACCAATGAATATGTTCAGGTTCGAGAGTTTCTTCTAATATGACTGACTAGGACCATACACCTATTTAAATTAACGTTGTCGGATAGAAAGCGTAAAGCCTACAAGACAAGACCGATTGGTAGTCTGGGTATTCATTAGAATTTGCATATCGCTGGAAAATAAATCTACAAGTTTTTATTTTCGGACGTGATGAAGTTGGTTTGCCCCGAATTATATAATTTGTTTTCCATGTTTTTCTAGCTGATTCTGCTAAAATTAAGTTTGGCTAAAAGTACCTTACTTCTACAGGTTTAAAACAAAAAGGAAACGTTAGAAATAATGTTTTTCATGTTACTTCTCATTAGTATTCAATTCAGTGCGTGCAGCAGTTTTCTACTGTTAACCATGCTACCTTTCGGTCTTGTCTTGCGAGCTTTGCGGGCTTTTAAAAACATTTATATCCGACAACGTTAATTGAAATAGGTGTATATAGAATCCCGAAAGTGGCGTAATCAAAAACATCCGAGGGCCACATGTTTGTTAGTCGCAATGTCGATAGCGAAGATCGTTACTTTCGATTTTAGCAGCTTCTTCTTTCGCACCACTTACAGGGATCGGCTAGTTTTAGATAGTCATTAACAACTGCTTAGTCGTCAAATTTCAGTTTCTGACGGATTTTAATTTTTGGCTAACAACAGTGGGCCCGGTTGTTCGAAAGCCGATTAACGCTAATCCAGGATTACAAGTCGACGTTTAAATTTATCTTGCATAAAAGTGTTTTTCAGTGCTTTATGTTCTGTAGAGTTTGACATTACTCAAAGTCAAAACTGAAGGACAAAAAAATATCAACAGGACCAACAGAAAACCTCAATGAAAAATCAAAATTCACGCTAATCCTGGATTAGCTAAATCGTGCATGTGCTTTGAACAACCGGGCTAGGGCCTTGTGGTATAAACTTAGATCCTTTTATGTTACGCGCATACACTTATGCAGCCCGGGCGGGTTATGCAGTACACGATTTATTGACTGGGCGACATCCTTAACACTAATACATTTCTTTTCATCACATCAGCGAGTAAAAGAGATCATGGATTCTCATGACCCAAAACAACCACTGTTCCTTTACATGGCCTTCCAAAATGTCCACAATCCCATTCAAGCACCGGACAAGTATGTGAATAAATACGACTTCATTAACCAGAAGATGAGAAGAGTACACGCAGGCATGGCTGACATACTGGACGAGGCTGTGGGTAACATCACGAAGATGTTTAAAGAGAAAGGGTACGTCTGGCAAAATAGTGGCATAGTGCTTCTCCTAACTCGTGTGTTTCTAGGAAGTTGATGGTTTGAACCAGCGTATAGTAGTCCCAAGGCCGGCTCTATGTCATTCGATGACGGCATAGAAGTTTAGAATGAATATGCGAGAAAAAGTAAAAACCGAAATTTTTTAAAAGATGGTCAAATATTGGACTATGAACATGTAGACCTTAGTCCGTTGAGGACCGTTGAGCGAGAAGCAAAATAAAGCGAAAGGGGGAAAATGGGGCCCACGAAATCACATTGCATTTTTTAGCAATTCAGTTACAATATCGCAATGAAACAGTAAAATAATGTGTTCAGTGGCTAAAACTTGTTTAGTAAAATGTTGGGAGTTGAAGGATTAATCCAAGTGTTTTTCGTATCCGATTCAGGCTTTGGAACAACACTTTGACAGTTTTCAGTACGGATAATGGGGGAGAGCCTGTGTATGGTGGATACAACTGGCCTCTGAGAGGGACAAAACACACCCTATGGGAGGGAGGGGTGAGAGGTGCTGCCTTTGTCCATGGAAAAAATGTTGGAAAAGACCGGTGTGAAATGCGAAGGACTGCTTCATATCAGCGATTTCTTCCCCACGCTTATTAACTTGGCAGGTACAGTTATAACTAAACAGCAAAGCGATTAGTTTCTTAGTTTAGTTTCACTGCGCTTTCCCCAATGAAGAGCTAACGCTCGAAACATTAGCTTTCTAAATTCGCCACGGCGATTAATTTACCTTCATCAACTTCGGGTTAGCTCTTAGAGGGAAATATCAATTATTCTACGTCGGTCAGTTTTATGTTCCCTTGTTCTTCGCTTTAGTTATTTTTATTTTTATTTTGGAAGGTGTTGTCATGTTTATTTTGTACCTCTTCCTCGAGGCCCTGTGCCGCTGCATTAGATGGGAAAAGAAAAACGAAGACAATTAACAAAACGAACCAATGAGAAACTCGAATACATGCACGTAACGGGCGCCAAGCGCGGGAAAACGCGTGCGACCAAGTCACGATTGGTTTTGGTTTTGCATCTGATTAGTTGAGTAGGTGGCGCGAGTTTTTTTTTAAACCAATCACAGAGCGTAGTAAAGGAAAACCAAAGCAATTCCTCTAATGTTGTGATTGATCCTGTAACAGGTGGCACGTATGATTCGCAAAAGCCTATCCCCATCGATGGCTTTGATGTGTGGAACACCATATCCCGCGGAGATGCGTCACCTCGAACTGAAATCTTACTTAACATTGATAATCAACCCAATGGTACAAAAGGCTTTGGACATAACTATCAAGGGATGGCGCTCCGAATGGGAAGCATGAAGCTCTTGATGAATGTCAAAAATATCACCTGGTTTAAACCGCCTGAACTTGGAGGCATTCCACCAGAAGTACAATATACCAATGGTTGGCTTGCAGACGAGACAGACGAGGAGGTTTTGGAGCAACTAAGGATGTATGACATGGTCAGTAGCCAACAATTATAATTCATTTTCATTGATTATTTTACTTGAGCGGCGATATGAATATTTATTGCACTTACTGCACGAGATACGATACGTAACCAGGTACAAAAGTGACCCATTTTCCAAACGAACGCAAGATAAAGGTAAAGCCTTCACGTGCCGTCGGAGCTTATCCCGGTTTTTGTAGCATGAAGCCGACTAGGTGTATTGCTACTCCCATGGATGGGATGCTCGTCCATCTCCGCCTTCTCCTGGGTGAAGAGAGACACTGAGAGAGTAAAATGTCTTGCCCAAGAACACAACGCATGCAGTGACCTCAGCCACCGCTTGAACCCGGACCGCTTAAGCCGGAGTTCAAGGCGTTAACCATTAAGCCTCTCAACACATGCTAACTAAACCAAAATTTGACGGATTACCAAAAATTATAACTTCTAAGAGTATTATAGGACCCCTTACCCAATAGGGCAAGTGCCCTGTTAACTTTTGTGATTCTTACATCACGCAGGACAATGCGGACATTCTGGACGTTGCACTTTACAATATCACCGCTGACCCAGAGGAACGACATGATCTCAGTGGCAAGCTCCCGGATGTTCTAGAGAAGATGAAGGAAAGAATGAAATATTACGAGAAGAGTGCTGTCCCCCCGGCATTCAAACCAAGCGATCCAAATGCGATAAAAGAAGCTCGCAAGAATGGGATTTGGGGACCTTGGATGTAAACAGAGCGGTTTGCATCCGGCAAGACGACCCAACACAAGTTACTTTAGTTTTATATGTTTTAGTTTAGGCAGATAGTACAGGAAGGAGAACCTACTTTTGCTGTGAGAAAGTGCTCTAGTAATTTCAAAAAACATTGCTGCCATTTTAATAGAAATAGAACCCTTTTGTTCTGTTTGCATAAAAACCAAAAAGAACAGATAACCTCTCTCAAATACAAGTAAGTCAAATAAAAGGCCGGTCAGAATAGACATTTGTTTTTCAATAAGTAAAGTAGATCTAATTTAAAGGAGCTATGTCACAATATTTTAAATCATTTTTGCGAAGTGCAAAATCACCTTTAAATTGCAGGAAACCTCAAAATAATAGTTTACTATTAGGCGCCTTTACAAGCTGACGTCCGATCTCACCCCTGGGTTGAATTGTAAAGCGCATTTGGATATACTATATAGAAAATGCGCTATATAAATGTCATTACCATTACCATTTACTAAGGTAGAAAATCACCAAAGAGGTGATAATAAACCAAACAGGAACAAAGATGGTTGAGGATGGAGAAGATTGAGACGGATTGCGAACGGCGAACTTGAAAAAGATGCGCCATCCGTGACGTCACTCTACCTTTCGCCTTCCCTCCCTCCTTTGCGCGCCCATTTTCTTGGAAATAAGAGAGACGTCTGGGTATGAGGCTCGTTCCCAGGGTCTCTCTCTCTTCTTCCCGCCAAAAGCGCGGGAAGAAGAGAGACCCTGGGAACGAGGTTGGGTACCAGGTGACTTCGGTGACTTCCTACTCATGCGTAATTTTCTAAGTGCGTACGGACGTGACTACTTGTTTCCACAGACTCAAGCTGTCCATACATAAACACGTTGTTTATTTTATTCTACGCACGTAAAGTCAGTTATTGTTATAAACAATTCATACGCACGGAAAATCGCGACTCATTGGCAATCAACCCTTATATTTTTAAATAGATTGACTTCCGGCGACATACGAAGAGTATATGAGAGATATATTATTCAGACAGTGACACTACCTACTCGGAAAAAGAATTTTGAGTTCTCCAAACAGGATTCGAACAGTACATGTCATAAGGCTTCGTACGCCGTGAGCAGACTTCTTAGAGATATAGGCCTAGCTAGGCGAAAATAAAATCGAAAGTCGGGGAAATCGCCAGGCTAAATATTTGTGATTGGGATCAGCAGCAATTTATTTTCGCAAAATCTGTCATTATAAGAATTTTTTTTTTAAATCGGACTGCGACCTCACAAATATATGATTTATATTTCATCATATGCATTATCACACATGGAAGCAACGAACAAGCACACGCAAACATGATTTTTCTTTCCTGATAAAGTTGATTTTGCAAAAGATTTTCTATAACATAAAAATGATTCAGTTTTAATACACATGCATATGCAATAAAAGAAACAATGTCAATCTTCAGTTCCGCTGCAATATCAGGAAGTTTTCAAACTGATTATTATACTACTCAAGATTAGCCATGTATATTAGATTTTCGCTTCCTGTCTGTTAAAAGCATATATAAGGAGCAGTTAGGAAGGAGATGAAAACACGAAACCCATTCAACCGTCACCAAACTGTCACCAGAGTAGAGAAAGTCAGTGAAATTGTCATTAATTTAACAACGCATTATTGAAAATCGAAATTGTCGACGAAATTGACATGAATGCAAATTCCCTGATGCCTTTTAAATTATTTTCGGGTTTTAATTTATTAATTTCGCGATTTGTTTAAGTTTCGCGAAAATTAAACACGGGAAAATTTGTCCTTAGAAAAAAAAGAGGCAAACTTGTTTTTGACCATGCATCATCGTGCGAAAATTTTAATTTTTCCCACGTAATTTTAACTAGCCCATTTTGCAAGACTTTCGAAAATAAAAGGCATTATGGTAAACAAACAGAAAGTCACGGTTTGAGCTCGCTACTACTTCTGAGACATTTATAGTCTTTTGTCTGCGGGGTATAATCAATAATTAAAATTTTAATCAATGCCCTTAACAGACTACGTGTGCGAAGCAAATTTTGTTTTTTGTTGTTTTCGTTTAGTACGCACAAACATTATATTTATGGTTTCTCCTGACATCGTGCAGAAACACGGTGAACTATGACACTACCCATTACTGTTTCAGCTGTAGGAAAACCTTTCTATATAGATGACTTTTTCGCTGTGTGCACGACAGCTATATGACATCTGCAGGGACATGGGTAAACTAACACCACCGAGTATCTCATTTAATATGGTAGTTTAGCATACGTGAACCTGCTCGCAGGCTTTTTAAACTCCCACTTTATTTGCCGGGAACATTAATTGTCTAAATAATCCATTAAGTTTGGTAAACATTCAATCTAATAAAAGAAAAAAAGTCCAAAAAACATTCATAAAAGCGATTAACACAGAGCATGGGATGGTAAAAGACTTTTACTCAGATTAGTGAAAAAACAACTTTTTAGAATCACCTGTGTTGGCTTGGATTCTGAGCCGAGTTTAGTTTGTGGAACAAGTGATATGCAATTTAATTATATTACGTGAGAGGTTAGTACGTCATATAATGTTATATTATATTATGTGAGTTTAGCCGTGTTGGTCGAACGTGACTGTATCCTATAATTTATGCAGGCGGCCATCACCTGAATCTGACTCATCGATTTCAGCGTTATATAAATTATTTTTTACAGTGCCAACTGCACAAAAAAACTCACGGCTGCTTTGCTGTTACTTTCCAGTGAAAACTACAAGATCGCGGGAGATTTTATCCAAAATCATATCCTTAACCAATGCCACAACACAAATGAGTCAGTCTTGGAAATCTACTGGCAGCCCGCAGGCTGAACCTGAACACATAGCGTCGGTTGCGAATGATTCTGCTTTTAACAGAGCCAAACAAACTTGGCCTGAACCTTCCCCAGAATGGACCGCAGCCATTGAAGAATGGGGTTGGATGTGGTTTGCCCATATCTACGGCTTTGGAAGCCTGTTTGCCCTGATGGTGTTGTACGCATTCTTCTCCCTATATCGGTTTCGCAAAACGTTTTTCGCGAAACAGAAGGTACACGTACGGGTCATGAACTATGTGTTGATGACTGCGGGATTCGGGCGATCCCTCGCGCTCTTCTGGGATCCTTACGTCTCGAGCGAATCTTCATCAGCGATTCAAACCTTAGTTGTTTTGATTTCTTGGGGAATCGCTACAGCGTGTATGACCTCAGCATTTAGTATCATGCTTTTAATCTTCTTGGAAACCACCAAAACCAAACTGGGACCACCGAAACTTCGAAATCTACCTTTCTTGGTTTCGGTTACGTTAGTGAACGTTGTGTACTTGACCATGTCTGATCTTGTGGTGTGGTTTTATCCAAAAGCTAAAGTCATGATTTTTATATGTCAGGTTATTTTCGCCATCTGGGGAATAGCTATTTCTGTGGGCTATTTTGTCGCAGGTTCAAGAATGTGGCGAAATCTTAGGGCAACGCTGCAAGCTCACACCTCAAATGATCAATGTTTCCTTCGGGATTTGAGAAAACTAAGGCGTTTGTTTCTATTTATGAGTGTGGCCTCATTTTTCGGTGTGTGTAACTTTACCGTGTCTTTATACGTAAGCGTTGGAGAGTTTGGAGTTTTCACCGGAAAGAGCTACGCTAAAAGCTGGCCTTGGTTCGCCATACAAACAACTTTGAGAATAATGGAACTTTTATTGAGCGCGTTGATATTTCTTATCGCAGTGGACAACCCAAGAAATTGCAACCGGCAAAAGTCTACATCACTGTCGAAGCTCACCACTGTGAGGAAATCAACAATTGAATCAGCAAATGAATTTCAAACAACAGCGATGTAAACATTGCCTGAGGAAATTGATTTTGAAATAAGCTCATTTATTTAACTAAAACTCGATTGTTTTAAAATGACAAAGATTAATTAATGTTTTAACAGGTGTTTTATTGTTCTTTCTGTGTAGCAATAATCAGATGTAAACACGAAGTTCAATCAACAGCGAACGAGACAATAGCTGAAAAGTAGTCGTCAGTAGAGAATAAATAATTCCTCGTTTTCCTTTGCTGCAATTATGAATTTTAGTACCCTAACTGACCTAACCTCAAATCTTTGTCCCTGTTATGCCAAAACGCAAGATCGTAAACCCGTAAGGTCTATAAGCCATACCCTTTAGATGAGACTACCTATGTAGCCATAGTTACGCAAGACTGCAAATGAACTTCACCCCTAACTTCGCGAGGTCCTGCGAGTCACGTATTTCTAGTCTGACTGAAAACTCTGAACTGCATTTGAAACACTTTTGGTATAAACTGCTTCAACGAATATATTTTCCGCTGACACAGCACTGTGTAGGCTCGATTTCCACCGCTCTCTCGAGTCCAGTCTTCGTTCCTCCCCGGGGGATGAGCGTGGGGTCATTTTCCCGAACAGCGGCTGGTAATCGAGCCTAGAAAAACCCTCGCCCATTGCAACCCCGTTCCCAGGGTCTACTGGAGTAGAGTAGACCCGGGAACGAGGTTGCGCCTATTGTTTCCCACTCGCTATTCCACTCGCGGAGGGTGTCAACAGCAGGTTGCAGTTTACTTTATTTTGTGTTATCTATCCCGTTTACATATACAATACTGTATCGCCTTTTCATCATAGTTACTCCTACAGCTTTTACACGAATCTTGTGAACTTCACAGTTCACGGCCCCCCCCCCCCCCCCGGGGGGTACTTGACCCATGTTTGGGTATAGGGGCTCTGGCCGGTTTAAAGTTCCACTACTAAGAGAAGACCTCAAACCTGTAACACATTACCGCGTACAATCAACTCTCACCAAGCGGGTACCAAGTGAGGCGGACACCTCCCTAAGGCGGACATGGATGGCTGAATTTCACTTATTTGTCTGTAACTAAACTCTCTTTAAGGCGGACACCTCTCTAAGGCGGACAGCGGACACTTTTTATTTTTAGCAAAATTCTGGTCAAAATACCTCTCAAGGCGGACACTAGAAGTGCAACTTTTTTTTTTGCACAAATTGACCTACTGGTGGACTAACCGTTCACTTTGCATGAATCAAACTGTAAAATAGTTTTACTGATCAGCTTTGAAAGCCGGACTGTAAATATGCAATCGTAACTTGCCTCTCGTTCCAGTTCTGACGTCACGGGTTTTTATCATTAACTCTTTATAAGGCGGACACCTCTCTAAGGTGGACAGCTAGAGCGGGTTCCGAGGGTGTCCGCTTTAGAGAGAGTTGACTGTATATCGTGAGCTTGGGCAGCCTGTGGTCTGGCACATAGAACGAAGCGGAGAAAACGTGAAGCACTATCGTGAGGGAACGGGGAGGAAGTTAGGGAGCGCCTGCAGATGAGTCATTGTTCGTTTGAGCTGCTCCAATTGGTCAAAAACGGAAAGTACCGTATGTGGATAAAATGGTACCCATTTCACGTTTCTTAGGTAAAAAAAAAATGACGAGTTCACGTTTCGGGAATCAATAAATGATCTCATCAATCTTTTATAAAAGACAATCAACCTGAAATTTTCCAGCAAACGTTCTCTATATACTTCAGGCGTTATCTTTATTTAATGCAAATATTTTCTATTTACTTTATTCAGCGAACCATCTTAATGCTAATGAAACGATTAACTTAATCATGCTTTGAACAACTGGGCCCTGCTGCACTGAGTAGTATGAATCCACTCCTTCTCCAGTTAATCTTGCCAAGGTCCCCAGCAGCCGTTCTTTTCAGCAGCTTTTCTTGCCTGGGGATCCGGTGGCTGATTGAGTGGTGTGACTGTGCTCTTTACGTAATACGCCATTCTCTCCTTTAGTTTCCCTACTACATCCGGGTACTTGCTGCTTAGGTCATTGCGCTCATTAGGGTCAGCGGTTAAATTGTACAGAGCCACTTCGATCCTTTGGTGTTTTGAGCCTTTATCCTACATCAATTCAACAAGAAAGAACCTTATTGAAATTTTGTTAATTAGTATGCGCGCTCTGATTGGCTACACTCAAACTCCCGATATCCTTTGCTTCTCACCTCTGAGCAAAACAAAATGGCTTCCCACGAGTTTTTGCCCAATTTGTCACAAAATAAAATAACTGTTTGGGGCTGGCTATTCACGTGTGTGTTATAGATACCAAATATATACTAAAACAATTATTCACCACAGTGTCGGTGAATTTTCCACTTCGGTGAATAACTGTTAATTATGCTTTTATTTTAGTCTTTTGGCTTCCTCAATAAAGATTATTATTATTATTATATTATTAAGGTTAAAGAGAACATACCAACGACAAAACGGACTTCTGTTCTCCACTGAGATCTACTTCATCCAACTGCAACCCAGTCTTTCGCTCGGATAGCCTCTCTTTCAGTTCAGGTGGCTTAAACCACGTAATATTGGGAACGTTTATCAGTATCTTCATCTGACCCACACGTAGCGCGGACCCCTGAGTGGTATCAATGTTAATTAGAACTTCATTTCTTGGCGAAGGTTTCCCAGTGGAGATTGTCTCCCATACATCAAAACCGTCCACAGGTTTGGGAAATTTAGGATCATAGCTTCCTCCTGCGGGCGAAGAACAAATTGACTATCAGAAATAAAAGTGAAATCAACGAGTAATTTTACTGTCGTTTCGTCCAATCACAGTTGGCCTAGCACGCGCAGCGGCAAATTTCCACCGAATTGTCTGCGCACTGCAAACGCTGCGAATGTAGCCTGCGTAGCTGGCGGTCTTGTTGGCGCGCGAAATAAAAATTCGCAAGCGTGTATTTCGCGACTTGCGCAGCTCGTTGTCGCGGCTTCTCATTTTGGAAAACTTTACCTCGTGCGAACAGTACCGTCAGCTACGCAGGCTACAGCGAATGTAGTAAATTGCTTTTTCATTGAATGGTAACAACGCAGAAAATCAAGAAAGCTTCTACGCGGTGAATCGAGGGAAACGTTATTCAGAAGCCGGCTACTTTCATGAATTCGCTCAAATAGACTGAAAAACAAAGTCATTCGTAATCAAAAGTATAGTGACAACAAATGCAACGTTTCACTAGCTGAAGAAAGTGGCCAACAATGTTTTTTTTTGCTGAACGTTTAATAATGGACAAGGGAGGATCATCTAAGAGATGGATTTCCCGTGCCCCATGATCATTTTTTGAAATCTATTAATAGTTTCGCGCCATGCTGTGAAAGTTAGTTTTATTCCCATCTGATCGATGCTCCGACAACACGTTTCTCGAACTGACCAATCAGGTAGCGCTCTTAAAATAGCTCAGCTATGGACTGAAAGTTAAAAATAGATTTCAAAAAAGTATAATTAGAAGAGACCCATGTATGGAGGAATGCTTCTCTTAGATCATGCTCTCTTGTAAAGTAATAACCAAAGACAACCCACAAGACAGTGTCCACCGTACGTCTGCGAGACGCACGCGAAACACGCGCGAAATTCCACTCATGACTCTCACCTGCCAGGTTGATTAGAGTTGGATACCAGTCCGTCACGTGCAACAACTCTGCGCATTTCACGCCTTTCTGTTCCAGTAAATTTCCATAGACAAATCCAGCCCCTCTGGCCCCTCCCTCCCAAACAGTGTGTTTTGTACCACGAAGTGGCCAGTTAAACCCTCCGGAACTTGGTAAACCGCCATTATCCGTGCTAAAGATAACGAGTGTGTCATTCCACAACCTGCAAATAGGAACAGCTATAATAAACTTCCTAACAAAAGCACAATCTTGTTCCCAGGGTCTCTCTTTTGGCGGGAAGAAGAGAGACCCTGGGAACGAGGTTGCAACCTCCAGAGAGTTTTGACAATTTAATAGAGCTTGTTTAATTGGTTTCCTGAGCGGTCCGAATTTTGCAATACAGACCGCCAAGATGGACCGCTAACGAATTACTTTCACCGAATTCGTTTTATGAAACATTGAACGAAAGAAATTGTTTTCTATTCAGTAAAAACATTTTTACTTATGTTTGAGAGACAATTTTGGTTTAACTTTTACGAAAGTGTTTGAGGAAAAAAGAGCCATATGATAAAAACTTTCAAACACCGAACAATATATATTCTCACGTCTCCGAAAGCTCATGGTCCATATTGGGGTTTCGATTAGCTAAATAAAAGCAAACTACTTACAAAGAAGTAGTCCTTTGTCTTTAATACACATTGGGTATTCGAGGCTAACCTGCAATCAGGCGTTCTTTTCCTCAGTTTCTTTCTGGGAGCGCCTGTTAGAGGAAGGCCTGATCGCAGGTTAATTCGAGGCATAAATCGGGCTCCTTTAAAAACTCATCCCCAAGCTCCTTTGAGAATATTCGTGCGAAGCGCGAGAACTGGTCACGAAGGCCTCACGCTAGTTCTCTCTAAAAAGAGGCTAAGGTTAGAGTCTTTTGAAGTTCATTTGAGGAATTACAGCACAGTTTTCGTCTATTTCGGCTAAAATTCCCCTAATGGATATTTGAGAAAAAAAATCGTTTTGGTAGCATACCCTGCCGAGGTGAAGGCCTTAGTAATGTTTCCCACTGCCTCATCCAAGATGTCTACCATACCAGCGTAGCCTCTTCTGAGAGTGTTCTTGATAAAACTGTATTTATCGATATATTTCTGAGGAGCTTGAACTGGATCATGAACGTTCTGAAATGCCATGTACAAGAACAGGGGCTGTGCTGGGTCATGTGACTTAACTATCTTCTCCATCCTCTAAAAATTCAAAGTAATCATAAACGTTGGACCTTATCAGTGATTTGTGGTGGAAGTAATATATTAAACACGAGAGACAGTGTTTCATTCGATTTCCAAACACCGAGAAGACAGTTGAAAATACGGCGCGCAGCGGGGTATTTTTGACGAAATTCTAGCTGTTTGGAAATCGGATGAAACACTATCTCAAGTGCTTGATATATTTTCTCAATCGAAACAAAAACTAAAGTGTAAACGGAGAAATCGTAAGCATCTGTCTGTTAAATTATTATTAAATGAGTTTGAACAGCAAAGTGGACAAATGTACTCTTCTCGAGTGAGAGTCACCTTCATGTAGGCATACATGGCGTACGTATCATTCCAGTTTCTTGCAGGTTCTTCTCCGTCACGAAAATCTAAAAAG
This sequence comes from Desmophyllum pertusum, assembly GCA_029204205.1. Taxonomy (NCBI): domain Eukaryota; kingdom Metazoa; phylum Cnidaria; class Anthozoa; order Scleractinia; family Caryophylliidae; genus Desmophyllum; species Desmophyllum pertusum. Next base: position 746,553 of record MU827784.1, on the reverse strand, counting down.
CCTTCAACTGAGTGAGTGTAGTGATTCTCTGAGCCATCCCAAAATCCAAACGAGGTATCAAAACCTCTTCTTGTAGGAACATAAGGCCACTTGTAGAAACCAAGATGCCACTTGCCCACCAAGTGAGTGGCGTACCCTAGAGTAGGAGAAGGTTTGTTAAAGGAAAATTATTTACTTGTTATGTACATCGCGTAGAAAGATAAGCGATCAGAAGTGTCCTACTCAGACGTTCTTTTGGGTTCGTCACGCAACCTCTCCTCTCCAACGAAAGATTGCGTGACGAGGCCATGCCAAAGAGTGGCGTAACCTGTATCAAGAGAGGCATTTCAAGGAAATCTGTTTCAAATTGTTCTTCAGGAGGAGACAGGAACAGGCAGTTAAAATATCGCATCTCCTTATTTTTTTTCCCTGCTCCCTAGTTTTTTCGGCCGTTTCTCCCGTTTCTAGGCCATTTCTCCCTCCTCCTTTAGGACCGGGTTTATGATTACCCGTGTTGCCTAGGTTACACCATTTTAGGCCATTTTTATAACATTTTGTGACAACTTCGAAAAGGGATCAGTGTTTTAAAAGTTATGGTTTCCTTTATTAATTCTGTGATTAATTCGGCGACACTTACCAACTTTCTTCAGTTCTTGAGGTAGAATAGTGTACTCTAATGGCAATCCAAAAGGATCGCTGGGGTGTATTACATCATGCTGTAGACCTATAATAAAAGAGCAAAGCCCAGGAAAATTAAAAAAAACTGCTGTTCTGAAGTAGGTTTCAAATATCAGTACTTTAATAGAAAAGTGTAGAATACACGCCACAACTCTCAACCAATCAAAAGACGTCATTTGAATCTGTTCCTCACGAAATAAGAGTAACCTGCGATCAGGCGCTCTTTTTATCCCGGCGAAACTCGACTCCACCAAGGTTAGAGGAGGGGCTGATCGCAGGTTAGAGGGTGGGCAAAGGGTTTTTTTCCCACTCCGCGCTCGCAGTAGTCTCCTATGCAGCCGTTATTGTGTCGTCACGCAATTGCGTGACGACACAAATAACGGCTGCGTAGGAGACTACGCTCGCAGTGGACGACAGTGGACAGACTATTACGTGAATTTCCGCGTGAATCCGGGTGTGAATGCATGAGCAAAACCCAACATGATTCATTTCTTGCCAAGGAAAAGGCTGCAATAATTATTATCACGTTGGTTTCTGAGGACTGTGGTGAACTTGTCGGGTGAGCTCAAACTCGACCGGTCACGCAATGCCGCTCGCGTTGCGTGACACCGCGGCATTCGATATGAAAAGATTTAAATCAAATACCTGTGTGTATGGGATACCTTCCAGTCATGAGAGCTGATCTTGTTGGTGTACACAGTGGCTGTACATAGTAATTATCCAAGATCACTCCTTCACTGGCCAGCTTGTCGATGTGAGGAGTTTTTATGACGGAGCCATGAAAGCCGACATCACTCCAGCCCAGATCATCCGCGAGGATGAACAGAATGTGAGGACGTTTAGAGTTCTTTGAACCGTGTGACAATACAGAGTTGAGAAACAAGGCGAGAATAAGAAGTACAGCTGCTCGAAATAGGAAAACTGCCATTCCGTGGCAAAGAAGTGGATGAGCGTATCCCTGGAGCGTATCATATGACACGTGTATGGGAAAATTAACTGTCAACTGTTCACTGCGAGACCTTCTTTTGTCTCGTCACACAATCTTTTGTCATATATTTTTCAGGGACCGTGCAGGGGGAGGGGCTGGGGGTCCCCACTTTTCTAAAAAATAACAATAGAAAAAATTTCCAGGAGTCATTTCACTACAGTAACGTTTTTTTACTGGAAGTTGGTGATAAAATTTTCTTCAAAATTAGACCGCCTTGTGTAGCCATTGCCTAATAGGGAATAGTCGGTGGGGCCAGGCTTACTGGGTTCTCTTAGGCGTGAGCTTGGGCCGCATGTGGCCAGAAGTGTGCTGACATGCGATATGAGTAGTTTTGACCTCAATAACAGCTGTGGCTGCAGTAAAATGATGGCAGTTTTGTTATTTCGAGCAGCTGTACTCCTTATTCTCGCCTTGTTTCCCAACTCTGTATTGTCACACGGTTCAAAGAACTCTAAACGTCCTCACATTCTGTTCATCCTCGCGGATGATCTTGGCTGGAGTGATGTCGGCTTTCATGGCTCCGTCATAAAAACTCCTCACATCGACAAGCTGGCCAGTGAAGGAGTGATCTTGGATAATTACTATGTACAGCCACTGTGTACACCAACACGATCAGCTCTGATGACTGGAAGGTATCCCATACACACAGGTATTTGATTTTTAAAATCTTCTTAGACTGCGCGATGCGAGCAGTCTCTATTTTTCGCTAAAGTCCGTGAGGCGCACGTGAGGCGCACACGCGATTTACGAGTGGCGCGCGCCACGAGTCGCGTTCGCCTCACGGACTTTATCGAAAAATAGAGACTGCTCGCAGTCTAAAATCTTCTATATTGAATGCCGCGGTAGCGGCATTGCGTGACCGGTCGAGTTTGAGCTCACACGTACCCCACATGTGGCCACAGTGCATTCACGCGGAAAATCACGTAATAGTCTGTCTACAGCGAGCGCGACAGCGGGAAAAAAACCCTTACCCACCCCCATTTGAAACTGGGCTTTGCTCTTTTATTGTAGGTCTACAGCATGGTGTAATACACCCTAGCAATCCTGTTGGATTGCCATTAGAGTACACTATTCTACCTCAAGAACTGAAGAAAGTTGGTAAGTGTCGCCAAATTTAATCACAGAATTAACCTGTTCCTATCCCCTCCTAAAGAAAAATTTGAAATAGATTTCCTTGAAATGCTTCTCTTGATGTAGGTTACGCCACTCTTTGGCCTCGTCACGCAATCTTTAGTGGCAGAGGAAGATTGCGTGACGAGAAGGAGGCAACTGCCAACACCACTGATGGCTTATCCCTTAGTTTCTCTCTACGCGACGTACATAACATCGTTTTCCTTTTTAAACAAACCTTCTTCTGCTCTAGGGTACGCCACTCACTTGGTAGGCAAGTGGCATCTTGGTTTCTACAAGTGGCCTTATGTTCCAACCAAGAGAGGTTTTGATAGCTCGTTTGGATTTTGGGATGGCTCAGAGGATCATTACACTCACTCAGTTGAAGGCTTTTTAGATTTTCGTGACGGAGAGGAACCTGCAAGAAACTGGAATGATACGTACGCCATGTATGCCTACATGAAGGTGACTCTCGCTCGAGGCAGTTAGCTGCTCAAACTCATTAATAATTCATCACGTTAAAACAAAAGAAATGATAACCGTTACCGAATCTTAATTAGCTGACAGATGTTTACGATTTCTCCGTTTACTCTTTAGTTTTTGTTTCGATTGAGAAAATATATCAAACACTTGAGACAGTGTTTCATCCGATTTCCAAACACCTAGAATTTCGTCAAAAATACCCCGCTGCGCGCCGTATTTTCAACTCTCTTCCCGGTTTTTGGAAATCGAATGAAACACTGCGGTCTCTCGTGTTTATGGCTCCGTCAATTCCAAGCCCGCTCATCCCCCTCCCCCCTCCCCGGGCATTTGTCATTTTTTTTGTCAGAATGTTGAAAATGCCCCACGGTGGGGTCAGCTTATATGCACAAAATCCCCACGGTGGGGCTTCAGGAAGAGTGCAAATGCCCGACCCACGCGACATGCTATAAATTTTATTTTCTTGTGCAGATCGAAGAATTTAAAACTCTAAATTCCAAACAGAACTATTAATGATGGACACTACTTTTGTTCACAGATACATAGCTCTTTGCCTGGCTCTTTATACCTGTAATCATTGTCATGGTTTTTGGAACATTTTTTTTAATTACAACTGCAACGCACCTCCTGAGAAGTTGAAGCTTCGTTCCGCCATCTTTGGTTCGCACGTGGAAAGCAACAGTGCACATTTTTCACATGTGGGGTGGGGGTGGGGCTCCGGTTTACACTTGAAAAGTGCGGGACTCAGTTTTTATATTTTTCTATCGGGGAAATCAGGAAATTTTAAATAAACAACAAAGCATGTACGTCTTTTAAAATCCGAAAGATCACGTTGCCTTTGACAATGCCCCACCCCCGGGTTGCCCGGTTATAGCAAATGCCCCACCCCAGGAATGAAAAAGTTGTAAAATGCCCGACAAATACCCGGGGAGGGCATGGTCGGGCTTGGAATTGACGGAGCCATTAATATATTACTTCCACCACAAATCACTGATAAGGTGAACGTTTATGATTACATTTTTAGAGGATGGAGAAGATAGTCAAGTCACATGATCCAGCACAGCCCCTGTTCTTGTACATGGCATTTCAGAACGTACACTTTCCAGTTCAAGCTCCTCAGAAATATATCGATAAATACAGTTTTATCAAGAACACTCTCAGAAGAGGCTACGCTGGTATGGTAGACATCTTGGATGAGGCAGTGGGAAACATTACTAAGGCCTTCACCTCGGCAGGGTATGCTACCAAAACGATTTTTTTCCCCTCAAATAACCATTATGGTATTTGGCCGAAATAGACGAAAACTGTGCTGTAATTCCTCAAATGAACTTCAAAAGACTCTAACCTTAGCCTTTTTTTTAGAGAACTAGCGTGAGGCCTTCGTGACCAGTTCTCGCGCTTCGCACGAATATTCTCAAAGGGGCTTGGGGATGAGTTTTTAAAGGAGCCGGATTTATACCTCGAATACACAATGTGTATTAAATGGACCATGAGCTATTGAAGACGTGGGAATATATATTGTTCGGAGTTTGGAAGTTTTTATTATATGGCTATTTTTAAGCTTTGCTGATAAATTAATGCATCCATTCTCGGCAAACGAGCGCGCGCCAAAGTTTAGCATATACTTGCATTTTTCAGCCCACTTCCGTAAAACTGATTATCTCCCAGACATGAGGAAAAACGTTTTTTACTGAATAGAAAACACTTTCTTTCGTTCAATGTTTCATAAAAGGAATTCGGCGAAAGTAATTCGTAATCAGCGGTCCATCTAGCTTAGCGGTCAGTATTTCTAAATTCGGACCGCTCAAGGAACCAATCAGAATGCTCCTTTTCATCATGGACCAGTTTGCCATATAATAAATAATGAAACATCAATAAAACAATAAACAAGCTCTATTAAATTGTCAAAACTCTCTGGAGGTTGGGCTTTTGTTAGGAAGTTTATTATACCTGTTCCTATTTGCAGATTGTGGAATGACACGCTCGTTATCTTTAGCACGGACAATGGTGGTTTACCAAGTGCCGGAGGGTTTAACTGGCCACTTCGTGGTACAAAACACACTGTTTGGGAGGGAGGGGCTAGAGGGGCTGGATTTGTCTATGGAAATTTATTGGAACAAAAAGGCGTGAAATGCGCAGAGCTGTTGCACGTGACGGACTGGTATCCAACTCTAATCAACCTGGCAGGTGAGAGTCATGAGTGGAATTTCGCGCGTGTTTCGCGCGCGTCTCGTAGACTTACGGTGGACACTGTATTGTGGGTTGTCTTTGGTTATTACATTACAAGAGAGGATGATCTAAGAGAAGCATTCCTCCATACATGGGTCTCTTCTAATTATACTTTTTTGAAATTTGTTTTTAACTTTCAGTCCATAGCTGAGCTATTTTAAGAGCGCTACCTGATTGGTCGTTCATGAAACGTGATGTCGGAGCGTCGATCAGATGGGAATAAAAATAACTTTCACCGCATGGCGCGAAAACTTAGCTTGTGAGACGTTGCATTTGTTGTCACTATACTTTGATTACGAATGACTTTGTTTTTCAGTCTATTTGAGCGAATTCACGAAAGTAGCCTGCTTCTGAATAACGTTTCCCTCAATTCACCGCGTAGAAGCTTTCTTGATTTTCTGTGTTGTTACCATTCAATGAAAAAGCAATTTACTACATTCGCAGCGTTTGCAGTGCGCAGGGCATTTGGCGGGAATTTGCCGCCGCGCGCTGCTAGGCCAACTGTGATTGGACGATACGACAGTAAAATTACTCGTTGATTTCACTTTTATTTCTGATGGAAAATAAATCTTGTATATTTAGCAGTTGACATTTGTTCTTCGCCCGCAGGAGGAAGCTATGATCCTAAATTTCCCAAACCTGTGGACGGTTTTGATGTATGGGAGACAATCTCCACTGGGAAACCTTCGCCAAGAAATGAGTTCTAATAAACATTGATACCACTCAGGGGTCCGCGCTACGTGTGGGTCAGATGAAGATACTGATAAACGTTCCCAATATCACGTGGTTTAAGCCACCTGAACTGGAAGAGAGGCTATCCGAGCGAAAGACTGGGTTACAGTTGGATGAAGTAGATCTCAGTGGAGAACAGAAGTTCGTTTTGTCGTTGGTATGTTCTCTTTAACATTAATAATAATAATAATAATAATCTTTATCGAGGAAGCCAAAAGACTAAAATAAAAGCATAATTAACAGTTATTCACCGAAGTGGAAAATTCACCGACACTGTAGTGAATACTTGTTTTAGTATATATTTAGTATATATAAAACACAAGTGAATAGTCAGCCCCAAACAGTTATTTTATTTTGTGACAAATTGGGCAAAAACTCGTGGGAAGCCATTTTGTTTTGCTCAGAGGTGAGAAGCAAAGGATATCGGAAGTTTGAGTAGCCAATCAGAGCGCGCGAAAAGCACTATTCACTTGTGTGGTATATACTAATTAACAAAATTTCAATAAGGTTCTTTCTTGTTGAATTGATGTAGGATAAAGGCTCAAAACACCAAAGGATCGAAGTGGCTCTGTACAATTTAACCGCTGACCCTAATGAGCGCAACGACCTAAGCAGCAAGTACCCGGATGTAGTAGAGAAACTAAAGGAGAGAATGGCGTATTACGTAAAGAGCACAATCACACCACTCAATCAGCCACCGGATCCCCAGGCAAGAAAAGCTGCTGAAAAGAACGGCTGCTGGGGACCTTGGCAAGATTAACTGGAGAAGGAGTGGATTCATACTATTGCAGCAGGGCCCAGTTGTTCAAAGCCCGATTAAGTTAATCGTTTCATTAGCATTAAGATGGTTCGCTGAATAAAGTAAATAGAAAATCTTTGCATTAAATAAAGATAACGCCTGACGTATATAGAGAACGTTTGCTGGAAAATTTCAGGTTGTTTGTCTTCTATAAAAGATCATTTATTGAATCCCGAAACGTGAACTCGTCATTTTTTTACCATGAAACGTGAAATGGGTACCTTTTTATCCACATACGGTACTTTCCGTTTTTGACCAATTGGGGCAGTTCAAACGAACAATGACTCATCTGCAGGCGCTCCCTAACCTCCTCCCCATTCCCTCACGATAGCGCTTCACGTTTTCTCCGCTTCGTTGTATGTGCCAGACCACAGGCTGCCCAAGCTCACGATATACAGTCAACTCTCTCTAAAGCGGACACCCTCGGGACCAGCTCTAGCTGTCCACCTTAGAGAGGTGTCCGCCTTATAAAGAGTTAATGATAAAAACCCGTTACGTCAGAACTGGAACGAGAGGGAAGTTACATTTGCATATTTGCAGTCCGGCTTTCAAAGCTGATCAGTAAAACTATTTTATAGTTTGATTCATGCAAAGTGAACAATAAGTCCACCAGTAGGTCAATTTGAATTAATATCCGGCCTATAATCTATTGATTGTGGAAAAAAAAATTGCACTTCTAGTGTCCACCTTGAGAGGTATTTTGACCAGAATTGTGCTAAAAAAAGTGTCCGCTGTCCGCCTTAGAGAGGTGTCCGCCTTAAAGAGAGTTTAGTTACAGACAAATAAGTGAAATTCGGCCGGGACCAGCCATCCATGTCCGCCTGAGGGAGGTGCCGCCTTACAGTGGTGTCCGCTTGGAGAGAGTTGACTGTATGCGGTAATGTGTTACAGGTTTGAGGTCTTCTCTTAGTAGTGGAACTTTGAACCGGCCAGAGCAGCGGGAAAACAACACAGCAACATGCAGGATAAGTCAATTTTATACACAAAGCATTTGAGTTTATATTATCTACAACAAAACCATCGCGTTCCATACCCTGGTCCCATACCAACAAAGTCACAAAACCGCGGCAAGCTCGAGGTTTCTATCGGCTGATAATTGGCGAGGGGCGAGGCCCCGAGTCAACTATCAAACAGTCAAAATTAGACCGCCCTTGTGTAGCCAATCAGATTGCGAGTTTGCCTAATACACATGTGCCAAGGGACTGACCAAATTAGATCGTTATATCGGGAGATCGTAATAACGAATTGCCGATGTAACGATTTTTCGGGAAAAGAGCCAAAAATATCGTTATATCGGGTATTGTTAATAATTGATTTTTCATGTACTGTAATCCCTATCGTAACAAGCTGTTGACAGACACGTTACAGTCCTTTCATGGCGCGATGATTGATTTTATCGTTATATCGAGGAAAATTTTACGTTTGGGCTGCCAGATTGTGATCGTTATATCGGGAATATCGTTATATTGAGTATCGTTAAATCGGGAGTTTTCTCCATACATTTACTGTAACATTTGCCGGGCTGTCAAATGTTGATCGTTATACCGGGAACATCGTTATATCGAGTATCGGGTGGTTATATCGAGGTTACACTAGTCGGTCACTGGGCCATGGCTTACTGGGTTAGCGTGAGCTTGGGCCGCATGTGGCCAGAAGTGTGCTGACATGCGATACGAGTAGTTTTGACCTCAATAACAGCTGTGGCTGCAGTAAACTGATGGCAGTTTTGTTATTTCGAGCAGCTGTACTCCTTGTCTCGTCTTGTTTCCCAACTCTGTATTGTCACACGGTTCAAAGAACTCTAAACGTCCTCACATTCTGTTCATCCTCGCGGATGATCTTGGCTGGAGTGATGTCGGCTTTCATGGCTCCGTCATAAAAACTCCTCACATCGACAAGCTGGCCAGTGAAGGAGTGATCTTGGATAATTACTATGTACAGCCACTGTGTACACCAACAAGATCAGCTCTCATGACTGGAAGGTATCCTATACATACAGGTATTTGTAAAGAATCGAAGCGATCATGATTTCAGGACATGTCAGGAGGTGCGTCACGGATTGCGCATGGTCGGTTTTAGAGGTTTTCTTTCTTCTTTCTTCTACTGAAATCGATCGAAGCGAGTCGAAGCGCTCCGCGGCTCGTTTTTGCCGCTTCGAGGCTCAAATTTGATTGAGGAAGACAAGAAGAAACCTCTGGTACCAGGAAATTTTTGGTCTCACAAAGGGTACAGGGAGCGGAGGAGTTAAATTTTTAAAACCATTTTTAAAACCATCTATTGTTTACGTCTGTTTATCAACGCCCCAGCGCGCTAGCGGGACTCAACTCCATCTCGTGTTGCCATGTAGACTGCTGTGCATGTGAACAGGTAGACTGCAAAAAAGTCGTATTTTTGCGTTGGTCTGTCAAACAAATGCGCGCGGTCTTTGAACGGGCGTGTGAGGCTCGCGCGCTTCGCACGCGAGGGAGGATCCACGCTTTCGGCGCTTTGCGCCTTGCGACCAGCGATTTAGAGAAAAAACGACTGTTTTGCAGTCTAGTGAACAGGCTACTAGTTACCCTGGGGTAGCTTGAGGTGCCATGACCAGATCACGAAAGGCCAGAAAGCGCGCGAAAAAAAACCCCTGGTACCAAGGGTCTTACCCAGGGAAAAATAAGATTTGCAAATATTTATATTACATGTAAGTTTATGACATTAAACCGAATTAAATTGCCATAAAAGACACTTGGTAATCAAAGATTCTCTCGGAAACGCGCGCGTAATGGTTTCAACCCCCCAGCATTTTTGTCAGGATCGGATGCCCTAACACCGGCGTATCACATCGAACGTTCGGAAATCGAACTCAGTCGAACTCAATCGAACGATTAAGTTCGATTTAGTTCGGTCATCGAACGAAATCGGGCCTAACAATTCACCGGGTGGAGTTAGGCACTATGAGAGTAAAGTATCGCTAGTCCCCTGCCTCGACCCTGCCCGAGAACACAATACAGTGACCCTAGACAACGCTCAATCTGCAAATTGTCGTCCTGGATTGTTTTTATGAAAACCTTTGTTGCTTTTAGTTTCGTGTTAGACTCCGCCTTTTTCCGCAGCATAATATAGACTAGTATTCCTTACACGTAATTCTGTTTTTCTTTCATAGGACTGCAGCACGGTACAATACATGTGGACGCGCCTTATGGATTGCCGTTAGAATATAGTATTTTGCCTCAAGAACTTAGAAAAGCTGGTAAGATTTCCGCATGTTTTCACTAGTAGCGCGGTTAATCATGGGATGCCATAGTAATCCCAGCTCCACGAGCGCAGAATAGTCGATCATCAGCGTTTTCACGGCTGGGCGAATAGTTGAAGGTTTCCTCTTCTGTAAAGAAATTATCACTTTGACTCAGTAGTCTCCTTCGCGCCCGTTATGAAAATAATGACTGGGAATTCGAAGGTAGCCTGCGTAGTAGCCTGCGTCACAGACGGACTCGACCGCCGGTAATGTCCGGCGGTTGAGTTCGTCTGCGACGCAGGCTACCTGCGTAGCGGTCGCTGAGGGATTGAGGGATTTTTTTTTTCTCCGTCTCGCGCGCTCCAACTTTTAACCCGCCTCCACGCTCTTGGAAAGGAAACGACTGCTAATACTGCGAAGGAGATTACACTTACCGTAAATCTTCGAATAAGCGCCCGGGGCGCTTATTTCAAATTTCAGGTTTTCTATTGTCAATTCTATAATTGAACAAGTTGTATTTTTATAAAAGTTTATTTTTGGCAAGAAATCTGTAGTAATTTTGCCTTCTCTTACTTCATACATTCGTTTTGACTACATTTAGGAGAGGGGTGGGCTTATACAGTGGAACCCCGATTTAACGAAGTGCCAGGGACTGGGGAAATTGGTTCGTTAAATCGGGGTTTCGTTAAATCGAGAACCCGATATAACGAATTTGTTGAAAACTGACCAAAATCTTCGTTAAATCGGTGTATAGTTAATAATTAATTTGCCGTAATGTTAACTGATTAAAGACAAAGAAGATAAAGCCGATTAGATGGCCACGACAGTACTATTTCTAGCAACATGTATGACTGTAATGGACTGTTGACAACTTTCTTGGAGAATTAAAATATTTTACTGTAGTCGATTATTCATCTTCTGTGGCGTGATGACATTTATTCGTTATATCGGGGTAGATTTTACATTCGGGCTTCTAGATTGTGTTCGTTATATCGAGTATTTCGTTAAATCGGGGTTCTTTTCCATACATTTTACTGTAATTCTGACCGGGCTGAATAAATTTGTGCGTTAAATCGGGGACTTCGTTAAATCGAGGTTCGTTAAATCGGGGTTCCACTGTATTATGATTCTATAGGGGCACTTATTCGAGGGGGGGGGGGGGGGGGGTCGCTTATTCGATGGGAGACGCTTATTCGAGGATTTACGGTAACTGTCAATGGCTGTATTAGACAGCTGACGCGACGTGATTAATATTTATGATTTGGAAATCATAACCGTGCCGGAGGTCGAGATAGAGTTTCATCCGATTTCCAAACACCTCGCGTCGTATTTTCAACTCTCTTCTCGGTGTTTGGAAATCGGATGAAACACTATATCTCGTGTTGGATATATTACGTCCACACTTCTGATCGCTTATCCCTTAATATTGATTAGATGCTTTCAATGCGACGGGCATTATCTTCTCCTACTCTAGGTTACGCCACTCACTTGGTAGGCAAGTGGCATCTCGGTCTCTACAAGTGGCCTTATGTTCCTACAAGAAGAGGTTTCGACACGTTCTTCGGATTCTGGAGTGGTTCAGAACATCATTATACTCACTCAAAAGGAGGCTTTTTAGATTTTCGTGACGGAGAAAAACCTGCAAGAAACTGGAATGGTACCTACGCCATGTATGCCTACATGGAGGTGACTTGCTTTCATCGTAATTCTCTTCATCAATGTTGTAATTGTGTACTCAGTATGTAAGCAAAGTCAGGCTACAATCATCTCACTGGAAAGCGGACACACTAGGGACCAGCTCTAAGAGAGGTGTCCGCCTTGTAGGGAGATAAGTAAAATCTATAGATAACAAGAATCTACTGCATGCTCGCTTTAGAGAGGTGTCCATTACGAGGGTCTAGTCCAGTCCCTGAACTATCCCTACCCCGCCCGCACAGGGGCTGACCCAGCCTGGGTTAGGGGGTTGGGGTAAGGGAGATTTCTGCTGAAAAAAAATGTAAAATTAATTCTCTCGTTTGCAGTAAACCTCCCCCCTCGTAATTCCCCACCCCTATCCCCTATGGAGGCTTGCAACAGTGCCTGTTACAAACGTGTTTGATGTGATTTTCAGAGGATGAAGGAAATAGTCAAGTCACATGATCCAGCACAGCCCCTGTTCTTGTACATGGCATTTCAGAACGTTCATGTCCCAGTGGAAGCTCCTCAGCAATATGTCAATAAATACAGATTTATCAAGAACGATCTAAGGCGACGTCACGCTGGTATGGTAGACATCTTGGATGAGGCAGTGGGAAACATTACTAAGGTTTTTACCTCGGCAGGGTATGCTACCATGGTTACCAACATTAACAACCTGACGTATAGCGACAAACTGACGTGAAAGCATTGATTAGTAAAGAAAATAATCAACTTGGGATATTGTCTTTATAAGTTACCACATTTTCAGAACCAATGTTTTGTCGTTTGACTTTAAAACATAACAATGTTTGTATGCAGCTGGGAACATGACCAAGTGTCCGCTTACGGGAGGTGTCCGCCTACGGGAGGTGTCCGTTAGCAGAGGTTCGACTGCATAGCCTAAATTTGGTCCGTCAATTTCTCGATTTCTCGCTTTTATTTGCAGATTGTGGAAAGACACACTCGTTATCTTTAGCACGGATAATGGCGGTTTACCAAGTGCCGGAGGGTTTAACTGGCCACTTCGTGGTACAAAACACACTGTTTGGGAGGGAGGGGTTAGAGGGGCTGGATTTGTCTATGGAAATTTACTGGAACAAAAAGGCGTGAAATGCGCAGAGTTGTTGCACGTGACGGACTGGTATCCAACTCTAATCAACCTGGCAGGTGACAATTTTGATATTAAAAATTAAAATGTTCGATTATTACTGTTGTCTATGTACAACCAATGTCATTTATGTTTAATTTCTCAAAATATCTTAAATGCAAATATTTGTCCAGCTGGGCGGTTTTCAATCGAGTGTCGAAAGAAATCGCTGAATTGCTTTGGTTTTGCTTTACTACGCTCTGTGATTGGTTTAAAAAAACTCGCGCCACCTACTCAACCAATCAGATACAAAACCAAAACCAATCGCGATTTGGTCGCACGCATTTTCCCGCGCTTGGCGCAGGTTACGTGTATTTGCTTCGGACTATCATTGTGTTGTTTACGTTTGTTGCGACTGGTCATTTTAACTGCTTTGGCTTTGGTTTTACGACACTCGGTTGAAAACCGCTCTATTTGTTGCATAACTTTGTTATTCGCCCTCAGGAGGAAGCTACGATCCTAAATTTCCCAAACCTGTGGATGGTTTTGATGTGTGGGAGACAATCTCCACTGGGAAACCTTCGCCAAGAAACGAAATTCTCATTAATGTTGGTACCAGTAAGGGGTCCGCGCTACGTGTGGGTCAGATGAAGATACTGATAAACGTTCCCAATATCACGTGGTTTAAGCCACCTGAACTGGAAGAGAGGCTATCCGAGCGAAAGACTGGGTTACAATTTCATGAAGATGATCACAAGGAAGAACTTAAATATGGCTTCTTGTTGGTACGTTAAGGTTCTTTTATTCATTTTGACGGTTTTCATCTGGCGTCTGGCCTATTTTAATTTAGGCCTCAAGAAGTGGGGGATTATTAGAGAGAGGGGGGATTATTTCAAATGATAAATTTTCAAGAAAATTCACATTAATTTTTCAAACTTTACTATTACACCACTAAAACAGAACAAGAAATGGGTTATGTATGACCGTCTTACAAAGGAAACGTCATTTATACCCTAACTGGACGATAGTTCTGGAAATTAAAGACCACGTTTCAATACAAAGTGACTGAAACGCCAGAAAATATTGCTGAAAAGTAATTTACATCAGCCTGGCGGAAGGAGGGGGGCTTAATAGAGAAGGGGGGCTTATTACAAAATCTGACTTCCAAAGGGGGGCTTATTAGATAGGGGGGGGGGGGCTTAATAGAGAGGAGGGCTAAATAGAGCTTTTACGGTGACTGACTGAAAGTCAACCTTGATCCCAGGCTCTCTCTCCTTCTCCTCTACTCGACAATCCCCTCGACGACAAAGGAGTAAAAGGAGAGAGAGCCTGGGATCGAGGTTGACTCCAAGTTTAGTAAAACTGCAACTTCTCTAATTAGTCAACCTAGGCCACCCGTTCAAATAAGCCGCGCACAGAGAAATTAATCGGGAGGATAGTTTGAAGACAGACTCTCGATTTTATGTACTGAGTATAAAGAAGAGCAACTCATTTTTCGCCTGTTTTTCTCAGCGAGTCCTGGTGCAATACCTTTCATATACAGCTCATATGTATGTTACGTTTTATCCACATGCAAAAAATAAAACTATTGTTTGCGTCAGGCTCTCAGATAGTGACCTGGGGACGACCGAAAGAAAGCGAAAATGAATAAATCCTCCCTCTTTTTTTTCTTATCCTTCGCTCGCCCATTTTTTTTTTTTTTTTGCATTTTCCCTACGAACTGAGAGCCGGCTACGCCAGACCTCGCTTTGAAAAAGTGGCTTGAGGGAACTTAGAAACGGCATATTCATCTTTCTTTCTTCTTGAATTGACGTAGGATAATGGCGACGACCCGCCCAAAATGATCAAAGTGGCTCTGTACAATTTAACCGCTGACCCTAATGAGCGCAACGACCTAAGCAGCAAGTACCCGGATGTAGTACAGAAACTAAAGGAGAGAATGGCGTATTACGTAAAGAGCACAGTCACACCACTCAATCGGCCACCGGATCCCCAGGCAAGAAAAGCTGCTGAAAAGAACGGCTGCTGGGGACCTTGGCAAGATTAAAAGGAGAAGGAGTGATATGTTTTGTTCAATTTTATTTTTACTTGGGATTCGCCGATCAATGGCGTCCAAAACAGGAAATCGAGATTAACAGATATTAGAGAAAATTAAAGAAAATATACATTTGTATCTACAGTGGAATAATCTTGGGAAAATACTCATAATCAGCAATGTAATAATTAGTATTTTTCTAGTATTTAGTAGTATTTTTTATATGTAATTTTTTAATTTTATACGTATTTTCATAAAGGAGTCAGGTGTCAAGTGGAACGAAAGTTCTGTTCCTCTCTCCTGCCACTATTTTTTAATTTTTAATTTTTAACTTTTATTTAACTGTAAGATTATTTGTAAATTATCATGGCGAACTAATTAAATTTAAACTTTAAACTTAAAACTGTATTTTATTGTGTCTGTTTGTTACTTTCATTCGTTCGATGCGTCTGTTAATTTTTCAGTCTCTCCAAGGACCCCATATCCCATTTTTTTGGGCGGTTTTCAAGGCCTCAGGATCAGATTTCTCGTACAGCGGTTTCACAGAAGACTTGATGTAATCGTTTACTCTCATCTGCATCTTCTTGACAATATCCGGGAACTTTTTACTCAGGTCTTCTCGTTCTTCTGCGTCAGCGGATATGTTATAAAGCGCGACGACTACTTTATCGACTTTGTCCTGCGATGAAAGACGATAAAAGAAATGAAATCAACGGTAATTATTTATGGCGATATATCTAAAATGTTAAGACTTCAAAACTAGACAAGATTTGCAGCAATATAGTTTTTGGGGGAATTCTCCTGGGTGAAAACAAGTGTCAAATATCAGTTGAGGTAGAAATCCTGTCTCCTAGAATTGAGCCCCCGGATGATTTCGTCACTGAGGTTGCTAAGCAACATGACGTATTCTCACTATGCCATTTTCTGATTGGATAATAAGAATCGATAACTCTGATAACTCTCGTACTTCAACGACGATTTACCAAAAACGGCACTTGTTCCGCCGACAAACCTTGCCATTGTCTTTCATCAACGTAACAAGAAGTTTACTACTCAAGTTTGATTGTAGCTTTCATTTCAAAGTGTTAATAAATATAACGCGGCTATATTTCTCCATGTCTTACCGCATCCGGGTTTTTAATCACCGCGTTCAAGGCTATTTCTCTCTCCGGTTTTCCACCAATCTCGGGCGGTTTAAACCACGTGACATTTGGCACATTCATCAACAGCTTCATGTCGCCCACCCTGAGAGCGACCCGGTATAACCACCAAGTATACCAGGCCCTGGTGGGACAGGGCCAGGTTGGTCAATGTTGAGTAATATCTCAGTGCGTGGAGAAGGCTTCCCGAGCGAAATCGTGTCCCAAACATCATGGCCATCTAGTGGAATAGGACTGTTGTCTTCGTTTGTCACCCCTTCAGACAACAACAAATTATTCATCAATACCTATGCTACTGAAGCACCGAGATAAAGAGAAATTATGTTCTTATAAATAAGCATCGCCTTTGTTTTTCCCGCGAACGGCAAAAATCCAACTTTTGCCGTCTGCCGTTTCTACGTGAAAGTGAGCAGTTTCGCGTTTGTAGTGAACGTGTGATCCGATCGATTTATTTAATGATTCAAGGAAAAGTAAAGAGAATCAACTCCAAGTTGACGTTTGCCGTTTGCAAAAACCAGTCTGAGCTCAACTGATTGGCTGCTATTCACGCGAGAAAATTCATAACTGAGCAACAACCAATCAGAGACGCTACACGGACCACTGTGGATGGAATTTTTGGAGACGGCAATAGAGTACAAAAGTTATGACGTCACAAAAATTAAATTTGCGAAATTCTGAAATTTGATCAGCTATTCGGAGGAAGCATGTCAAAAAACGTCCAATTGCCAAAAATTAGCTCTCCATTGTAATTTGCGGCTGAGATGTGGGCACTTCCGGTTGTTCGAAAGTCGATTAACGCTAATCCAGGATTAAAAGTTAAACAAGCTTTTAATTTCTCTTGTATAAAAGTGTTTTTCTCTGCTGATGTTTTGTAAAGTTAAAGATTACTCAAAGTCAAAACAGAAAGACAAAAAATATGAACAGAAAACCTCACTGAAAGTTGCAAAACTGAAATCAAAATTTGCGTTAATCCTGGATTAGCTTAATCGTCCTTTGAACAACCCGGCCCAGGTTTTAATTTCTCCATACAAACCCTTCTAAACTGCGTCTGTTCCTTCAGTTTAGAACCGACGCAAAATTAGAGAGGTTGATATGGGACGGTACCAAACTTTGAACCTCTATTTCTTCTGTTCTATTCGTGCTAGTAACAAGTTGAAATTTTGTGGCTGATCGTACAGCAGTAATCTTTATCTAATTTTATCTAATGATGGGATTTTGAGGCTTGATAAAAATAATTTGAAAATTTGTGACGTCACACTTTACCACTCTATTCCATTAAAATATAGAAAGTTTAGCTTCAGCTCAAACTTGTCTTAAGCAGTTTAAGTAGTTCCTACCCGCCAGTCCAAGAATGGTTGGGTACCAGTCCGTCACGTGCAGCAGTTCCTTACACGTCACTCCCTTCCTCGCCAGCAGATTACCGTGCACAAACCCAACCCCTCTCACCCCTCCCTCCCATAATGTCATTTTTTCTCCTCGAAGCGGCCAATTGTATCCTCCATAAACAGGCCGGCCTCCATTGTCGGTGCTGAATATCAAAACCGTGTTGTTCCATAATCTGAAAAGACAGGGAATTGATATTGAAATAATATTGAATGCCTCTATGTATGGCACGATGGCATACGTGCACGTTTGTCATGTTGGAATCTCTCTTCTCTCTTTAGAAGAGCCTATCTCTAACCTACTAGATAAGTTGAATACGGGGGTAAGAAGTGATCCGAGCCGCTTAAAATACCAACAGAAACTGAAAATAACCACAACAGGACTGGTTCATTCCGCTCTCGGTCCTTCCCACCCGGGTAGAAGTTTGCACTCGGGCCAATGCGACCTACACTGCCGGAGCTTATCCCTGGGGAGTATTGCTACTTCCCCCTGGATGGGATGCTAGTCCATCGTTACTCTCTAGCATTTTGTCAGGTTGTCGTAACAGTTCGCCGGTATTTTTACTCCTGGGTGGAGAGAGGCACTGTGAGAGTAAAGTTTCTTGCCCAAGAACACAACAAAAAGACCCTGGCCTGCGCTCGAACCGGAACCGCTCGACCCAATCCTCTCTTGGTGCAATCTCGCACCCAGAGCTGCGTTTCTCCTGACCAGCGGTCGAGAGAGGAAGCCACTGCGTGGGCAGAAGAAACGATCAAATCCGTCCGTACCCCTGTTGAACCTTTTGTCTATGGGCTTGTGACAACTCGACATAATCATTTGAGTTATTTTACTAACCCTGCTGTTCTGAATGCGTCTGTTATGTTGCCCACAGCCTCATCCATGACATCAGCCATAGCAGCGTGCACTCTCCTCATTCTGTTCTTTATAAACTCGTATTTCTCAATGTACTTCTCTGGGGCCTCGATTGGAGCGTGGACATTTTGAAACGCCATGTACATGAATAACGGCTGCGAGGAATCGTGCGCTTGTAAGATTTTTTCCACACGCTGCGAGAGAAAAGAATAAGGTTCGCAGTCGTAAAGTGCTTGTGTACATGCGCAATAATGGTGACCAGTAAACCTAAAGTAGATGATTTACGGAGAGCTTGTCAGTGCAATATGAACTCACCGAAGGTAAAAAACGTTTTAATACTTTCTTAATTTTAATTCCGTTTCTTAGTTAAATCAGTCAGTTTTTCTCTTGGTCAGTGTTAACGTAAGCTGTCATCTCTCGACGTGATCAACTTTAAACTTTATCAGATTTAGAACAGTTTTCCATTGATATGTCAAAAGTAATTATGTGTTTGAAAGTTGGCTTTTAGAGCGGTTTTTTGATTGTCTTAAAACCAGCAACAAAAAACTTACAATGTCCAATCACAACAAACGTGAACAACAAAAAGACCCAATGAGAACATCGAAGCAAATACACGAAACCGGCGCCAAGCGCGGGAAAACGAGTTTTTAACAATCACAGAGCGCAGTAATGCAAAACCAAAGCAATCCGGGATATCTTTCGACGCTCAATTGAAAAACACTCTCTAGATAGTCCTGCTTTACTTGTAAGACTGCTGGATCTGCCGGTGTAGACTTGATGCAACCTCGTTCCCAGGGTCTCTCATCTTCCCGCCCCCTGGAGCGAGAGAAGAGAGATCTCTTCTCTCGCTCCAGGGGGCGGGAAGATGAGAGACCCTGGGAACGAGGTTGGACTTGATGTACCTCTCACTCGCTCCAAGGACTCCTTTGATTGCTTGCCTGGCTCGCATATTTGTAGACGCTTTTTTTATTTTATGGAATGTAAGAAGGGGTAGTGTAGGTGCCCACTACTCACATTCACATAAGCATTTGTAGCGTATGTGCCGTTCAAATCCTTTACTGGTTCCAAATTGTCGCGAAAGTCAACCACTCCTAATCGTGTGTGGTCAAAATGATCCTCAGAACCGTCCCAGAATCCATAAGCGGTGTCAAAACCTCTCTTGGTTGGAACATAAGGCCACTTGTAGAAACCAAGATGCCACTTGCCTACCAAGTGAGAGGCGTAACCTGTTAAAACGAAAAGAAAAGGAGGGAAAGAACTTGAACATGCGTAAGCATGAAAATTTGCAGCTTTTTGTTCAACAGGGTTTCCAGCAATGTTTCAGTTCGCATTTGGGCGAAAAGGAATCTGTTTTTTTATGTCTTAAGTTTGATTAGATGTCAAATTCGCCACTTAAGGCCCAGTTCAGACGCCGTACTTCACATGAGCCGAATCGAATTCGATGAATTAAGTTCATGTGAGGTACGGCGTCTGAATCAATTCAGAACGGCTGAATGAATTCGGATCGGCTCAGCCGTTCTTTCCGCCTGGCTCAGCCGGGAATAACGGCTGTGGGCCGGCTTTGATTCAGACGCCGAACTTCACGTGAGCCGAAACAAATGCATGAATTAGTTATAATGTATTTTTCAGTATAACAGCAATTTTCCCCTATTAATTTAAGTTCGGCTGAATTAAGCTCGGCGTCTGAATCAATTCATCCCGTCTAAATTAATTTTGGTCGACCTAAATTCAAATTCGATTCGGCTCATGTGAAGTACGGCGTCTGAACTGGGCCTTAGAAGCAAGAAGCAACCTGGGGCGAGTCGCATCCGTCTCTCGCAGACTCGCCCCAGATTGCTTGTCGTTTCTAAAGTGGTAAAAGGGAAGAACATCCAAATGTTGTTTAGTTATACAGGTCCAGTCAAAAAGTCAAAAATTGTTTATTTTCCGTGCTGACGATTCATACTCGTTTCCAAGGTCTTCTCGTCCTCCCTGGAAGAGATTACCCTGGGAACGAGGAAGCTAATGATCGTTTAGCGACTCGTTTAGCCACATTTATTAGTCTTGTTAGCATTTTAACACCTACCAGCCTCTTTAAGCTTTTGCGGTAACAATTCGAAGTCCAGTGGCAATCCATACGGGTCTTTCGGGTGGATAACATCATGTTGTAGACCTATCAGAAAAGATCATAACTATCGGAATATAGTAGACTTGCGCTTTAAAAACAACAAAACTTGCGTCTACTTGCGCTCAAATTTGATCTCGAGCAAAATGAACGCAAGTCATCGCAAGTCAACACAAGTGCACGCAAGTCCTGGCCAAGCGAAGTCGCAAGTAAACGCAATTTGCGTCTCCGTTCGCGCCTTGGAGGAAGGCACATATTTCACGGATGAAATGCGTTTTAATATTTGTTGTTTTTAAAATGATTTTCTTCTCATATAAGAGATCGACGTCCCTGCTAGCCTAACATTTTATCTGCATTGCCATTTAAAGTAAATTTTGCGAACGCAAACGTAATTTCCGGCTCGAGTCTCCCCGCCGAGAAAACCGGCTGCATGCTCTCGCATGCTACCTCCCTGTCAATCTGTTTGTTTTCTCGATGGTTTTGCGGTCAGATGTACTCGATCGCGAGCGGCTCGCGCGCGAGGAGGAATCGAAAGATTTGCTTTCCCTCGCCGATCTAATAAAAGCTACTTGTTGGATGGATTACCTGTATGTATAGGATATCTGCCAGTCATCAGGGCTCCCCGTGTTGGTGTACATACTGGTTGTACGTAGTAACTATCCAATATAACTCCGTCTTTAGCCAACTTATCGATGTTAGGTGTTTGTATCTTGGGGTTATGATACCCAACATCATACCAGCCAAAGTCATCTGCGAGCAGAAACAAAATATTCGGAGGCTTGGAATTTTCTAAACCGTTGACTATTAAGTGTGACGCGCATGAAAATAACAGTATCGATGCTACACGCAACGACCAAGACGCCATGGCAGTGAATATTCCGTTCCCAAAATATCCTCCTGTTTGTGCGTTCGCGGCTCGTGATAGCCTGCGTCGCAGACGGACTTGACCTCCTCCGCAGGCTAGGCTCGTGATAGACATGTGACACCGTGTCTGCTCTTCATAAAATAGTTGCGTGACAGGACCTCACGTCACGCGCGTGCCATTCACTTCTACATTCAAGGCCCTAAGTTAAACGTATAGGGGAAGTATCAGCTTAATTTTGTAAGTTTAATTTGCTTTTTCTATTGCAAAATATAACCCAATGTTGCAAATAAATACCTATTTCTCCCGGTTCCCTCCACTTCAGCCCTCTCTTCAAGTGCACCTCATTGGTTATGTTATCATCTCATATCCAACGAAGGTGCCGGGCGCGGGTGACCCTGGTCCCAGAGGTTTTATTTCTTCTAGAGAAAGATAAGAAAGAAAGGTAGCCTCTCGTATAGCCTGCCGGTTTGTGGGCTTGCAAATGTTTATCTCCTTTGAGTGTTTAGCCACCATCTTTGGGGGGGAGGGGAGCAGAGTGAAGGTTGGATTTTTCTTAAGGGGGGAGGGGAGAAAAAAATCAGGGCCTTACATTTGTCAACAAAAATAGGGGGCATCACTTAAACTGTGCAGCAATTGTAACAACGTAGTTTACGTATTCTCCTTTAATACCAATTTTAAAAAATTACATCTATTTCTATCTATCTATTTTAATTTTCTAGTCACCATTTGCTTGTTGTTGCCTCGGGGCAGAATGGATGCACAGTGCAATAGTTAACATTGCGCGGAATATTGCCAGATACTTAGGCGACGAGGCCGTACGTAGTCCGAGTTGGCTAAAATCAGATGATATTCCGCAAGATTGAGCTGGGTAATTGTTTTATTATTCATCAAATTGTCCACGAGTCCCAGAGTATCTTACGAAAAAAAATTGAATGTCTGTGAACAGGCTGCCATTTCTTTTGATTGACAAATGATTTTTTCTGTTCCCGGTACATATAATTTGTGGTGACATACAGTACTAAAGTTATGACATCACAAAAATTAACTTTGCGAGATATGGGCACTTCAGGTTTTAATTTCTCCATACAAACCCTTCTAATTTTGCCTCTGTTCCTTCAGTTTAGAACAGGCACAAAATTAGAGAGGTTTGTATGGGACGGTACCAAACTTTGAGCCTCATATCAATCAATCAATCAATCAACAACTTTATTTATGTGTCTCAACTTCTAGCTGTCCACAAGTGGACTATTAATTGGGGACACTTAGTTTAAAAACTGAAAATTACAATAAAATATCAGAGAATACTAATTAAGATTACAATAGTTTAAAAATGACTAGTAAATTAAAAAAATATATATATATGTTTCTGATATAGTTAAAGGGACACTGTCCTGATTTTAGCATGATTTAGGGACGCTCAAAAACATATCTAGATCATAGGAAGTTGAACAATAATGGTTTGATTCTGTAGAATAGCACTCGACAAATGATAGGAACCCATTAGGAAGTGAGGATGACAAACGACAGCGAGGATGGAAATGGATTGCAATATGGAATTTTGAAAAACTGTCAGGATGTCAGTTTTTCAAAGTTTCAAATTTGGCTCGGAAATCTTTGAAATTTTGCATATATTTTGTTGCAGTATGGAATTTCTTGAAGAAATTGCTTTTTATCATTTAGTTAGAGTTTATTAAGTTCTTATTTCATAGATTTAGGGACCATTTCGTGCATTTATAACAGTTTTGAGCAAATACGCCGGGACAGTGTCCCTTTAAATTACAATCTATTATAGTTAAATTAGTTCTATTCGTGCTAACAAGTTGAAATTTTGTGGCTGACCATACAGCAGCAATCTTTATCTAATGTTTAACCTGCGATCAGGCGTCCTTTTCCTTTTCTTTCTTTTCGCGGAGAACGAGAGCGCGGAGAGAGAGAGGAATAGGAATGCCTGATACAATAATTATTATTTGCCGATTCGCTTTCCACCCACTTGTCAATGATCTGTCAAGCTGTCAATTTTCAAAATCTACGTTACAGTTCGTGACATTTGTACACTTGCCGTTCTCTTGAATTCGGTCTCCTGACCTTCTTTGCTTCAAGTGCATTTCTAACGGGCAATATATGTTGTATTATGAGGAGCATTTTGAAGTAGAATAGAGCCTTCGACTGTGTTTTTGCCATCAATTTCATTCCGAAAACAGCACTGACTACGATTGCGTTACACGACACAAATTTGCATAATAACGTCCTAGACATGTCTAGTCAGTCGTCATGGACGAATGATTCCATGATTCCGTTTAGAAATTTGAATCAAATATCCATTTTTTAAGCGGAAAGCTTCAGCCGTTTTAAATGTAAGATCTTTATATTGGCTTAGTAATGATTCAGAAGAGTCCTTCCCTTCGCAAAAGGCGGTAGCGGAGTGGGAAAGTAGAAGGCCTTTCTTGTACTTTAATCGAGCGTGCACGCCGGATTGACAAAAGCCATATTAGGTACGCATGATTGACAGAAGTATTGTTTTTCGACCAATCAGGAAAACATTCAGAATCTGAATGTTGTACATGAGATCCGGCAAGTAATTGTATCAGGCCCTCCTCTCTTCGAGGAGGGCCTGATCGCAGGTTATCTAATGATGGGATTTGAGGCTTGATAAAAATATTTGGAAAATTGTGACGTCACACTTTACCACTCTATAAGTATCGTTTGACCGTTATTCATTTTCTGACATCAAAAATGACAATCATAGTAGGTACGGTTTCCAGTCAAAATTTTCCATCACCTCAACGCCTTCATCTCGCATGCACTGGACAGCTTTATCAACAGGTGAGATCATTTCAACATCAACACCACCACAGGTGCAATGCGGATTGCGGGACGAGTCAAAATCACCAAAATCCATGTATAACTGAAAACAGCTGGGGCACCTTTGAACGTAATTACATTTTCTAGCCCCACACAAGCTCAGATCCACAACAACTTGAAGGCCTTTGCTAGCAAAAGCCTTATGAGTTCGCACGGAGCTGAATCGCACACAACTCGTAGTTGTACAACCACCGATTACCAAAGTATTAATTCCCTGTTTGAGCAATTTCTCTTCAACCCACTCCCTAAAACCATGGGCGCGCATGACAGACGTGCTAGGTTTGATAACATATCGTTGATTTTTACCGACTACAGACGTTAAGCTATCGTGAAGCTCAAAGTCACTGCCTTGGAAAGGACAGCGGGTCATCAGAGTCGGCACATTGTTCAACCCGGAGCCAAGAAGATTCGCACAGTTTTGAAAACTCTTCTTGATCGGTTCAACTTCTTCGTCTGGTAAATTAGCTCGCCATATTCCATCCACGAATGCTCGTTGTAAGTCAATAAGCAGTAATCCAATGGGTCTTTGTATATACGCCATTTGGACCGCCATTCTCACCCAACTGTGTTTAAATTAGACTGTAAACAACCGCTACATTTTTCTGACTTCCATCATCATCAAGCCGCCATCTTGAATATGCAATCAATATGCGGGGAGACTGGGACTAGACGACTGAAACCTAGTAGATTGGACAGGGCTGAATAACGTCTGCGCATGTGCGGAATTTCATGACAGCAATGTCGACAGCAATAGCAAATTTTTGGCGCGAACGTGTTTGTTGTGTGGTTTTGAAACACGACGGCAAGGAGAGATAAATGTCTTATATTTCCGCTCCAAAACGGGAATATTTCCTTTTCCTACTTTCGCAAATAATAATTTGAACACTTCAAAGTTTACATTGAAGATTTTTCGCCATGAAATGCCGTGGGATACGAGAAAACTTGATTATATCATTACTGTTTCGTTTCTGCATCTTCGCGGACTCTGACATCGTGGGGCGCTTCGTGGCTATTTTTCAGCGAGTGTTCAGAAAAAAACCCCTGGTGTTCAAAAGATATGTTTTCACTCAGTAACAGGCGGATCCACTGCAAGATTTTAAAGCTTAAGTTTACAGGCAAACTCTTATTCTTTGGCGAAAACCTTTGCACTGTTTCGTATTTTTGAAAATCACGCCATTTTACCTATGTTGTTGCTATGGTTTCCTGGCAAGCGCTTGGGGCATGCGCAGACGTTATTTCAGCCCTGTCAGTAGATTGGAGTACGAGAGATTTTTGTGTGTACTGCGCTTGCGCAGTCAACACTATGCACTTATACCGTAAAATTGTAAACAAAAGAAATGTTAACAAAAGAAATGTTAACAATGCTCTGTTGTTAACATCAAATCGATAAACAAACCACAGACAATCGATCAAATCAATAACAAACCACGGTTTCCGAATTTTAATGGACGGCGCTTCAATACCATACAAGTCATACACAATAATGTAAATCAAGTCGATACAATAGCAATGAATCAAGCCTTCGATAAAATGCGCAATAAATCAAGCCTTCGATACGAAATCCTCCCTTCGACGCGATCGCAATGAATAATCATAATAACTTATATAGCGCTTATTCATCGCTGTTCTAAGCGCTTTACAAAGTATAATGGATAAAAACTAATGAATCAAGCCTTCGATAGGATACCCAATAAATCTAGCGTTCGATGCGATCAAAATGAATCAAGCCTTTGATAAAATACGGGATAAATCTAACCTTCGATACGATCGCAATCGGTTTCAAGCCTTCAATAAGATACGCGATAAATCTAACCGTTGATACAATACATGCATACATACATCGATCACAATGAATGAAGCCTTCGGAAAGATGCAATGATCTAGCCTTTGATACGATACGCAATGAATCAAGCCTTCGATAAGTTACGCGATAAATCTAGCCTGCGAGCAAGCTCTCTTAGCGTTTTTGGAGGGAAAATAGAAAGACCGGGGGAAAGAGATCTTGCACTTATGTCTCAGAATTTTGAATGCCGCCCCTCAAAACCCCCGCCGTTTCCAGCTGTTCGAGCTGTCAAAATTTGGTCAATTGAAACTTCGTGGTCGTCTCAATTTTCTACGTAACGCAATGCCTTGTATTCGATCTCACACGCTCGAAAGTCGTTTCTCGAAAATTACTAAACGGATCGAATCGAAAAACATCTCTATCGAAAGGGTTTCAAAGCGCAGGACAGCTAGAATATTTTTTCCCCGTTTGTTAGAAATTCCGCTCTGAAATTTCTATTGCAAGATTTTGCATATTTAATTACAAAAGCCAGTGTGTAGTATTTAACCTTCGATACGATCGTAATGAATCAAGCCTTCGATAAGTTACGCCATTAATCTAGCGGATCGTTTTCTGTACTTGCCAGTAAGTTTTACCCTGGTTCTGTCAACACGTTTAACTACATGAACATTATTGCTTGTTTATACATTGGACCTTCGGTCCCATCGATTTGGCAACGGATCGTAGATAAAAAAAACATTTGACACATACGCCATTGACACGCGAGGTGTCACTTGCGAGTATATGCCGGCTCATTGACTCTCGCGAGAAACGAGACGCGTCTCGCGAGAAACGAGACGAGACTCGCGAGAAACGAGACGAGACGGTGTTGTCTATAAGATTCCATGTGAATGCGGCAAAGTATATATCGATGAAACAGCGATATCGATGCGTGAAAGAATAAAGGAACACGACAGAGACATGCAGCTTGCAGGTACTCAGAACTCCGCAGTTTCGGAATATGCCAACGAGACTGGGCACCTTCCTTTTCTCGGTTTTCACTGTCACGCCATAAATTAAAAAAATCAAAACCGTTCAATGAATGAAGTCAAGGAATTGACATGTCATAGATAATAAATAAATAAGGAATCAGTCCAAGTCTCAGGTCTGTGCGGTATTCCGTACTCGAGTTATTTGTCAAAATGTTCCACACAAATTTATAGAGCTCAGTATGGAAACGCCATGTTGGAGTCCCTCTGATCATTACATTACTTTGTTCTTTTTGGTTTTAACTTGGCTTGTGAAGTCAGTCACTATCTCAAAATAATGAATTGATACTTTTTTCTTCAAGCTTAACATAACTGATCAGTTTTTAAAAAAACACAAAACAATTATCAATACAGTTCAATTCACATTCTTCAAGTCTTACAACTCTGTTTCTGTAAATTACATTCTTCATATTTATCAAGATTAGATAAATAATAAATTTATCTGGCAAGTAAAATTAACACAGTTTGTTATGATGTGAATTTTATTTTTATACACCCTTCCCAGTTTCTTCCCTTCTATCCCCACCATCCTTTCCAAGCTGGCTAGTGTATTTTGAGTAAATCATATTTAGTGACAAAGACTTTACCACTTCCAAATATAAATCAACCTAGGGAAAACCTTGCAGTACACACATGTACGCGTTGCGTACCTATTTTATACAGATGCCACACATTGTCATTGTATTGTCCTTTTATACGATATAATGTGAGAATATGTGATACCGTACAGATTGTAATGAACTGAATAGCCTTATTCAATCATCGATAGTGTTTGCAGGCAATTTCGGGCATACTTCGTAATTTTATTGAGTTCTGTTTTACCGAAAACGGAGTTATAATTTGATCTTTCAATTCTGGAAAATATTTTCTTTTTTTGTCAGTCTTTCAATTATTTTTTTAAATGGCCAAACCGGGGTTCAAATAAATGCATGAAGAAAAGGAAAGCAAGTGATCTGCAACGCAGTGACAGTCCTACGTTGTCACGACTCGGAAGTAAAATAGCAGTTCGCTCTGCCTTGTGGTAGTGTGGTGGACAGTGTGGTGCGGTTATGTTAAGCGCATGCGTGGAGAAACACTCTGACATTAGTTCTTCCACTAGTTCTGGGATGAGATTCAAGCAAGAAACTTAAAATATGAGAGATAAAACCTCTCTGCTGCTCTCACATGACGATCCATGCTGGAGAGGGTTTCCCAAGGCATTTTATTATCCATTGAAATATTCATCTCCAAACATAAATAACAAATATATCTTTATTTCAAATCGCAAATATATATATATTACTCGTAAATATAACGAGAACTTTATTTTTGTTACTGATACAAATAAGCTATAATTACATGCAAGTTCGTAAGATCAGATAATTTCCAATCAAAAATACTCTTCGAAAATAACGGTATGTTGTCAAATAATACAATATTCAACAACTTTAGTCGGCTCAACAAAAGGAAGTGAAACGTACAAACGCATTTACATGTAATGAACCTTTAAAGTGTACATTTCTTTGAATTTAATAGTTAGAATTTTTAGAATTAAAAGATCAAAGCCCTCAGGAGATACAGGAAAGTTCTTTTGTTCAATGTGATTTGTACAAAGTTGCCACCTGAACATTTATAACAAGGAATGGCTCAGGAATGGTTCTAGTATTTGGCCACAAAGCATATCACGAACTTTCGGCGCAAACATCTTTTGTTACATCTTCAAGAAACAAATCAGTATCTCCTCTGGGATTTGACGTCACAAAATGTACCTCATAATACTTCAGTAGACACTACAAAAAAGGCTCGATACAGCCTAGAGAACAAGTTCCTTTTATGGGCACATCATCGTAGACGGAGACGTTGACAGCCGAAGAGCTTACGATTCTGATTAACAAGGCGGGAAATAACGAGCACTCCGAAATATGTGACGTCAGCGTGACGGACACATCACTGCTGAGTCAATCTCAGAGATGATGAGATTCTGACCTGGAAAGGTACTTGTTCCGCCCATAATATGAACTTGGAGAGTGACCCTGGAGAGTGACCATGTTTAAAATAATACCACATGAAAGTACTGCTCAATAGCTTTCATTTAAATGGTCACACACAAGGGTTTTCATCCACAGACTAAAAAAGTTACAACCCCATTAAATGACTCAAGGTTTTGAATCTGGGTGTGAAAGGCTGGGATAAGAAACAGTACCCCTTGAATGCCATACTTTACAATGCAGTCATGTATTGATAGAGAACGTTTAGTTACAATGTATACACCTACACTGCACTTAACCTATACATCAATCAATAACAAATATGAAGCAAATGACGATTTGTCAATAACAGTTAATAATTATTTTGCAAACGCAAAATAAACAAAGTAAAGCATATGTCAAGAAATAAGCTATATTATTACCATTATAGAACGTAACGTAACGGCTTTCATAGATAATAAAACTTTGTTTACTATGTAATCATAGTACATGAGTTTGTCTGTGATATCAGTAAAAATATAAGCCCCTGACGATAAGGGCTTTATCATATAACTTACAGTTTTGGCCAAAACCTGTTGAGACAAAACTATGTGCACCTGTTTCAAGATTTATGGAAATTAGAACTGAAAAGAAGATCCAAACAAATGAAGCGTCGTCTGATTAAAACTTGAATTCAAGGTCTTTGAACAGTACCTCTGCCATGCTGTTTCATGTAAAACAACTTTGATTGGCAAGGATTGGAATTACTAATCTATCACAGATTAGTAAAATGTACTAGGCGACAAGTCTCAACAGGTTTGTCCAAGGTAAATTGATAAGGATGTCTGCATCCACTTTAGAAGAAGATTACACCTTGAACTTTTAATCAAGAATGTATAGTATCTCGCCACTGCTCGACCTTCAGAATGGCGTATTACGTAAAGAGCACAGTCACACCACTCAATCGGCCACCGGATCCCCAGGCAAGAAAAGCTGCTGAAAAGAACGGCTGCTGGGGACCTTGGCAAGATTAAAAGGAGAAGGAGTGATATGTTTTGTTCAAGTTTATTTTTACTTGGGATTCGCCGATCAATGGCGTCCAAAAACAGGAAATCGAGATTAACAGATATTAGAGAAAATTAAAGAAAATATACATTTGTATCTACAGTGGAATAATCTTGGGAAAATACTCATAATCAGCAATGTAATAATTAGTATTTTTCTAGTATTTAGTAGTATTTTTTATATGTAAATTTTTTAATTTTATACGTATTTTCATAAAGGAGTCAGGTGTCAAGTGGAACGAAAGTTCTGTTCCTCTCTCCTGCCACTATTTTTTAATTTTTAATTTTTAACTTTTATTTAACTGTAAGATTATTTGTAAAATTATCATGGCGAACTAATTAAATTTAAACTTTAAACTTAAAACTGTATTTTATTGTGTCTGTTTGTTACTTTCATTCGTTCGATGCGTCTGTTAATTTTTCAGTCTCTCCAAGGACCCCATATCCCATTTTTTGGGCGGTTTTCAAGGCCTCAGGATCAGATTTCTCGTACAGCGGTTTCACAGAAGACTTGATGTAATCGTTTACTCTCATCTGCATCTTCTTGACAATATCCGGGAACTTTTTACTCAGGTCTTCTCGTTCTTCTGCGTCAGCGGATATGTTATAAAGCGCGACGACTACTTTATCGACTTTGTCCTGCGATGAAAGACGATAAAAGAAATGAAATCAACGGTAATTATTTATGGCGATATATCTAAAATGTTAAGACTTCAAAACTAGACAAGATTTGCAGCAATATAGTTTTTTGGGGGAATTCTCCTGGGTGAAAACAAGTGTCAAATATCAGTTGAGGTAGAAATCCTGTCTCCTAGAATTGAGCCCCCGGATGATTTCGTCACTGAGGTTGCTAAGCAACATGACGTATTCTCACTATGCCATTTTCTGATTGGATAATAAGAATCGATAACTCTTGATAACTCTCGTACTTCAACGACGATTTACCAAAAACGGCACTTGTTCCGCCGACAAACCTTGCCATTGTCTTTCATCAACGTAACAAGAAGTTTACTACTCAAGTTTGATTGTAGCTTTCATTTCAAAGTGTTAATAAATATAACGCGGCTATATTTCTCCATGTCTTACCGCATCCGGGTTTTTAATCACCGCGTTCAAGGCTATTTCTCTCTCCGGTTTTCCACCAATCTCGGGCGGTTTAAACCACGTGACATTTGGCACATTCATCAACAGCTTCATGTCGCCCACCCTGAGAGCGACCCCGGTATAACCACCAAGTATACCAGGCCCTGGTGGGACAGGGCCAGGTTGGTCAATGTTGAGTAATATCTCAGTGCGTGGAGAAGGCTTCCCGAGCGAAATCGTGTCCCAAACATCATGGCCATCTAGTGGAATAGGACTGTTGTCTTCGTTTGTCACCCCTTCAGACAACAACAAATTATTCATCAATACCTATGCTACTGAAGCACCGAGATAAAGAGAAATTATGTTCTTATAAATAAGCATCGCCTTTGTTTTTCCCCGCGAACGGCAAAAATCCAACTTTTGCCGTCTGCCGTTTCTACGTGAAAGTGAGCAGTTTCGCGTTTGTAGTGAACGTGTGATCCGATCGATTTATTTAATGATTCAAGGAAAAGTAAAGAGAATCAACTCCAAGTTGACGTTTGCCGTTTGCAAAACCAGTCTGAGCTCAACTGATTGGCTGCTATTCACGCGAGAAAATTCATAACTGAGCAACAACCAATCAGAGACGCTACACGGACCACTGTGGATGGAATTTTTGGAGACGGCAATAGAGTACAAAAGTTATGACGTCACAAAAATTAAATTTGCGAAATTCTGAAATTTGATCAGCTATTCGGAGGAAGCATGTCAAAAAACGTCCAATTGCCAAAAATTAGCTCTCCATTGTAATTTGCGGCTGAGATGTGGGCACTTCCGGTTGTTCGAAAGTCGATTAACGCTAATCCAGGATTAAAAGTTAAACAAGCTTTTAATTTCTCTTGTATAAAAGTGTTTTTCTCTGCTGATGTTTTGTAAAGTTAAAGATTACTCAAAGTCAAAACAGAAAGACAAAAAATATGAACAGAAAACCTCACTGAAAGTTGCAAAACTGAAATCAAAATTTGCGTTAATCCTGGATTAGCTTAATCGTCCTTTGAACAACCCGGCCCAGGTTTTAATTTCTCCATACAAACCCTTCTAAACTGCGTCTGTTCCTTCAGTTTAGAACCGACGCAAAATTAGAGAGGTTGATATGGGACGGTACCAAACTTTGAACCTCTATTTCTTCTGTTCTATTCGTGCTAGTAACAAGTTGAAATTTTGTGGCTGATCGTACAGCAGTAATCTTTATCTAATTTTATCTAATGATGGGATTTTGAGGCTTGATAAAATTAATTTGAAAATTTGTGACGTCACACTTTACCACTCTATTCCATTAAAATATAGAAAGTTTAGCTTCAGCTCAAACTTGTCTTAAGCAGTTTAAGTAGTTCCTACCCGCCAGTCCAAGAATGGTTGGGTACCAGTCCGTCACGTGCAGCAGTTCCTTACACGTCACTCCCTTCCTCGCCAGCAGATTACCGTGCACAAACCCAACCCCTCTCACCCCTCCCTCCCATAATGTCATTTTTTCTCCTCGAAGCGGCCAATTGTATCCTCCATAAACAGGCCGGCCTCCATTGTCGGTGCTGAATATCAAAACCGTGTTGTTCCATAATCTGAAAAGACAGGGAATTGATATTGAAATAATATTGAATGCCTCTATGTATGGCACGATGGCATACGTGCACGTTTGTCATGTTGGAATCTCTCTTCTCTCTTTAGAAGAGCCTATCTCTAACCTACTAGATAAGTTGAATACGGGGGTAAGAAGTGATCCGAGCCGCTTAAAATACCAACAGAAACTGAAAATAACCACAACAGGACTGGTTCATTCCGCTCTCGGTCCTTCCCACCCGGGTAGAAGTTTGCACTCGGGCCAATGCGACCTACACTGCCGGAGCTTATCCCTGGGGAGTATATATTGCTACTTCCCCTGGATGGGATGCTAGTCCATCGTTACTCTCTAGCATTTTGTCAGGTTGTCGTAACAGTTCGCCGGTATTTGTACTCCTGGGTGGAGAGAGGCACTGTGAGAGTAAGTTTCTTGCCCAAGAACACAACAAAAAGACCCTGGCCTGCGCTCGAACCGGAACCGCTCGACCCAATCCTCTCTTGGTGCAATCTCGCACCCAGAGCTGCGTTTCTCCTGACCAGCGGTCGAGAGAGGAAGCCACTGCGTGGGCAGAAGAAACGATCAAATCCGTCCGTACCCCTGTTGAACCTTTTGTCTATGGGCTTGTGACAACTCGACATAATCATTTGAGTTATTTTACTAACCCTGCTGTTCTGAATGCGTCTGTTATGTTTCCCACAGCCTCATCCATGACATCAGCCATAGCAGCGTGCACTCTCCTCATTCTGTTCTTTATAAACTCGTATTTCTCAATGTACTTCTCTGGGGCCTCGATTGGAGCGTGGACATTTTGAAACGCCATGTACATGAATAACGGCTGCGAGGAATCGTGCGCTTGTAAGATTTTTTCCACACGCTGCGAGAGAAAAGAATAAGGTTCGCAGTCGTAAAGTGCTTGTGTACATGCGCAATAATGGTGACCAGTAAACCTAAAGTAGACGATTTACGGAGAGCTTGTCAGTGCAATATGAACTCACCGAGGTAAAAAACGTTTTAATACTTTCTTAATTTTAATTCCGTTTCTTAGTTAAATCAGTCAGTTTTTCTCTTGGTCAGTGTTAACGTAAGCTGTCATCTCTCGACGTGATCAACTTTAAACTTTATCAGATTTAGAACAGTTTTCCATTGATATGTCAAAAGTAATTATGTGTTTGAAAGTTGGCTTTTAGAGCGGTTTTTTGATTGTCTTAAAACCAGCAACAAAAAACTTACAATGTCCAATCACAACAAACGTGAACAACAAAAAGACCCAATGAGAACATCGAAGCAAATACACGAAACCGGCGCCAAGCGCGGGAAAACGAGTTTTTAACAATCACAGAGCGCAGTAATGCAAAACCAAAGCAATCCGGGATATCTTTCGACGCTCAATTGAAAAACACTCTCTAGATAGTCCTGCTTTACTTGTAAGACTGCTGGATCTGCCGGGTGTAGACTTGATGCAACCTCGTTCCCAGGGTCTCTCATCTTCCCGCCCCCTGGAGCGAGAGAAGAGAGATCTCTTCTCTCGCTCCAGGGGGCGGGAAGATGAGAGACCCTGGGAACGAAGTTGGACTTGATGTACCTCTCACTCGCTCCAAGGACTCCTTTGATTGCTTGCCTGGCTCGCATATTTGTAGACGCTTTTTTTTTATTTTATGGAATGTAATAAGGGTTAGCGTAGGTGCCCACTACTCACATTCACATAAGCATTTGTAGCGTATGTGCCGTTCAAATCCTTTACTGGGTCCAAATTGTCGCGAAAGTCAACCACTCCTAATCGTGTGTGGTCATAATGATCCTCAGAAACCGTCCCAGAATCCATAAGCGGTGTCAAAACCTCTCTTGGTTGGAACATAAGGCCACTTGTAGAAACCAAGATGCCACTTGCCTACCAAGTGAGAGGCGTAACCTGTTAAAACGAAAAGAAAAGGAGGGAAAGAACTTGAACATGCGTAAGCATGAAAATTTGCAGCTTTTTGTTCAACAGGGTTTCCAGCAATGTTTCAGTTCGCATTTGGGCGAAAAGGAATCTGTTTTTTTATGTCTTAAGTTTGATTAGATGTCAAATTCGCCACTTAAGGCCCAGTTCAGACGCCGTACTTCACATGAGCCGAATCGAATTCGATGAATTAAGTTCATGTGAGGTACGGCGTCTGAATCAATTCAGAACGGCTGAATGAATTCGGATCGGCTCAGCCGTTCTTTCCGCCCGGCTCAGCCGGGAATAACGGCTGTGGGCCGGCTTTGATTCAGACGCCGAACTTCACGTGAGCCGAAACAAATGCATGAATTAGTTATAATGTATTTTTCAGTATAACAGCAATTTTCCCCTATTAATTTAAGTTCGGCTGAATTAAGCTCGGCGTCTGAATCAATTCAGCCGGTCTAAATTAATTTGGGTCGACCTAAATTCAAATTCGATTCGGCTCATGTGAAGTACGGCGTCTGAACTGGGCCTTAGAAGCAAGAAGCAACCTGGGGCGAGTCGCATCCGTCTCTCGCAGACTCGCCCCAGATTGCTTGTCGTTTCTAAAGTGGTAAAAGGGAAGAACATCCAAATGTTGTTTAGTTATACAGGTCCAGTCAAAAAGTCAAAAATTGTTTATTTTCCGTGCTGACGATTCATACTCGTTTCCAAGGTCTTCTCGTCCTCCCTGGAAGAGATTACCCTGGGAACGAGGAAGCTAATGATCGTTTAGCGACTCGTTTAGCCACATTTATTAGTCTTGTTAGCATTTTAACACCTACCAGCCTCTTTAAGCTTTTGCGGTAACAATTCGAAGTCCAGTGGCAATCCATACGGGTCTTTCGGGTGGATAACATCATGTTGTAGACCTATCAGAAAAGATCATAACTATCGGAATATAGTAGACTTTCGATTTTAAAACTGTTGGTAACATTTCCTGGAAACATTCTTAAAGCGACTTCTGCCGTTCAAATGTGGATAATGCCCGATTGAAGAGGTTTCTATTTAATAACGAGGAAAACATTGAAATCACGAACACTTCGAGTTTTATTTGAACATCTTTAGAACGTGCCCAGGTTATTTTTAATATGAAATATAAGTTACTCAGTTTTTATTGTATTCTAGACTGCAAAACTGTCGTATTTTTTGCGTTGGTCTGTCAAATAAATGCACGCGGTCTTTGAACGAAAGGTCTGGAGCGAGTGTGAAAACGGAGAGTGGAACTGGAGAGAGACGCTGAAAAATACGACTGTCGGCTTTCCATACAGTGAATCCGTTCTAATTTCCCGTTTCTACAGGAAAGGGAAATTCCCATTGGTTGAATTTTGACGCTACCTGTCAACAAATTGTTCATCGCACCTCATCGGAGATATTCGGAGCCGTGTCAAGGCTCGCACCCGCACGCGAGGATCCACGCTTTCGGCGCCTTGCGACTACCAGCGATTTAGAGAAAAAACGACTGTTTTGTAGTCTAATTGTATTCACCCATACAAACCCTTATACAGTTTACAAGAGGGGAGAGAAACGGTTTAGGGAGGAGGGTGAAACGGCCTAAAAACCCAGTAGGGAAAAATGAGTTAAAAGATAGGGAGATGGGATATTTGACAGTCTGTTCCAGTCTTCTCTCGCAACATGATAACGACGCTCCACACAATGAATGTTCACAGTTCGCGGTTGCCACAGGTGAAGAGTGTTCTTCAGAAAGAATGCTACTTTTTTTCTTTTTCATTCGACAATTTACAAAGATATATTTTATTCTCTGCATGACAGCCAAAACCTCAGTCGGGGTCATTTATACATTGGCTCTTGTTCTCTGGCTATATACAAAATTAAAAAACACTTTGAGCTTTCTGCTGTTCGATGTTGAAAAAGAAATGTAAACTGTAAAATATACGAAAAAGGTCATTTTTAAGCCCGGAGACGCAATTTGCGTACAAACTTGCGTTGGAAACGGAAACGCAAGTTTACTCGCAAGTGTACCCAAGTGCACGCAAGTCTCAAAAAGCTATTTCAACGCTGCAGCGCTTTAAAAACAACAAAACTTGCGTCTACTTGCGCTCAAATTTGATCTCGAGCAAAATGAACGCAAGTCATCGCAAGTCAACACAAGTGCACGCAAGTCCTGGCCAAGCGAAGTCGCAAGTAAACGCAATTTGCGTCTCCGTTCGCGCCTTGGAGGAAGGCACATATTTCACGGATGAAATGCGTTTTAATATTTGTTGTTTTTAAAATGATTTTCTTCTCATATAAGAGATCGACGTCCCTGCTAGCCTGCGAACGCAAACGTAATTTCCGGCTCGAGTCTCCCCGCCGAGAAAACCGGCTGCATGCTCTCGCATGCTACGTCCCTGTCAATCTGTTTGTTTTCTCGATGGTTTTGCGGTTAGATGTACTCAGGCGAAGCGTGACCGGCAGCGTGACCTGAGCGATCGCGAGCGGCTCGCGCGCGAGGAGGAATCGAAAGATTTGCTTTCCCTCGCCGATCTAATAAAAGCTACTTGTTGGATGGATTACCTGTATGTATAGGATATCTGCCAGTCATCAGGGCTCCCCGTGTTGGTGTACATACTGGTTGTACGTAGTAACTATCCAATATAACTCCGTCTTTAGCCAACTTATCGATGTTAGGTGTTTGTATCTTGGGGTTATGATACCCAACATCATACCAGCCAAAGTCATCTGCGAGCAGAAACAAAATATTCGGAGGCTTGGAATTTTCTAAACCGTTGACTATTAAGTGTGACGCGCATGAAAATAACAGTATCGATGCTACACGCAACGACCAAGAGGCCATGGCAGTGAATATTCCGTTCCCAAAATATCCTCCTGTTTGTGCGTTCGCGGCTCGTGATAGACATGTGACACCGTGTCTGCTCTTCATAAAATAGTTGCGTGACAGGACCTCACGTCACGCGCGTGCCATTAACTTCTACATTCAATGTTCAAGGCCGGATTCAAGGCTCCAGAGGAGGCCCTAAGTTAAACCAGTAGGGAAAGTATCAGCTTAATTTTGTAAGTTTAATTTGCTTTTTCTATTGCAAAATATAACCCAATGTTGCAAATAAATACCTATTTCTCCCGGTTCCCTCCACTTCAGCCCTCTCTTCAAGTGCACCTCATTGGTTATGTTATTTAACAGTTATTCTTCGAGGACGCGCCGGATATGAGCTGATATATATAACCAACGAGGCGCTTCGCCGAGTTGGTTATAATCAGCTCATATCCGGCAAGTCCGAGAAGAATAACTGTTTTAGTAAATTTTCAAACACTCAAATAACCGGAAATGAAAAAAAAATTATTTCCGCTCCAAGAAAAATACATGCCTACAAATGTACAACAAATGCAACTGAACGAGCACTGAAGGAAGCCCGAAACAAACTTTGTTTACTAGAAGTCCCGAACTGAAACCAATACAAATCTGCACAGATTTAAACTGAATGAAAACAGAGGTAGACCTCTGATGAAAACCTGTTTACACTACAATTTTAAGCTTAATCCATTCAGTATTGTTACCTTGTATTTCGAAGAGGCTTGTCAATTCCATAAGCTTTCAAAATCAGCACAATAAATTTATCGGGAACGAGAAAGCATAAATATCGCAGTCGATCGTCAAGCGTTGGTGATGGTACAATCGAGGACCGCTTCACAGTGAAATTATCTTCGAGCATCACTCTTTTTCTTTCCATCCATGTAGATATTGACGTTTTCCTTTGCTTTTTACTTCAGTGAACGTGATTTTAACTGGCTCAGTTTCGCTGGTTTCAACACAATTGATTCTGTAGTCGTGCACGATTTGCTCGCCGTAAACAACCCGTTCAGCCGTTCATTCAACTTGTAAAATGAATATAATGTTCAGCTCCACAATTATTTCTGATCTTCCAATTTTAAGCTAAACCATTTGCACAATTTTCCAGAATATACGAAACTTTAGAAGACACAGAGCAAAGATTAAAATTCTGTTTTGCTCTCTTTTCATTCAACTTGCAAACGGACACCGCGCCAGCAGTTTTTGCCGCCGTTTTCATACAAATCATGCTTCATTTAGATTGAACTGAAAAATCACTCAGTCGATATATAAATTTTTAAAAAGTAATACCGAAGTTTAACATAAAGCTAGCGACGTTTTTAATCAAACAATTATTCCTTTCGCCCTTGTTGGATATACAAGTACAAGAAATTCATAATTTTTCCATATTTGGTCAACTTAAGGATAATGGCTGAGATCCATAGAGGAGGGAACCAATCAGAAAGCTAGAAAATCATTATCCAGAGGTACAAATTTACTAACATCTCATATCCAACGAAGGTGCCGGGCGCGGGTGACCCTGGTCCCAGAGGTTTTATTTCTTCTAGAGAAAGATAAGAAAGAAAGGTAGCCTCTCGTATAGCCTGCCGGTTTGTGGGCTTGCAAATGTTTATCTCCTTTGAGTGTTTAGCCACCATCTTTGGGGGGGAGGGGAGCAGAGTGAAGGTTGGATTTTTCTTAAGGGGGGAGGGGAAAAAAATCAGGGCCTTACATTTGTCAACAAAAATAGGGGGCATCACTTAAACTGTGCAGCAATTGTAACAACGGTAGTTTACGTATTCTCCTTTAATGTGTCATTCCAGAAAATATCCATACCCCCCCCCCACGGAGGGTTATTTTGTTTGGACCCCCCCCACCCCTTCGGAATTTCCATTCCAGCGGGTGTTTGATGAACCCCCCTACCCTCCGGAATTTCCATGAGTTTTAATCTGAAAATCCCCTACCCCCTGGAAATTGAAACCCTTTTTATACTTGAAAAATAGCGACAAAAGCTTACCAGTTAGCGCAACATTTATTTCGATCACTTTCATAAACACGCACACGGCTAACACAGCTTACCGAAAGAACAAACAATGAACGTGAATCGCAAATTTAATCCAAAAAAAGAAAGAATATCTTTCTTTCCAATCAAAAATTTAACTTACTTGTCTTGAAGTCTGATTATGTTTTTGTTTTCAAGAGATTTTGCCATTGCTAGCGCTTACTCGACGAAGGAATCGTTCGCGTTCGTAACAAAGCTGAGCAACCTGGCTTTTCCAAGAAACAACGGTCAGGGGACTGGGAAGGAGTTTTGGTCGGCCATTTTGATACGGTTCGGTTCAGTTCCAGGTTCAGTTCGGAGGTTCGTGCTTGCAACTTCTAGAGACAGTTTTTGAGAGGCGGTAAACTAAGAAAATAAAAGATGCATGAAAGAACAAGATGTTTGGGATTATTTCAATGGTCAGAACGTTTGATTTGGCTTTGTTTCATTCTCCGATAATAGAGACAAAGTACGTAAGTATTTCTTACGAATTTTGATGTGCTTGTTCAGAAAGGAAACCCTCTGGAAAGAAAACTCTTTTTGTACCCCCCTCCCCTTCGGAAATTTATCACTTTTAGACCCCCCTACCCCTCGGAATTTCCGTGACCCTCCGTGGGGGGGGTATGGATATTTTCTGGAACGACACAATACCAATTTTACAAAATCATATCTATTTTATATTAATTATATCTATCTATCTATTTTAATTTTCTAGTCACCACTTGCTTGTTGTCGCGCTTGCGCTCGCGCCAGTATCTTACGAAAAAAAATTGAATATGTCTGTGAACAGGCTACCATTTCTTTTGATTGAGAAATGATTTTTTCTGTTCCTGATACATATAATTCGTGGTGACATACAGTACTAAAGTTATGACATCACAAAAATAAATTTGCGAGATATGGGCACTTCAGGTTTTAATTTCTCCATACAAAACCAGATCGTATATTATAGTACTACTGGATGTACATAATTATTAGCAATAGCACAATTTAGTGGAATTTATTGTATTCATCCATTATTTATTATCAGAGCTTACTGTATAAACTCAAACTATTGTAAAAGTATTGTACAATTTGTTACTGTGTTTATTGTAGTGTAAATCTGTATATTTGTTTTAAAGTTTGCTGAAATTTAAAAAATAAAAAAATAAAAATTGTAACAATGGTAGTTTAGGTATTCTCCTTTAATACCATAATGCAGAGTTTAATATAATTTTACAAAATTATTTTAATTTTCTAGTCACCATTTCGCTCGTGCCATTATCTTACGAAAAAAATTGAATGTCTGTGAACAGGCTACCATTTCTTTTGATTGACAAATGATTTTTTCTGTTCCCGGTACATATAATTTGTGGTGACATAGAGTACTTAAGTTATGACATCACAAAAATTAACTTTGTGAGATATGGGCACTTCAGGTTTTAATTTCTCCATACAAAACCTTATTTTGCCTCTGTTCCTTCAGTTTAGAACAGGCACAAAATTAGAGAGGTTTGTATGGGACGGTACCCACAACACCCACCAAACTTTGAACCTCATATCAATCAATCAATCAATCAATAACTTTATTTATGTGTCTTAACTTCTAGCTGTCCACAAGTGGACTATTAATTGGGGACACTTAGTTTAAAAATTGAAAATTACAATAAAATATCAGAGAATACTAATTAAGATTACAATAGTTTAAAAATGACTAGTAAATTAAAAAATATATATATATATATGTTTCTGATATAGTTAAATTACAATCTATTATAGTTAAATTAGTTCTATTCATGCTAACAAGTTGAAATTTTGTGGCTGACCATACAGCAGCAATCTTTATCTAATGATGGGATTTTGAGGCTTGATAAAAATATTTGAAAAATTGTGACGTCACACTTTACCACTCTATAAGTATCGTTTGACCGTTATTCATAAACAACAATCATAGTTGGTACGGTTTCCAGTCAAAAGTTTCCATCACCTCAACGCCTTTATCTTGCATGGACTGGACAGCTTTATCAACAGGTGAGATCATTTCAACATCAACACCACCACAGGTGCAATGCGGATTGCGGGACGGGTCAAAATCACCAAAATCGATGCGAAAACAGCTGGGGCACCTTTGAACGTAATTACATTTTCTAGCCCCACACAAGCTCAGATCCACAACAACTTGAAGGCCTTTGCTAGCAAAAGCCTTATGAGTTCGCACGGAGCTGACTCGCACACAACTCGTAGTTGTACAACCACCGATTACCAAAGTGTTAATTCCCTGTTTGAGCAATTTCTCTTCAACCCACTCCCTAAAACCATGGGCGTGCATGACAGACGTGCTAGGTTTGATAACATATCGTTGATTTTTACCGACTACAGACGTTAAGCTATCGTGAAGCTCAAAGTCACTGCCTTGGAAATAACAGCGGGCCATTAGAGTCGGCACATTGTTCAACCCTGAGCCAAGAAGATTCGCACAGTTTTGAAAACTCTTCTTGATCGGTTCAACTTCTTCGTCTGGTAAATTAGCTCGCCATATTCCATCCACGAATGCTCGTTGTAAGTCAATAAGCAGTAATCCAATGGGTCTTTGTATAGACGCCATTCGGACCGCCATTTTCATCCAACTGAGTTTAAATTAGACTGTAAACAACCGCTACATTTTTCTGACTTCTATCATAAGAAAAAGCCGCCACCTTGAATATGCAATTGCCCAATAATGAATATGCGATTGCCCAATAATGAATATGCGGGAAGACTTACCTGCGATCCGGGCTCTAACCTTGGGATTCTGGACTTTTTCCTGATTGGTCGAAAAACAATACTGTGAAGTTGGCAATACACTTATGTCAAATATGGCTTTTGTCAATCCGGCGTGCACGGCTGCACCCCAGGGGCTGCACGCTAGGCCTAGCCTTCTACTTTCCCACTCCGCTACCGCCTTTTGTGAAGGGAAGGACTCTTCTGAATCATTACTAATTTAAGGCTGCCGCACACTTGAGGAAAGTGCTGAGCAAATTCCTCGCGAGGCAGTTAGCTCAGCTATTTCCTCTCGTGTGCGCTGGAGTTTTCGTGAGTTTTCCGCCTCGCGAGGCCGTGAGAAAAATATCTGTTGCTCAGCACTTTCCTCAAGTGTGCGGCAGCCTTTAGCCAATATAAAGATCTTACATTCAAAACGACTGAACGTTTTCCGCTTAAAAAATGGTTATTTGATTCAAATTTCTAAAAATGGAATCATGGAATCATTCGACCATAACGACTGACTAGACATGTCTAAGTCAGTGCTGATTGATGGTAAAAACCAGGGGCTATGTCTAAAACAAGGAACGGGGAATTGGGCAACGGGAATGGGGGAATGGGGAACGGGAATGGGAATCCTCTAAAAGGAGGAATCTCTAAAATAGGGAATCCTCTAAAAGGCGGAATCTCTAAAATAGGGAATCCTCTACAAGGCGGAATCTCTAAAATAGGGAATCTCTAAAAGGCGGAATCTCTAAAATAGGGAATCTCTAAAAGGCGGAATCTCTAAAAGGAGGAATCTCTAAAAGGCGGAATCTCTAAAAGGAGGAATCTCTAAAAGGCGGAATCTCTAAAAGGAGGAATCTCTAAAAGGCGAGTTTTCGTTGATATCAATCACTAGATATACGACTCGTAGCTGTCGTCGCTTGCGACAATAGAGAGCTTATGCACAGACGTTTTTGAGCCACGGACGGCAACCGGAAGGCGAATGTTCTTGTTTTTGGTGCCCTTTCACCCCCGCCAATGAGTTGGAAAGCCCTCGCTGTAGTATTTACAACTCGACGTTACTGACAAAAAGTCGGTAATACGCGCCAAAGAAGAGAATATTCGACTTCGACGGCTCAAAAACGTCTAATTATTCCAAGGGACCACACAAATAGTCTGTACAGACGTCCATTGGTATGAAAATCAATTCTGTGCACGTCACTAGATTGTAATTTTCGTTGCAATTTGAACGAAGAAATAATGAGGAATCTCTGAATAATCAAAACAGAAACGTCTGGATCTTATCTTATCTTATTATCTGTAATCAGTCAAAAATTGCACGCTGACATTTGTTTCTATTACGGCCTGCGGCTAATGGGCTAAAAAAACGGTGAGGGTAAAAGGCGGAATGAGTTTGCGGAATGGCATGTGGCATGACTTGCGGAATGGCATAATTATGCGGAATATGATATATGCAGAATAACTTGAAGAAATAAATTAACTGCAAATAACCGCTTTACGTAGTGCTGCGGGCTCAAACATACGATCTTGTCACGTTTTCAATCAAGATGGCGGCTGTTTGGTGACAAGAAGCGTACGCGTATAGGTTAACCCATTTACAACGCCACTTTTGTGTTCGTCGTAGCCATATTTTTCGGTCAACACAAAGGAAAATTATCCTTTAAGTGATATTCTGTATTCTGGAGGTAAATTATTTTAGTTATCAGGTTGTATTTTCATGAAGAAGTGTTCTGTGTCGATTCTGTGCAAGAAATGAAAGTTCACGAATTATAAAATTATTTGGGTGATAAGCATAAATCCATGACATGTCCAGATGAACAGATCGATGGGTTATATTTTGCCAGTTATATGGGTGCTATGATTTCTTGGAAAACAGCAGCTCTCAGAAGATATCAATAAAATTGGATTTGATGATAGACTGCGTGACACAATTCTGCTCACATGCGACACTTCACAAAAACAACCCA
This sequence comes from Desmophyllum pertusum, assembly GCA_029204205.1. Classification (NCBI taxonomy): domain Eukaryota; kingdom Metazoa; phylum Cnidaria; class Anthozoa; order Scleractinia; family Caryophylliidae; genus Desmophyllum; species Desmophyllum pertusum. The sequence goes on along the minus strand of MU827784.1, from coordinate 702,335 downwards.
ACTTTGAGCACTAAATTCGCCAAGAAGATAAGTCGCGCTTAGAGGCACCTTCTATCTAGTGGATTCTTGCACATTCGAAGAGCAACTTTCCGACATTTTCGGCAAATTCCGCCATGCAGTTTCATATACAAATGCCATTTCCTGTGTAAACTTTGCAGCAATAAAAAAAATAAAACTCACATAAGTGATAGATTTCTTCATAAAAATACAACCTGATAACTAAAATAATTTACCTCCAGAATATCACTTAAAGGATAATTTGTCTTTCTGTTGACCGAAAAATATGGCTACGACGAACACAAAAGTGGCGTTGTAAATGGGTTAACTTATACGCTTCTTGTCAGCGAACAGCCGCCATCTTTGATTGAAAACGTGACAAGATCGTATGTTTGAGCCCGCAGCATTACGTAAAGCGGTTGTTTGCAGTTAATTTATTTCTTTAAGTTATTCTGCATATATCATATTCCGCATAATTATGCCATTCCGCAAGTCATGCCACATGCCATTCCGCAAACTCATTCCGCCATTTACCCTCACCGCTAAAAAAATACCTTTTCAAATTGCTCGTATTAAAAAATTGAGACGAAAAACTTAACAAGCTCTCTAATGCCTCTCAAAATGGTAACAAACACTGCGTTATTAAATTTTAGTAAAAGAAGCAAGCAAAAAAATTCACCTTATCTGTGATGTTATCTGAGACACATGCTAAGTATGTTTTCATTGTGTGTGGTCACGTTTTAAAATGACATGATTAACTAAACTAGTAGTGAGAATATACGCTCAACGGCTGCTTTTTTATGTTGAAAAAGAGCCAGAATGGCTTTAATCTCGGGCAAATTGCATGATGTGAGTGGTTGCATAAGTGTTGTGATGCATGAGGAGCTTAGGCCAGGAAAAAAATTCTCCCCAGGATCCCGTAAGTAGATTAAGATGCGGCTACCGATAGTGTTATAATCTGTCAAAACTCTTATAGTCATGTTGTCATCACTGGTGTTATGCGGATCCTTTTTCATTTCTGGAGGCAGAATAAATTATAAATTTTGGCGGTGAAATCGCTTCACCTTGGCGGCAAATAGTGAAGTAGTAAGTAGAAATGCTCTCCAAGTCGGAGTTTTCACTAAAGTTACAGGCTGATCTTCTCAGAGATTGATCGACATGTATATAATGTACATTTATATCTGGAAATGGTGAGTTCTGTGGAAATGGTGAGTTGTGGCGATTTCACTCTGCCGGCGCCGTCCATGAAGTAAAAGCATTTCACAATACTACTGAATCTTAAAGATGGCAATTTATACTTGTACACGGTAAATGAATTGTTCCGTTATCGAAAGGCCAGTTTTGCTCTGTTGTACAGCGAGCGCTGAAGATTGCATGCGAGTAGGTTGTCCTGTTTCAGTGGCCATGGTTTAGTATAAAATCGTGCGAGCAGTGAAGCCGAGATTACTTCAAAGCGGTGAATTTTTGAGATCAGTAAACGCTTGTAAACGTGATCGCATTCGTATTCGTGTTTGCGTGCATATATATATGCACATCGTCGATCATTCACACGGAGGATCAGCTGAAGGATGCCTGAGGTAAGTCTGTTCCGTGCTTTTTTAAACAAAGTAATGTTTGTAGTGGTTTAGAAGTAAGCTCAATACAACCATTCTATTTTTATCGCCGCAATCCCTTACTGAGAAAGAAAGCGCATTGAATAGAATTGATTTACAATATTTTAAACGCAGTTTTCCGGTAGAGAAACTACAACTTTCATTGACATATATACCCGGGATATATACAAAATCGAAGAGCGGAATGTTTCGATCGCTGTATACATCTATATGCGTCAGTGCAACAGAGGGGTACCAAAAAAAACTCACTGCCAAAAAATACTGATGCAATCCGGCTTGTTTTTATTCGACCGTTGTTATCTGAAGACAGGATTTAACACTTTCTAAGTTTCAACACAGTTCTGTCTCTCTTGGGTAGTCAGTCCAATTTGGACTGTTGTTATCTGAAGGCAGAACATTAACGCTTTCTAATCATTATTTGAAGGGTTTTTTAACTCAGTTCTGTCTCTCTTGGGTAGTCAGTTCAATTTGGACTGTTGTTATCTGAAGGCAGAACAGTAACATTTTCTAATCATTAGTTGAAGGGTTTTTATTTAACTCAGTTCTGTCTCTCTTGGGTAGTCAGTTCAATTTGGACTGTTGTTATCTGAAGGCAGAACAGTAACATTTTCTAATCATTAGTTGAAGGGTTTTTAACTCAGTTCTGTCTCTCTTGGGTAGTCAGTTCAATTTGGACTGTTGTTATCTGAAGGCAGAACAGTAACATTTTCTAATCATTATTTGAAGGGTTTTTTTAACTCAGTTCTGTCTCTCTTGGGTAGTCAGTTCAATTTGGACTGTTGTTATCTGAAGGCAGAACAGTGACATTTTCTAATCATTATTTGAAGGGTTTTTTAACTCAGTTCTGTCTCTCTTGGGTAGTCAGTTCAATTTGGACTGTTGTTATCTGAAGGCAGAACAGTAACATTTTCTATAATTTATTTTATTATTTGTTTTAATTCAGTTCTGTCTCTCTTTTAGGAGGAAATTTAGCGCATAGCAAACCGAGAGTGTCGTTCTCAAGATCATACGTGATCAAAATAATACCGACAACTACGCGAGCGAAAGTGCCGGTCTGGAATACATTTTATGTCAAAATGTGCCAAAATTAGGGGATAAAGTTTCTCTCTGCATGCGCTTTATATGTCAATAAGTGCGAAAAAGCGTTACCGCCAATGTTGAACGCAACACCTTGATGGTGACTTGGAACAATTAAACCTGTAAACTGTGTTCTTCTGTTACAGTTAATAATAAGCCATGGGTAGATTCAATCTACCCTTAGCCTAATTTGCATAATTTTTTTTCGTGGCCTAAGCTCGTCATGAAAACATGATGTAATTGGGAATCAAAGGTTACATGATGTTCAGTGGAGTGGAACTGACGATAAATAAAAAGCCATAAGATAATTAAGCGGCTTTGTGTTTATATCCATACAACGTTTCTTTCGCAGTTTCGCTGTAGGACGTGTTTGTTACCATTTTTGAGAGGCATTATAGAGCTGGTTAAGTTTTTCGTCTCAATTTTTTAATATACGAGCAATTTGAAAAGGTTATTAGAGACTCCTGATTAGACAACGCGTTTTTAGTTTTTAGCCCATTAGTTAGAGGGGTCAGTGTTTATCAGTGATGTTATCAGCGACATCTGCTAAATATGTTTTAAAAACAACTAAACTAGTAGTGAGAATATACGATCAATGGCTGCTTTTTTATGTCGAAAAAGGCGAATTCTCCCAAAATAGTCACCCGAATGCGGGAAGTGGCTGCAAGACAACGTTTTTAGCCCATTAGAGAGTCATTAGAGAGGTCACCACCCGGGTCACAATTTGAAGTTTTGGACTAACAACGTTTCTTTCTCGGCGGGCCCGCATTTATTTTCGAATCTACAGCTTGTATAGATGATTATTCAGAGATTCCTCCGCTCTTTCTTCGTTCAGAATATTGCTGTAGGTAATCCCGAACTCAATACCTCTTGCCGTGTGTGGTCCCTTGGTCTTTATTTATTCTCGAAATGATTGCCGCAAGCGACGACAACCACGAGTCGTATATCCAGCGGTGATATTGATATTTCTCAACGTTTCAGTAAACGGATAACGATTTTAGACATAATTCCCTATTTTAGAGATTCCGCTTTTTAGAGATTCCGTCTTTTAGAGATTCCTCTTTTTAGAGATTCCTCCTTTTAGAGATTCTGCCTTTTAGAGATTCCGCCTTTTAGAGATTCCTCCTTTTAGAGATTCCGCCTTTTAGAGATTCCACCTTTTAGAGATTCCTCCTTTTAGAGATTCCGCCTTTTAGAGATTCCGCCTTTTAGAGATTCCGCCTTTTAGAGATTCCTCCTTTTAGAGATTCCGCCTTTTAGAGATTCCTCCTTTTAGAGATTCCGCCTTTTAGAGATTCCCTATTTTAGAGATTCCCCCTTTTAGAGATTCCCTATTTTAGAGATTACTCCTTTTAGAGATTCCGCCTATTAGAGATTCCTCCTTTTAGAGATTCCGCCTTTTAGAGATTCCCTATTTTAGAGATTCCGCCTTTTAGAGATTCCCTATTTTAGAGATTCCGCCTTTTAGAGATTCCTCCTTTTAGAGATTCCGCCTTTTAGAGATTCCGCCTTTTAGAGATTCTGCCTTTTAGAGATTCCGCCATTTAGAGATTCCGCCTTTTAGAGATTCCGCCTTTTAGAGATTCCGCCTTTTAGAGATTCCGCCTTTTAGAGATTCCGCCTTTTAGAGATTCCGCCTTTTAGAGATTCCGCCTTTTAGAGATTCCCTATTTTAGAGATCCCGCCTTTTAGAGATTCCGCCTATTAGAGATTCCCATTCCCGTTCCCCATTCCCCCATTCCCGTTCCCCCATTCCCCGTTCCTTGTTTTAGACATAGCCAAAAACCAGGAGCCCATAAAAACACAGTCGAGTCCGCGAGGAGAGCGAGAATTAAAAAATTCTGCGGTTTTAAAGCATCAACAAGTATGGTGTTTTGTGCTGCTTTTAACTGTAGCAACTGTTCAAAAACGTCACTTAAAAAGTGAATTCACATTCCTATAAACTATTTCGCGATTATTCCAACACGTCCAGGAGCTGAATTCGTAGGGACAGAGTTCAAGTCCAGATAGAGAAAGGAAAATTCACCGTCGTGTGTTCACGTTCTCCATAATACCGTGAATGTGGTCATTTGACGTTGTTGTTTTGCAGAGGACGGCAGAGAAATGTACTAAAATGCAAAACGCACGTGCGGAGCAATTGTACTACAGTCGAACCCCGATTAAGCGGTCGCCCCCGGGGAAATGGCAAGTGGCCGTTTAATCGGGGTTGGCCGCTTAAACGGGGTTTCGTCAGAAATTAGCATAAGGCGTGGTATAAACGTCACTTTATCTGAATACAAAACGTTTGTAGGCTTGTGACAACTGTTGTTTGAATGTTTTAATCATTCGTCACCTTCTATTTCAGACTCTTATCAGTCATCAGATTTTTCAAAACAAGGCCAAACTACGTGTATTAGATTCTTGTTGGCCGCTTAATCGGGGTAAAAACAATAGGAAAGCCCTCATCGGGACGGCCAAAAGGTGGCCGCGGCCGTTTAATAGGGGTGGCCGCTTAATAAGGGTTTTATTTACAGTATTATACTGACAATAATTTCGGGACTTTGATAACTGGCCGCATAACCGAAGGTGGCCGCTTAAAAGGTGACCGCTTAATCGGGGTTCAACTGTACTAATTAAATCTATTGTTTTGTGACGTTCTCGTTTCCGTCGCCGTCGTGGTTGCTTAAGGTCCCTAATCAGGCGTAAGCTTTTTTACATTCCCTAACGACGAGAAGAGATGCAAGGAATGGATGAGATTAATTAATTTGTTGTATTTGAGCATTTACAAAGGAGATGTCAAGGTCTTCATCCATTTTCGTCAATACACTATGGAATAATCTCCGAACAAACCCAGAACACTTGACCCAAGCAAATTACAAGTTTCAAACACGCGCGAAAACACGAGCGAAAACACGCGTGAAAATAAGCTCACCACATATGACGTCACAAAAACAGTAAATTCGCTTCCATTCCAAGCGCGGTCATTCCTGGTTCGTTTTCGTTAAGCCGTCGGAAATTATCGGAAATTATCGAATTTCGTGCCTTATAGCGCCACAAATCGCCCCAAACCAGCTTTTGAGGGTTGAGTATGATTGATGCTGGTATAAAGAACAGTTTTCGCGACAAAAGAAAAAAATGCCAAATTTCGTTGCATTTGACCTTTAAAACACGAAATCCCGCTCCCGGTCGTAATTGAAATTCCCGCTTCCCGCTCCTGTTTTTAGCTCGCATCCCGAATATCGCCACAAAAATAAGCCAAATCCCGCATCCCGCCAAACCTATTGGGGACCCTCTTTCAATTGTTTTTTAAAATGGCCAAACCGGGGTTCAAATAAATGCATGAAGAAAAGGAAAGCAAGCGATGACAGTCTACTCTACGCTGTCACAACCCAGAAGTAAAATAGCAGTTCGCTCTGCCTTGTGGTAGTGTGGTGCGGTTATGTTAAGCGCATGCGTGCAGAAACACTCTGACACTGGTTCTGCGATGGGATTCAAGAAAGAAACGAAAAATATGAGAGAGTCTCTGCCGCTCTCGCATGACGATGCATGTTGGAGAAGAGTGACTCCTTGCAGTTTCCCAAAGGCATTTTATTATCCATTGAAATATTCATCTCCAAACATAAATAACAAATATATCTTTATTTCAAATCGCAAATATATATATATTACTCGTAAATATAATGAGAACTTTATTTTTGTTACTGATACAAATAAGCTATAATTACATGTAAGATCGTAACATCAGATAATTTCCAATCAAAAATACTCTTCGAAAATAACGGTATGTTGTCAAATAATACAATATTTAACAACTTTAGTCGGCTCAACAAAAGGAAGTGAAACGTACAAACGCATTTACATGTAATGAACCTTTAAAGTGTACATTTCTTTGAATTTAATAGTTAGAATTTTTAGAATTAAAAGATCAAAGCCCTCAGGAGATACAGGAAAGTTCTTTTGTTCAATGTGATTGGTACAAAGTTGCCACCTGAACATTTATAACAAGGAATGGCTCAGGAATGGTTCTAGTATTTGGCCACAAAGCATATCACGAACTTTCGGCGCAAACATCTTTTGTTACATCTTCAAGAAACAAATCAGTATCTCCTCTGGGATTTGACGTCACAAAATGTACCTCATAATACTTCAGTACAGACACTACAGAAAAGGATCGGTACAGCCTAGAGAACAAGTTCCTTTTATGGGCACATCATCGTAGACGGAGACGTTGACAGCCGAAGAGCTTACGATTCTGATTGACCAATCAGAAAACAAGGCGGGAAATCACGAGCACTCCGAAATATGTGACGTCAGCGTGACGGACACATCACTGCTGAGTCAATCTCAGAGATGATGAGATTCTGACCTGGAAAGGTACTTGTTCCGCCCATAATATGAACCGATTGACCATGTTTAAAAGTAAAATAATACTTTTTTCAAATATGGACATAGAAACACTTCCACATGAAAGTACTGCTCAATAGCTTTCATTTAAATGGTCACACACAAGGGTTTCATCCACAGACTAAAAAAGTTACAACCCCATTAAATGACTCAAGGTTTTGAATCTGGGTGTGAAAGGCTGGGATAAGAAACAGTACCCCTTGAATGCCATACTTTACAATGCAGTCCTGTATAGATAGAGAACGTTTAGTTACAATGTATACACCTACACTGCACTTTACCTATACATCAATCAATAACAAATATGAAGCAAATGACGATTTGTCAATAACAGTTAATAATATTATTTTGCAAACGCAAAATAAACAAATTAAAGCATATGTCAAGAAATAAGCTATATTATTACCATTATAGAACGTAACGTAACGGCTTTCATAGATAATAAAACTTTGTTTACTATGTAATCATAGTACATGAGTTTGTCTGTGATATAAAATATAAGCCCCTGACGATAAGGGCTTTATCATATAACTTACAGTTTTGGCCAAAACCTGTCGAGACAAAGCTATGTGCACCTGTTTCAAGATTTATGGAAATAAGAACTGAAAAGAAGATCCAAACAAATGAAGCGTCGTCTGATTAAAAGTTGAATTCAAGGCTGTTTATACAGTACCTCTGCCATGCTGTTTCATGTGAAACAACTTTGATTGGCAAGGATTGGAATTACTAATCTATCACAGATTAGTAAAATGTACTAGGCGACAAGTCTCAACAGGTTTGTCCAAGATGAATTGATAGGGATGTCTGCATCCACTTTAGAAGAAGATTACACCTTGAACTTTTAATCAAGAATGTATAGTATCTCGCCACTGCTCGACCTTCAGATAGATACATTGCCCTTTGTGGGCCGGAGATAGCAATAAACACATCAATGTGTTGCAAGTACAGTACATATTTTAATGTACATCAGAAAAATATATAAGAAAAATAAGCACAACTTGACAGGAAATATCAACCCTCCAATTCTGACCATTGAATAACTCCCAACTTCTCTGTACTTTTTGTGATAATTTTAACTAAGCAGGTCATGAGAATTAAAGACCTGATCATATAAGAAATGACGTCATCTCTGACAGAGAATAGCAGAAAATGTACATGTGTATGATCATCACAACATAAGATTTTGGCCATACTACACATACGCCAACAAAAGATTTAAGAAAAACAAGCGCAACTTTCTCGCACATGTAGCGTGAAAGAAACATTTCCATAACTGTAATGTCAATACTATCAAAAGTACCTGATAAAAAATAACTTACTTTATGAAGCTGCAGATCACAGCTAAAACAGTTATAAATTTTCTAGAAAACCAACACAATTAAATCTTTGACTCAACAGCTGTATTTAAATTACTATGTAATCTGACAGTGGTACAGTACTTATAGGCTCGATTACCAGCCACTGTTTGGGAAAATTAGCCCACGAACCAAGACCGGACTAGAGAGAGAATGGCAGAAATCAAGCCTGTCGTACTTATTATTAAGGGAAGGGTGTCATGGGAAACAGAGCTTATGACGCCTTGTCCTCCCATTTGATAACTACATGTATCTACCTTGATTTGGTAGATGATAGTTCTTAGATAAAAAGGTTCACGGGAGCACCATCATCGACCTATGAAATGAGTAATTGCTACAGTTGGGGGAATAAGTACCATTTTTGGCAAATCTTCATTGAAGCAGTCAAAGAGTTTCCAATCTTATTATCCAATCAAGAAACAGCACAAGAGCTCACGAGTACTCCGAAAATTGTCACGCCAGCATGGCGCAATGAGGATATGTCAGGGGCTCAGTCCCGTCTCGGAGAAATAATTTTCCCTTAACTGGTACTTGTTCCCTCGACTGCCTAACAGAAAAAAACTTTCAGGAACATCTCAAATAGCGATGAATAGAATATTGATGCCAATACCTTGGAACTAAGAGTTATGCCACGAAGCTGACAATGTGAATGAGCTCTAGAATACAAGCTATAAGCTGAACAATTTTGTTAATATTGGCACCAATACCAACGGTAAACAAGACTCTGTATACCTTTAAGGGTACAAAATAATATCAGAGGAATGTAAAGGAGATTCCCTTATATGCAGAACTCTGCATCTCTGATACAAATGCTGCTGTTAGAAGCATGAACAGGACACACAACAGAAATGTCACTGAGTCCTCTACTTCATTCCACAAAATATGATAAGCATTTTTTTTCAATATTATTTTAAACTTGAATTTGTAGAAACCTTGTAAAAGATCAGATATATAGAATTTTGAGTCACCTTTTGCTCAAGACTCACAGACAATGAAATGAAATTGGCTTTATGTGGGATCCCAAAATAATAGCCCACACACCAAAAAAAGAAATTTCAAGCAAAACCCCTCCAAATTATTGTAAAAGGCATATTCATGAAAGAAACTGAAAACACCAGTTTGTTACAAACCTTCTCAAAGATAAATCATGTCTAGCAACATGTTTGTTGCAACAAGAATGAAGAATTCATGAATAACCCAGCCCTACTTTATCGTAAAGAAATGGCTTCATTGTAATTGGGATAAACCCCAAGACAATTAACTTTTATGAACATAAAAATGTTTTTCAAGGGTAACTTCTAGAGGTAACTTACAATGAACAGCTCCTCTCCCTTTGAGAGCCCACAGAGGGCAGGCATAATAGAGCCTAAATTATAAAATAGAGACATGTTGATGTACATGTAAACAGGTGCATGTGGTGATTTTTGCCGTTTGATGGAGTAACTTGAGATTCACCGCATAACATGCACACTTTGAAATAATATTAATAATTCAAACATTACTCTTGCATGTAGACCTCAACCTTTTTTCCATTTCCCCCACCCCCACCCCTGCCCAAAATAAAATAACATAACATAAAAGAACTGATAAGTTAACTCATTATCTAACTCCACACCAGGGTCACTAGAAATAAAGTGTGGAAATGAAAATAAGTAGCCGGGATAGATGATTTGTTGAGTCGCCAATGTTTTGTTTATGCCAAAAAATCACTCAAAACATTTTCCAGAACTTTCCAGTCCTGGAAAATGCCAGAACAAAATCCCAGGACTTTCCAGGATTTCAAGGGTCACCCATACGAACCCTGAGAGATAAAATTCATCTACCAAACTGCTCATTTTCCAACTCCTTTCACAAGCTTCCCCCATGTTAATCAAGAGGTAATGTTGTAAGGATCCAAAGCTTGGTTATGCTACATGTATACAACAAAATAATAATAGACTTTACTCTTTTGGATTCTAATAATCAGCCATGATAGTTGAGTACATGTATGTTCTGTGTGCCTCATCGACTATCTTCTGACAGAAACCTCACGTTTGCAGTCCAATTAAAATTAAAAATCAAATTATGCATCATTACCTTGATAGTGGCAGAAACATAAACATAAGCTGTCTAAAAGCTCTGAAGTTATTCACCAGCCATTTAAGCCTGTGCCAGGCGGTGAGCCACATGCTCTCAACCCATCTATTAACTGTAGCACCTTAAGCGCTGGGCCAACTTTCATGAAATGCAACAGTGTGTCTCTATTTAACAACATCAGAGCCCTGCCATCAATTTCCTGCTCTTGGAAAAATCCTGCATACTCAGCACAGTCACTGTCAAGAAAAAACTGTACCACATCTACCGTGCTCCAGGTGGTCACACTAGACCTTGCTTGCGGACCCCACTCTGGTACACTTTTATTTCTGTCTGGACTAGTCATAGGCTTGTCTCTGCTGTTGGACCATGTCGTGACTCCCGCACCTCCTGTTTGACTCCAAGAGGTCACTCCTTGAGCCCCACCCTGTCTCCATGACGGAGCATCATTTCCTTGAGAGTGATTCCAAGTTGACGCATTCTTATTCTCCATAACTGATCGATTTTGAGTCGACAGTCCAAGATGTGAAAGATCAGCGGCTACTGTGGCCATACCATCTTCCATAGAGCCATGTTTTGGTATTCCAGCTTCCTGGTTCGACGTTATAGATGTTCCCTGATATGGTTTGAATGCTGATGAACTTGCAGTAATAGAATCATCAGTGTTATTATGACAATGATCAGGAGAAGTTTGCGCACCTGAAACAGTTGTTTGTTGATGAATTGTTTGTTTGTGTCTCGGATCGGTCGTGACAGAAGGTACCTCCGACTTGCTTGTCGGAGGTACACCTTGACAAGTGTGAGAATCATGGGAGGCATTAGATTCCAAAGACATAGGTGAAGAATCTTTTCTGAATTGAGGAGCCAGCACTCGACCACCATTAGCCTTTTTAGGGGGAGGAATTTTGGAGGAAGTCCCATTAAATAACATAATGTCACTATCGTGTAACCTGCCATCCTTGAGACGGCAGTCAGATGAGCCCATTACATAATTTGTCCTTTGAGGTTCCTCCCTTTCTTTAACATTGCTGTTACCGCTGCCCTCTTCTGATGATGTGTCGCCATGGTGATGTCGAACATTTGGAGAGGGATTTCTTTTAGCTTTTTCAGAAACATAAGCCGGCCTCACGGATAATGTCCTACCATTCAGCTTGAAACCATTAAACTTTGTTAATGCTGCATGGGCTTCTTCGTAGGATGTAAACTTAACAAATGCGTAAGTTATTGAATGTAAGATTTCATTTTGACTGCCACGACGTGGCTTTGGCTCCAAGATTTTACATACGGCAATGGGACCAACAGAAGAAAACGCTTTAACCAGCACCCTCTCTGAGATGCCAGCTGGAAGATTACTCACATGGACTCCAAACAAACCGTACATATCTCTTGGAATAACTGGAATATAAACACCTGGATTATTGTCCCGTGTTGAATTGTTTAAAGACTTAAACTTCTTGCTCGTTGATTTTTCTTCATACTGAGATAGTTCTTCTGAGCTACTCATCCTGAAAAGTGTAAAATAAAAGAATAATAAGACGTGAATTGACAGCTAAACAAAGCATTTTCATCGATATCCGTTAATTTGTCTCCCATTTGCTGCATATTAAAGCAAGGAAAAAAACACAAAAACTATGTAGACACATTAATCTTAGGAAAGAACTCCAGAGATCACAAACCTGTGGTATTTACACGAAGTCGACCAACAGGAGTCGAAGCGTGCAACACAAAAACTCACGTGGTGCATGCAATGAACGGGTGCAAACAAAACCTGGTTACAAAGCAAAGTGTCAAATTCATCCTCACCCCCTACTGCTTGGTCGTCGCATGGGGCCCAGGGCTTCTCAAGTCATTTACCGTTCAGGAGGGCTCCAAAGCAGACGCTCTTTGAGCTTCCGTAGGTGAAGATTTTTTCTCTTTTTGGCTGCGTGAACGTTGGAAAAAAATTGAAAGAGACAAATTCTTCCTACGCGCAGAAAAACTGGTTCAAATTCTATTGGAGTGCACGAGTCGCCGAGAGCCCGGGCGAGAGCGCATGAGAGTTTCACGCCAAACGAGAGACTGAGGGCCTATTTACATGGAGAGAAGTTGTCCCTGGTAGGAGGGTTACCCTGCCCCCCGAGCCAACTTTTCGATTTCTCATGTAAACGGTTCACTGCTATTTATAGAGAAATGTATGAAAAGTTCTCTCGCCCGGGGTTACCCGGTATGGAGGGTGACCCTCCTACCAGGGACAACTTTTCTCCATATAAACAGGCCCTGAGTTTGAATTCTCGACCTCCCTTAGAAGGCATCCTCCTAAAACCTTTTTATTTATTTTTGTATAATTTTGGGGCTTGCATTTTTAAACATACAAACAACAAGAAAACACTTCTTTGATAAATTTGTTTTTATTACTATCTTATTCTATAATAACTTCTCTTTATCGACAATAAAACAGATCTCTCAGTTAAAAAGATATCACTCTTGACGTGTGTGCATAGTTACTTCTAACTCGAAAGTATTTTATCCACAATGACGTCATCTAATCACGCATTGGCTTAAAACGTCTTTTTAAATAAAAATTCATTCTTCAATAAATATATTGTTTCTTTGGAATTTAAAGGAGCTCTGTCACGGTTTATTAATTAAATATATTTTAGCAATGATAAACAAACCAAAAAACCCCTTCAATTCGAAGGAAGTTCACTAAGGTAGAAAGACACCAAAGATGTAATAATAAACCAAAAAGGAACAAGGATGGTTAAGACTGGGGAAGATTGAAACGGATTACGAACAACCAACTTGAAAAATTGAGGCTAAAATTTTCAAGAAGTTGGCCATCCGTGACGTAGCTCCTTTAACGCTAATGAAAACACAATCTAACATACACAACATTGGCCAAGGGTATGGCTTTTACCGATAACATGGTAATGTTATAAAATGGTAGCAGTAGTGGTAATAGCAGTTGTTGACCGTTGTTGTTGCTGCTACTCTCTGTTGTAATTATTACAAACATGAAGCGGTAGCAAGCGCGGGAAAAATCGTGAAAGCCGAATCACGATTGCTTTGGGCTTCGCACAACCTCGTCCCCAGGGCCATCTCCGCTTTCAAGATGGCGGGTGGGCGCGAAGAAGACCCTGGCGAACAGCAGATCACGTGACCGCCGCACGAGTGAACCAATCACTGAACGCGCATGATCATTTGCCGAGGTCATTGTAAAGCGCTCAAATGTGAGTCATTTTTTAACAAAACATTGAGCTTTGGTTATAATGTACGATGCAATATTTCTTTTCCTTTTAAACTGATAATACAATATAATGTTCTCTCTCTAAGTTTGTAACTCGTGTGAAAATCCTCATTTCCAAAATTATTTCAGGCATATGGTACGTACAAATTCTTCTCACAAGAACAAATAATGTTTCTATGATAATCGTGGAGCCCCCCGCCCCACCCGGGTCTGTAGATGGGATTTACACTTGTTCCTCTGACTACGATATGTCAATTGAGCCGGGGGCAAAATTCAGCGATAAGCCACGTGTTCTCGTGATAACTCATTCACGGCTATTAGCTTTGAATCAGCATATTGTCATGTATAATTTGGTGGTAATTGATTGTGATACTTGATTGTGCAGTTGTCTCGACCTCACAGCGGTCTTCCATTCGTGACATCTCTCTGCTACGAGATAAATGGGTGTTCGGTCGGTGGGGGAGTTGTCATCGACGTTTGCGTAGGGGAGGGGAGGGTAAAAAGAAGGAAGGTCATGATACGATGGCAAGCTAAGTTACTTAGCTTTGACCTCCACATCAATTCCCATATATTTCTCACACCGTTGTGAATGTCCATGTCCCGTTAGTCGAATACTTGACGGCACCCCGCGGGTCTGCGGGATCCGAGCCTTTTCGTGCCTGCGGATACGAAGAAGTTCTACTCGCGGGTTCTTTTGCGAGAATATCCCTGTCGACAGTGTCCTGTGATTCGAGGGAAGAATCACTAAGTTGCCTAGTAACGCTGAGTTCCTCGCCACTTGAGTCGAGAGCAACATTTGGCGCCGCAGTGACGTCATCGTCCTGTGTTTTGCGCGCGAGCGGTGGATCAAGAAATTGTCCCATCAAAGAAATTGTGGATATTTTGTAGAGAGACGTTTTTTCTTGCGCGGAGCTGGGAGACGGCGGTAAAACGCTTCCTGTCGCTTGAGCTGATGTGTTCGATGACTTGGGTGGCGACGCACTGAAGTAAATATCCGCCTGATAAAACAAGACAAACAATAATTGATTTTTTTAAACCTGAAACGTTATGATAAAAATAAAAATTGTCCAAATGAATCTTGTTTGTATCTCTCCGCGCATTAACACAATATCGTACGCCTTAGCGGCTTAGCTTCATAGCTTATCAAGGCAACATTTATATAGAGTTAGCAAGATGTTACCAGAAGGGAACTAGCCAGCGTGCAAACATCAAATTGAAGAAAATTTAGCCAGTTCCAGGCTCTCGGTTAGTGGGGACGAGCGAAAAACTGGGTACGGGTGAGCGAAAGAAACTGAAAACGAGGGCTTGCTTTTCCCAGTCTCCGCGCGTTTTATTTTCGTGTCCTGCTTGTTCCGGGAACAAGCTAAGGAAAAATTGAACGTCTGCACACAGGCCGGGCCGCCTGGTTTGGATAAAGATAAGCGTTATTCAGCAGCTACATGTACTTATGTTGGATTGCGAGTGAGAGGGGATAATAAGCTGCAACGATTACTAAACCTTTTATTACCAAACAATCTTCTAAAAAATACAACTGTAGGTCATTTTCTAGTGTACCTTGGCTGATATGAGGCAGACCTTGGGTAACACCAGCGTATGCACCAAGTTTGCGTTGACAACAAGACGTATTTCTATCGTGGTAGCAGTGAAAGCCAGCAGATAAGGAAATGCGCAAACTGAAATAAAGATAATACAAAATATATATTCAGCACACTCGAATTAATAAAAACAGACGTCGTTTCGCGCTCGTCCTCTTGCCGATTGTCGCGAAAACAGGAGCGCGGAACGAAGTCTGGTTACTCAGGCTAGAATGTACGGGGTAATGATAATTGCGACCAATACCGTAAAAGCTCTATTAAGCCTCCGGGGGCTTATTTAATTTCAGGCCTCAGGCCATTAATTTTTCAAACTTTACTATTACACCACTAATTAAAACAGAACAAGAAATGGGTTATGTATGACCGTCTTGCAAAGGAAACGTTATTTATACCCTAACTCGACGATAGTTCTGGAAATTAAAGATCAAGTTTCAATACAAAGTGACTGAAACGCCAGGGCTTATTACAAAATCTGACTTCCAAAGGGGGGCTTATTAGATAGGGGGGGGCTTAATAGAGAGGGGGGCTAAATAGAGCTTTTACGGTAGATGACCTGACGCCGGGTTACTTCGGGTCTTCCCTGCTTCATTTTTCCAATCTGGTGTCCAGATATTTAGTGTTGTTATCCATGTCCCTTCTCAATATAGGTCCGATCCACCTCCATTTTCTTATTCTTGTTAATTCAACCATGATTAATGCTATTGCTTATAACAAGGGCTGTACATACCGACTGAGTTCGGAGCCGAGTTCCACTGGAAGGAGAAGTTAGACGACTGCTCTCCTGTTAACCTCTTAAATATCGATTGATCTGCCGAAAAAAATAGTTAAAAAATCATCATGAGTATGGCATCAAGAATAGACGCCCTCCATTTGAAAATGAAAATGAGATCCGGCTTGCTACAATCTCGGACAAAACTGTTGAAAGTACTGGCAGCTTATTCGTCCAACCCCCCTCCCCCATATCAGTGTTGTTCTGGTGCAAAACGAGGATGCAAGATGAATTGACAGTCCTCTGAAACAACATTGAACAAGGGAAGAGCCGGAGAGGAGGATACAAATATTTTCACCATCTTGTTTGTTAAGTGAATTCGGAAAAGTATGAAATATGCGCGAGAATTTCGCTTGTCTCAGCTAGTATTGTCCGAGATTGTAGCCACTCTACTGTGTTTTGCAAACCAACATGCACATCATCGAAAAACGTGGGTATTACAACTTCAGTTGATTTGATAAAATCAATTCGATGATTAAATGAGGTGTTTCAGAGAAAGAAGACGAGGCACGGTCAACTTTTAAACGGTAATGACTGACTGAGGAGGAAAATAACACGAAGACCGCAGGAAAGGCCAAGGACAGAAATTATGTGGAAACCTGCGCAAAATGTTGAAAAATGTATGCTATATTCCGGCCTTGTTCTAATTTAACTTACGATTGAAGGAAATAAGTAGTTCGGATTCCTCTTCTTCATACACGTCAACTGCTGAGACGAGAGTGCCTTTCTGTGAAGGAAACAAATTCCAAACAAAAAAATTCAGCTGTTGCCACTATCGTACAAGGTGTTCCGCAAAATAGGTGTTCCACAGGGGGTTCTTTGCTGGCTGGGAAAAATGCGTTGTTTTAGTTGGAGGGGAAAAATTATGTTGTAAGCAAAAAATATTATATTGGTAAGTTCATAACCACCTTTAAAGGAGCTTTGTCACGATATTTTAAGTCATTTTTGCGAAGTGCAAAATCACCTTTAAATTAAATAAAGTCTCAAAATAATAGTTTACTATTTAAAGGTAGACAAACACCAAAGAGGTGATAAATTAGGATAGAGAAGATTGCGAATGGCGAACTTGAAAAAAAATGGCCAATTTTTTCAAGATGCGCCATCCGTGACGTAGCTCCGTTAAAATGTCTAAAATATGGGCCCTCAGCCACGCCCAACCAGCCAATCGGTGAGTTAGTAGGTATAAATTTGACTCGTATGGGATTTGACTCGTATGCCGGTTGGGAGATTTTGACAGGGATCTTGTTGGGAAATGGAAGTCCTGGGAGTGTGGAACATATATTAATTTTCCAGCGACTAAAAAAATTGTTTTAAAAATGCTTATTTGTTGTTTACTTCATGCCCGTCATGGTCTCCTGTCCCAAAACATAATCTATGAGATATTTGCGTACCTTTTGCTTGTCAATACTGTGTATTCTCGACACATCTCCTGCTTCACTGATGAGATCAAATTGATGTTTGTAACCCACACAAACAAGACTCTCGTGAGAACTTGTGTAAACCAACGTCATCAGAATAGGTGCCTCTCCAACAGTCACTTCCTAATAACGAACAAGGAGTAACATGCAAATCCGTCAATAAAAGATTTCACGTGAGTTTTTTTACCTCCGCCGTAATACCGAACACGAGCGCAGGAAACGGAGCCTATTTTCAGCTGTATTTTGCATCAGTATATGCCTGAAAATCGTTTCTGAAAACAATTTAAAACTAAGATTCCTCTTTGTTTCAAAACAGTTTGCAAGTTAAAACCATTTAACAATTCAAGAATGTAACGAAAGTTGGCCAAATTATTTTTACAGAAACGACCGGAGAGAATTTGGAAAGGGAGATTTTTCAACGAGTTTAAAAACTCCCCATCTTCCTCCCTTTCCTGGGCCTGCCACGCTGACCATATTTAGACTTATCGCAGACTTGTAGAACACAAATTTTGACATCGCACCTTGATAATCTCAAACCCATCCGCCACATCTTTATTGCTTCCCACTGACCATGTGCTCCATACCACTGGGTGCTTCCAACGTAACAGTGTCACTTTTTTACCAACAGCTACTGCAAGCTTCAGCTCACCATCACCCGACTGACTCACAGCAAACAAATGACATCCTACGAATATAGTATATACATCTTATTAGACATTCTATTTCTTTATTCCCCAGGATAAAGATAATACGGCACGTCATTTCGCTACCGAGCCCAAGGTGGACTCCCTTATATAAGCTATATAGGTATGTGCGGTGCCAAATGGTATGGTTTTGGAGCCGTTTTGGTTGGGCTCGATTTCCGCCGCACTCTCATTTTCCCGAACAGCGGCTGGTAATGGAGCCTACGTTTTGGTCTGAAATAGGGTATATATTTTGACCATGACCAAAAATTTCAGGGAGTAGACAGACAGAAAGGTATTTTGGAATATTCTGGAAGATTCCGGGAATAAAACGTAGACAATTTTCGTAACAAAGACATAGAACAGGAGATTTTATTCCTTTTATGAAATTTCTACAAGATAAAAATGTAAAGGAGCTAAGTTACAACAACTGCGGCATTACCTTTACTTTTATCAACTCTGTGGTTTTTGCAAAATTGCCTGGTCTTTGGCTCTTCGTCTTCGTCTTCGAAGTCCGTCAGTCTAAACACGTACAACTTGGACGAATGGAACTCTTTACCTTTGTCGACTCGGAACAGAAGAAGTCCAAAAGCTTCCACAACACTCATTTGTTTTGGGACCACCGACTTGTCGAATATGTAGCGATGTTTCGCTCCTACAATGGGAAACAAGCAGCCTGTTACATTACTACGAAAATCAGCTCAGAACTACTTGGTGGACTATTAATTTTGGAAAGGTTTTCATTGAAATGGTTCATACAAGGCATGGAACGTGATATCGAGAGATATTTTTTAAAAATAGAACTGTCATCTACTATTTACCCTCAATGCAACTCCCTCAATTTATTAAAACTTATACAATTTCCTAGGCTCGATTTCCAGCCATTTTCTGCGCCCGCGTTCCTATGCCGACACAAGGGCTGGATCACTGTAAGCAAGACTGTGATTGGTCAATCCTTCAAATCCCGATCATGCGTTGTTAGGAGAATGATGAAAATCGGACTCACAAAAAGGTTGGAAATCAAGGCACTCAGGGCCGAATATTTAAACGAAGTCTAAGTTAGGCCGTGGTTTAAGAGAATTATTGAGGTCTAAATCCGCTTGTAAGCAGAGCAGTCTACGTAGCTACGTAATTGTTTTTTTAGTCTGTGTTATAAACCTTCTAAACAGGGTTTACTGTAAATGACGTTACCACATTTAGGTTGGTCAGATTAAAGTCGAGTTAGGCCACGGTTTTGTTAAACCCTGTCTAAACCTTGTTTAAATATTCAGCCCTTTAAGGTCCACGTTGCGACGAGATGGTAAAGCTAAGAGTAGCGATAAACGACAAAATGAGCGCGATTTGTTAACCACGCACTCAGAGTAAAAGAATATACAAATTCTACCTTGAAGCATTTGGATGCCATCCTCTGTTCCCAAAACTAGACTATCACCTGCAAACGAACGCCGAAAAAATCGTCAAAATGCATAAAAAAGTGGGTGCGAAAATATCTATGAACTTGTAAAATACAAATAAGGCGAAACTCAACCTCGGCCCCGGCCCTGGGGATGAAGTTGGGCGTCGGTTGGGCGAAATTGCACAACATCCGCCATTTTCTGCTGCGTGAGCCTGCAGTATGCGAGCCGGAAAAATCAGTCAACAAACAAATCACCGCTTACCCCATGAATCGCCGCAAAATATTTTCGTAGAAAAATCCTCCAAAATACACTGGGGCTTCCATGGCTACAGACGAAGGAAAAACAAAAGACAAGTAAGAAAAACCGCACTGGCTCATCAGTTGTAGCGGTGATAAAATGAGCCATGATAAAAGTTGTTCTGACCTCAACTTTTGAATTTCCTGATGTACTCGCCAAGCTAGTCGGTGCATCACCTTTTACTATCGTCTTCAGCTTCAAGGACTGGAGAAAAAAAAGAGATAATTTATTTACAAAGATATATTGTTAAGTGCAGCCATGAGTTTCTGATGCAGCACAGCTCTTCCAATTGAAAGCGGTTTTCAATTATGTGTCGAAAGTAAAACATGTGTTCGCTTTGGTCACTCTATTAACTATGCTTTGGTTTTGCTTTATTACGCTCTCTGATTGGTCTTGTTGTATAATACAATAGATCTCATCTTGTCTTGCAATGTGATCGTCCGCACAACTTAAAATTAATTCCGAGGCCTCTAAGTCGATAACACAAAAACTCCTGTACATGTCCAACAAAGTCTACCAACGTTTGTGCGATCGGAAAAAGAGTAAAATAAGTTCTCCAAGAATTGATCAACAAAGCCCAAGGTTATTATCATTCCTTGGTTTTGAAAACGGCCAAAACGGTAACTGTTCTGTTGAGTGCTCACCACTACGTGCGGTTGGATAGAATTAGCATACATCACGACTGTTTACCTGCCCTAGCTGAAGGAAAGCTTGTTCTCTTTCCATTCCCTTCCGGCGATTGCCTCGAGACGAATCCGTGATGACGTCATTCCACGATTTACGAGCTCCAAGCTTCTGCAATAAAGAGAGAAAAGATGCCGGTTAATTTTAAATAGACAGCGAAAAAATTCCACATTTGTATTCCGATACGACATCGCTTTTACACCTATCATTATTATTAAACATGCTTGAGAGTTTTTTTGTCTACTACTGACTGCGAACCCCATTCCCATTCCGGCTTTGAATCTTCTACACGAGTATTAGCTGCCTTTATTGAGGACTGGGACGAGACTCATTCGAGCCCAGTACTTACCTCGTGCATGTGGTCTTGAAGTAGCCTCGTTATGAGGCTGTCCAGTGTCCGCTGACGTCTGTTACTGAACGTGGGCGATCCGTATGCAGCTTTCTCGCCGTTCATCACTGAAGGGGATAAACACGACGCATGAGAATAGAATAGGTGAATGGTGAAATATTGGGATACTTAAGTTTATAGACAGTATGCTAAACAGTATGCTAAACTAGTTTGTTGACTTTAAATGCACTTACATTTTACGAGAAGAAAATCTCTAAATTCCTGGTGATCGTTAAAAACCGGTGGACATGGAAGTGGTGGACCGAAGATTGGGACATTCTTTTCCGAAAATACCGTCAACCTGCGAGAAGATAACATTGTTTTGTTGGTACCTTTCGTACGTATTTCATTCAAAAAAAGAAGTTTGATGTCTTACCGATAACTGTTGTCCGATTTCCTGTAGGATACAAGAGCGTATACGTCTGTAAGAACAGTTAAGAATCGCCACAATAGAATAAGGGCATTACGAGGCAATAATATTCGATATATCGATTTACATCTCTCGACTTCAATATTATCAAAGAAATAGAAAACGTTTGAGATTCTCCCAAATTCACTTTCGTGTTTGCATCAGGCTATGTAAACGCGAAATCGCCGGCGAAATCCCGTCCCCGAGACGGGACCGAGCCCGCGATTTTTGCCCTGAAGTTACCAAGCAACGTGACGTATCCTCATTGCGCTATGTTGGCGTGACAAATTTCGTGGTACCCGTGAGTGCTCGCGCTGAGCTCTCTCGCTGTTTCTTGATTGGATAATAACAATCGGAAACTCTTCGAGTGCTTCAACGAAGATTTGCCAAAAACGGGCATCTATAACCCCCGACTGAAAAGCTGCTAAACTAAAAGTGAATTAAAGTTACAATTTACTTAGAGTTGGAATTAATAAAGAGGATACGGACAAACTTCGACTTGATTGCTGGAGGACTGAACGATGATTTCTCATCCCAGTCTTGGAAGACAATAATGACGATGTCGTTTCCTATGTGACGTTTGCGCTCCACCTGATGAGGTAAAAAACACATTACCATAATATTGCACATAACAAAAACGCTCAGTTACTGAGCTAAACTTGAACAAACAAAAACACTTTCACTATTGCACGTAGGGGCGTAGCTAGCCTGTTGTATGCCCGCGCACATTTTACAGCATACTAGTCTTCTGAATCATGCAGTTTTTAAAGGAATGGCGCATCTTGAAAAACTTAGTCAATTCTTTCAAGTTCGTCGTTCGCAATCCGTCTTAATCTTCCTCAATCTTAACCATCCTTGTTCTTTTTCGGTTTATTATTACTTCTTTGGTGTTTTTCTACCTTAGTAAACCGTATTGTTTTGAGGTTTCCTTCAATTCAAAAGTAATTTTGTTCATCAGAAAAATGGCTTAAAATATCGTGACTAGTTTAAAAGGATTAAAAAGTAGCTAGTTCTTTTCAACTAAAGAACTGTTGAAACATACACCAAATATGACCTGAAAGAGCTACAAATTTCTCGGGGTAACATGCCCCGGACTTCAAAAGGAACAGATGATTACTGTGGGCCTAAACACTTAACCAAAAGCTGGCTACAGCCCTGGCACGCAACAGATAGATATTTTTTTAAATTCTAAAGAATACTTGCATGCAAAGTTATAAGACGATTCTAGATTTTAGTATTGCAAAACGTAACACAGTTCAACATATGTTCTCGAATGTTCGTCACCTGCTGTGGATTGTCTGGTGTAAATGGTAACATGGTGGATACATGGAACATGACTTCGTGTCCTTCGTAAATTGTATACAGAGAATGTGAACCAGTCATATTATCTGAAACAAAACAGAAACGACACAAAATAAAGAGCCGTTAGGATTTAATTATTGTGATTTCGTAATTAGCGGATGTTTCGACAAAACCAGGATCTGCAAAACATAGTTGAAATCGAGAGCCGCGTTAGCCCTGGTAAGCACCCTAGTCTCCTTCGCACCCACTGTCGCGCACGACCCAAATAACGGCTCTGGCTCCCGGTTATGGGAGCGAAGCTGTGATTGGCTGAACTGCGGAAAGGAATGCGGTTCGTGTTTATGCAGCCCTTTAGTGGGGAGAAGCGTTGCCATATTAGTTGATGGTGCGAAGGAGAAGACGTCAGCCCTGCGACACTATATAAAAGTCAGAGGATAAATAAAGTAAGATTATTTAATAGATGTACCGAAACTTACTTTTGACATCAAGTCCTCCACGATACTTCCTCCATCCCTTGAGTTCTATCTTGTCGCCCAGTAACTCTAAGAAGCGCTCGAATTCTTCACTGACGTTAACTGTAAAGGGTTTAAAATATTTTGTTACTCATCCAAGAGGCCTTGAAAAGCACTACTTGGCGTGAAGAATATACACATTAGGTATTCCGTAACGCTAAGGTAACAGTTATTCATCCAATAACACAAGTTATACACAGTCGATCCTACCTCATGGGGACGCCAGAGGTACCGTGTTTAACTGTACTCGATCCAGACCTGTTCATAAGGTGGGGCCCGAAAAATTTTCGGCTATGACCTGTGTCCCTGGACTCCCTAAGCTTGTGGGAGGTATCTGAACATAACTTACCGTTGCTGAACACTTCGTCATCAGTAGTCTGGCCTTGTTTGGCGTAGAGAATCCCGAACTTGAAGTTGACAGATCCCTGTCATAAAAATAAAATAAAATTAAGCTTAGTAAAATATTACTATTATGATTTTCAGTGGTGAGTCAAGATGCAATACCATGATCGCAACATAATGTGCATGTTTATTACCTCTTGTTCTTCCAACACAAGTAATTCCTACAAGGAAGAGACATTAAAACAAGTTAAAAGTATTGTCAATTAATAATGTATATAAAACAGATAAAAGAGACAACCTCGATTCCAGGCTCTCTCTCCTTTTCCTCCCTTGTCGTTGAGTAGAGAGACCCTGGTTGCGGCTGGTCACGTGACCACCCAAATTCTGGGTGGTAAAAAATATATTCGGAGGGAGGGGTGGTAGAGTGTTAGAGTTGTTGCTGTGACAAATCTACCATGAGAGGGTGAGAGCGTTGACTCTGAGTCGCAACTCGCAGACGCAGCAGGTCTTCAAACAACTCGCAAGAAAAGAAAGCACCAAAAAAGTTTGTACATATGCTTACATGTGGTTATTCAAGCTTCTACAGGCTTTGCCAGGCCGTTTGCGAAGATCACTGCGATAATCTTTTCTCGGAAACTGCTTGCGTAATTCTCAGAACTGCACAACTACGACGATCGATCGGACGTTTTACAACGGAATTTTGTCCACGGAAGAAAGCCGATCATTTCAAGAATTAAGTTTACACTGTAAGCTTGGTATGTGAACAGCTTTAAGGTAACGAGTTTAAGTGATCGTTAAATTGTATTCACTGCAAAAACTGCCGATGGAAAAAAATTCCTTCGTACAGTCCGTTTGACATATTTCGTGCCGTACAAGGTTGTTGATTTTCAAGGAACCGCTTCGAGCGGTTGTTGTTGTAGATTTTTTGACACAAGAAAACTATATTATGGTCAAACTAACACAGAATCAGTTAGAGAAAATAGTAAGCTACTCTTTTATCGTAAAATTTGGACTATTTCGCTCCAAATGAATTTGTAAATAAATGCCGTTGTGTTTTTAAAATTTAGCGAGTTCGCAGGGTCAGCTGTGAACGAGCTCGCCAAGCTTAATTTAAACAATATTTATTCTCAACATTTGCTCTAAGAGCAGATGCTCATCTAGAGAGCTTACGTTGCTTCACAATTACAATAACACACGATCAGAAAAAGACAAATATAACAAAAGAAAAAATAATTAAAAGGACAGGTACAAGCAAGATCACACAAAAATGGAAAAGAATTAAGAAAAGCGGTTTGATTGGGAGATAAAGGACTGAACAGATTTGAACAAATTTACATTAACTTGAAAGTCGATAGCAGGCACACCATTTAAAAGCCAATCAATTTTTTTCTTGTCAGATGCTAACAGCCACCCATCTCCCAACCTGTGTGCAGCGGAGGCAAACAAAATAACGCGCAGAGCAGCAAAACTTGGGCAGTACAAAAGTAATGTTTAGCATCTTCGATAGGTGCATCGCAAAATGTGCATATTGTTGAAACAGAGCAATTTTTCTGAAAAAGGTCATAATTCAAGGCACTAAAATTGAGCCAAGCTTATTGTTGTTTTCAAAGTTGGTTTGAGACCAAGGTGTCTGGTCTACAACCTCGTTTAGCTTTACGATCATGAACCTGTCTACTTTGTGTAAAAGTGAATGAAGTCGATGGTTCATCGGCCGGTAGCTTATAAATTTTGTGTTCGCAAGGCGAATTTTCCATTCTCGTAATTTTCGCGCCGCTGCTTTTGTGGCTCGAAAATATCCGTCACGTATACATGTTCATGTCATAATGAAGTTGTAAAGAATAAAAACAAACGTTCCATACAAATAGCCTGTTTCACTTTTAACATAATCTTGCCGTATAAAATGCTGTTCCATTTTGAACCAAAGTGGATTTGCCCCTTCGATCCCTTGGTTAGTAATTATTGTTCACCTTGACAAACGGCCTCAAAGACCCACCCTCCCTGCGGTATTGTTGTAACCGCATAGTCACGTGACCAGCCGCAACCAGGGTCTCTCTACTCAACGACAAGGAGGAAAAGGAGAGAGAGCCTGGAATCGAGGTTGTAAAGAGACACAAACGAAATTCGATCCCCGGCCGCTTTTCATGGGAAGGATGTCGGGAAGGATTCGATTCATAGGGGACTGGATCCTAGATATTTTCCCGCCCTTTTCGCCACCCGCGGCAACAAAATCTGGACGCCGCTCGACCGTCGTCAAGTTCGGCCGACCGACCGGTCGAGCGAGAAACACGAAAAAATGCCCAGTTTTCGCCAACAAGCTTACTTCACGACGTGGAATGAAGGTATTCGAGTCGGTATTCGACAGGTAAGTAGTTGGTTAATAAAGGGGCTTATCTATCATAATCGAATCATAAGTAAGCTTATAGGTTAGGTCAATGTAGTATTAAAATACGGATACGTTTTAGATCTTGTCAAATTTTGACTCGGTATCCGTAAGCAGCTTATTATCCTTTTGGCTTCCTACATGCATGTACAGTTTCAATTGTTTTTTCTGCATTTTAGCCATTGTTTGATTTGAAGACCAGTATTTTTTTCATAACAGAATCGCCTAAAACTCTAAAACATCAGAAAACATATGATAATGACCTAAAAACAACAGTACAATAAACTGTACCTTTTGCATTTCAGGATTAAGTACTTCTCTTGGCCCTTTGTCAACCTTGTTCACACCATAAGCTCTAACAATGATAAAACACATCAATATTATTGATAGGACGTACCCTAGACTACTTACAGACCTGCCCTCACCATTATGTATGTCTATATGTATGCTTTATAGGAAAGAACTGCATGCAATTGACTTGACAAAACATGACAAATGTGTGCCTTGTATTTTAATCTGAAGAAAAAGTGAAGAAATAACAGATAGTTATAAGCTATAGCTTGTTCAAGTTTGTAGCTAACAGTGCTTCCAATCCAAACGTTTCACAATCAAACCAAAACAATATGTGGTTGTCACTTGGCTTTTCTTGATAACAGTAAATAATAAACACATCTGTTCCTTACAAGAAATAATGGTACCACTTACTGTAGCACAATCTTTGGAGATAAAGGCTTGTTAGGTTGGTATGGAATACACAACTTTTGACCGCCCTGAAATCAAAATTGTTAGCTATTAAGCTCTACGCTGTGGCTAAACAATCACACATTTTCAACCATTATCATGTTGGATGGACTGGCTAAATGATCAAACACAATTTGTTCATCATGAACCAGGGCTTTAAAGATGTTTTTTGACCACTGATGCAAAATTCACAGATAAATTGTGTAACCAATGAAGTCTTGCTTGCTTAGTATAGTTAGAGGGAGAGATCAGGTAAAGATCATGTGGATGAAGAGAGGTGCTGCAAGAGTAACATGTCCTTCTCAAGAACACAACAGCTACGCTGGTTGTTAATTTGTGTCCTATATACACCAATTCCTACTCAGTTATTGGCTAACAAAACAATAGATAAACAACACAAACATGTCTCTAGCAGTAAGACAATTGCAGCTACCACATTAGGATACCAAATAATTACCGCTAGGCTCAAAAACCCAGATCTCTCAATCAAATACACCATTATATATGCTACCTCAAGTTCTAATAGCAAGCCAAAAAACTTACTGTTTTCCTCCAAAGAATGGCTCGATATTGTGGAACACCATAGTTGTCGGCATCCGTCAGGCAAACCGATAGAATAAAAGGACTCTTGCTTGAGCTTCCATCGATACCAACAAAATTTTGATGCACTGTTAAAGATGTGAGAACAGGAAATCAACAAGTAGACCAAAATTGCATCAACTTTCAACAAAGTTCAATTCAAGGAGCACAATGAAAGTTATTTTACAAAATGAAGTAAAAAATATTGTGTGGTTCCAGAAAATATCCATACCCTCATTGATTTGAATACCCACCCACCTGGAAATTCCAGTTTAGCTTCATACTTTCCTAAAACGTTTGGCTTTTGAGACCCCCCTCTCCCTTGGAATTTCCAATGACCTTCCTTGGGGTGGGTATGGATATCTTCTGGAACAGCACATTTGACAGCAAACAGCTACCTTTTCCAAGAAAATACTTGAAGTACCATCTAGTTTGGAACTCTGGATTCTCAAGGTGAACCCCACTGCCTTGCCTTGTAACCATCCCATTCTAAAGATTACAAAATGGAGTAAAAAATAAAATCAGTTGAGAAAGTGTTATACAGTATCATTCATTCATCCTCTTCGCCCCCAGTGAGGCATAAGGCCGCAACTATCCTATGCCATCTATCCCGGTCTTTCACCACCTTCCCAGCTTCACCCCATGTAAGACCCATCTATCTCAGCTCAGTTTCCACAGTTCTCTGCCATGTTTTTGGCCTACACAGTATCCAGACTATTTATTATCAGTGGTAACTAACATAACTGAGTGAGATACCGTTCATGTCACATCAGACTTGACACATCTTTTTGTACACTGAATGTAACACAGGATGCAACAAAAGTGACATCCTCTAGGGCCTTCTGTATACCAATACAGGAACAGCACGAGTCTGACTCTCCCTCAAATAGTGGGAAAGGGGGAAGTTTCAGACTTCCCACTTCCTGTACCTCGTACTCCCGGTTCCCTCCCTTTCTGTTGTGCTTCCCGCCTCTTTGTGCTTTTTCTATTGAAAAATATTACACAATGAGTTGCAAAAGTTTTTTCTTTTTCTCCCAGTTCCTACCACCTCGGAAATACTGAACTTCCTGCCCTTCTCTTCTCTCGCCTCCCATAGACTTCCCACCCCCCTTACTCCTGGGTTGCTGCCCCACCCCCCCCCCCCCCCCCGGAAAAAAAAAAAAAAATGACTCATTTTATTATGCAATTGGCCAATTTGAGACGCCTACCTGAAACATTGATGGTTGTACCCCAATTTCACCACTCTCCATCCTGAACCGCCCTGCATTTCCACTCAACTCACTTCCAGTGTAATGTAAGCTGTTCAACTGCAACGAACAAAACAAAATACCATAGGCTATATAACAGTGCGGCTTTACCTTTTACTTTACCTAAGGAACACAATTAGTTACAAGTTCCATTTCTTTATACTTACAGCCTCAAGGGAGCCGTAATAGTGTTTCCGACTCAAGCCTGACCTTCGGCCAATATCAGGAGAAGGAGCGCTGCAAAGATAAGAGCAAGTTGATTAACTTGGTGAGTTGGTAATTCAACTTTGGGTTGTGGGTATTTTTTTTGTGGGAGGTATATCTTGAGATTTCCATACATTTTTTTAAATGTTAAACTTTATAGTTGTGAGAATTATTATTTTAGAGACGATTGGACATTCTAATGAGACACGAAGCACAAGATGTTTTGATATTGCTTCTCAATCCCACCAGAGGTCTATAACTACTGTAGTTATAGGCCTCTAATCACACATAATAACAATGCAACACTGCATTGATATGTCTGTTATATATTTGTACCTTTCAAGGACTACAAAAGTTCAATATATCAATTTCGCTAATATAAAATTGCAAGGTTAAGATTGTAAGTGACAGGAACTGAATATGATGTTTGACAAAATATTATGATACAATTTTATGTATGACAAACTTGGATATCACTTCCTCTGTGTTTTCAATGGACATTGAAATTCATGCATTTGTTCTAATATACATCCTCATATACCATTTAGTGGGTGTAAAACCTCAGGCGCATGACAAAATATGTTGCCTGGATTGGAAAATGACATCATGAATAATTAATGAGTTTGAGAAGTTCATTTTCCAACTCGCAATTCTTATTTATTCCTTGAATCCCATATTGACCTTCTATGGCCACAAAACAGTTTTGATTTCAAACATGTTCTTGTGTCACAAGAACACTTCAAGATGAAATCTGAGACTTAAAAAGCTTTTTTTGTATATTGGAAATAGCGCTATATAAATAAATAGATATTGTTATTATTGTAGTCGTTTTTGTTAGACCTCAGTGATCAAAAGTCCTATTCTGTTTTATTGAGTAACAGCTTCCTAGCAGCCTAGCTTTTTTGCTTTTGATGGGCATATTAATTATCTTATCCCTACAACCAAAGCCAAGTAATCTGCTGATAAGTATTAGATTGCACAACATTACACTATCAATTGACAACCTGTCTGTGATAACTTTGTTGATATTAAAAAATAAAGTGCCATAGAGATGTTATTTTTAAAAATTCCTTTGTCAACCTTATAGGAGTGTTCACTGTTTATCAACATTACGTCAAATTTCTTTTGTTATTCAAATTTGCCCACCATTAAACAAAAGAACTCTTTGTTTCAACAGCCAATAGTTGTCTGGTTGGCACATTAATAACAATAGGTGATGTAACGAGAAATATCACTATTGCATAGCAAAATGATAATGGAACTTGTGTACTACACTGAAATATAATAATAAAGGGGATTCTAAACATCAACATAATTCCCTATAATAACAGCAAGGTTGACTTAACAGAGTTAACGCTACTTTTTCTTTTATACTTCTAGCTGATACTTTCACATGAACAAGGGCAAAATAAATAACTTCAATAGGAGAATATATTTTCTCGATTTCGTTTTCAGTTAGGTAAAGGGAACCCTGGTTTACAACAAGATTCAAAGTTGTAAAAAAAAAAGATATTCTCAGCTGTATTCTCAAATTGCACCTGTTCCTCAAATCGAAAAGACATGCAAATTCTATGAATAATTTTATTCGCTTTATGTCCCCTGATAGAGTTTGGATTTGAAATTGTTCCGATGTTAAATAAATACTTTAATGCAACTTTATGTAATCTAAGAATCAGTGCAAAAAGGTTTTAACAACCTGTCAAATCGGCACTTTTAGCACTGACGCATTCGCGCTAAAATGCGCGATGAGGTAATTCATTCCGAAATTTATAATTATTCATTCTGTTTTCGCATATTTATATATTTCCAGAAAAGAATATTGCAAATTAAATTAACTGCGAAGAAAAAGAGGCAAATATGGACCAGAAAGCGACAAAACTGTTGAAAGGAATGATTAAAAACCCTGATATTTGAATATTTCTGTATAAACTGCAACGTAAAATAATGGCAAATATTAAAATTCTGTAAATATTAACACCGCGAAGCTAAATTTTAACATATAACACATCACGTAATAAAAACAGCATGTTTAGTTGTTTTGATCCTCGCAGAGTTGAAGTTTCGTTGAATCAGTTAAAATGTCCTAGAAGAATTTGCCACAAATAAATCTTGTGAGGAGAAAATAAACATGTGGGATAGAAACTTGCCGCCAGTACCAACACATATTAATGGTATTCAGCGCTTATTTACCTGTAGGTGAATGTAGAAGCCCTTATCCTCGTGACCATTTTTACTGGCGAAGTTCAATACCACGCATTAAAACAGGACTGGCTGAAAACGGGCGAATCGTTCTTTGATTTGACGTTAACCGCGTTGACGGCCTGTAGCGAAGACAACGCCGCTACTGTAAACTGTACTTGTTTAAATCTGTGTTTAAATGGAAGAAACGCGGCCTCTCAGAGTCGTCGTTTGCGCGGATTTCAAAACGCTCGCTACAGAGCGTTATTTCCAGTATATATTGGACCTGATAAACGCACGCGATCGTAGCATGAT
Organism: Desmophyllum pertusum; assembly: GCA_029204205.1. Taxonomy (NCBI): domain Eukaryota; kingdom Metazoa; phylum Cnidaria; class Anthozoa; order Scleractinia; family Caryophylliidae; genus Desmophyllum; species Desmophyllum pertusum. The sequence continues at coordinate 671,171 of MU827784.1, read as the reverse complement.
TACAAGTATTGTCCGTATTTCGATTGAGACGATCAAATGCGACAAAACATGCACCGAATATGAGTTCAAAGTTCCTCCTGTAAGCTGTAATATGGGTAGCTGTAATGCGATGCGTTCAGGTGACAAACCTGGCACTTCATGCAGCGCTGGTGACGAATGTTAGACAAGTACCGCAGCTTATGTTATAATGGCGGAAGTACAAGATGTTTCGAGATGGTCGTAGATAGATAGCTTTTATAGAAGCTGTTCTTCAGTAAACACAAAGCTAGTTAGTAGTTCCAACTTTCTTGATCCACCAGATACCGTAAACAAACACAATTTTCGCTTTCTGATGTTATGGTTCAAGAACACCAGTTACAACCGTTTACGTGTAATTTGTGTCCGCCTTTCGTGACTTCTGGTTTCGTGCGCGTACAGATTGTCAACAATCAGCCAAAAAAGGTAGTTAGCGTTAATGAGATAGAACTCGGTCCCTTTCAATAATTACGCACCGTGAATAACGCTGTTACTAGAAAAATAGCCTCTGGTTATTAAAATAACTGCCTTGTCAGCGTGTCCAAATTTCTTCAACACAGCCGGCAATATACAAGCCGAGACGATTCAACGAGCATTGACTTAAACACTGCACTTGAAGATGACCACAAATCTTGTACAAGTACTGGTCAACAAGCCTTCTTCCACGGCGCTCCAAATTGTAAACAAATCCTCCCACAGTGGAAAAAAAGATCTTGGATGACGGATTTCTGTTGAATATCGCCGGATGAAGTGGTTTTTTTTGGAGGGAATCCAGATCTTTCACTTCAGGTTTCACGCACGCATTGAAGAATACGTATTCACATGATGCAGCACTTTCGTTGATATAGCTGTATTGCAAATGATGAAATTGCTTGGTAACACACCAGTGATAGATAGGTTTTTTGTTATTGCAATTAATTCCCGTATTCTTAATGACACTACTGACACTGTTTTTTGATATTTTAGTCTGGACAAATATCCAAAAGCAAGATAGAAGTATGCGTTTGTGAAGCCAATTTGCCGCGCTTTTTGGAGTTTTCTCAGTTTTATGATATCTACTTCTTTTTCAGTTCAGTTCATAAATGGATATGCGAAGTTTCCAAACACTCTGTCAGCCTTTTCATATGAGAGAAAACACCATTGTTGACGTAACAACAACATGTAAACAAAGCATTCAATAGTGTCCGGTCTAGTAAACGATCTATATTTCAGCAGGATGAAAGCCTTTTGTGACTTTTGTTTGTATTTTATGTAGATACTGCTCGGTAATAATCAAGCCCTTGTCACTTTTGCTCAGCGTCAAATCTCTTGCATATTACATTTGTTTTAGATTGTTAATTGTTTGTTTTTTTTCTTTTTAGAGGTTCTTTTTGAGTTGGTTAAAAGCATCCTTTGTCGGTTCATTTCACAAGACAAGGTATCGAAACAGCTTTCCATATCCCTGAAGGCAAACTCAATTCCCAGTGTAGCTGCAGAATTATTCATCGCTTGATAAAAAAAGTAATAATAATAATTATGTATTCGAAAATGACACCTATAGCCTTATTGCATTGTGAAAGCTGACGTCTTAGGGGAACTGATTATATGCAAAACCCTTTGGAAAAACGCAACTAAGAAAAGACTGTCAAAAAGCACCAAAAAGACCAAGACTGATTAATTAAAAAAGGTAAAGGAAAATTAATTAGTTTGTGGCCAAACAATGCAAAAAATAAGAGATTATTTTTACCCTGATAATAGTTTATACGTCATGTGACATGCCGATAATGATTCAGCAATAACTGATTTTGACAGGGATGTTCTGCTAGTGTAAATATGGCAATTTTTAAAATGTCCGTTGTACTTTGCATAGGCTCGATTACCAGCCGCTGTTCGGGAAAATGAGCCCACGCTCATCCCCCGAAGGAGGGAGGAACGAAGACCGGACTCGAGAGAGCGGCGGAAATCGAGCCTATACTTTGCATTTCATTTGGTTTTCACACTTCGAGTGAGTTTTAGTACGTGCATCTCCTGACTACGAGAGATCCGGTATAAAAAAGCGCCTTATTCAGGGGTTTCATTAGAAGCCGGCTACCGGCGGTCTACCGCCGCCTACGTTGCCTCTTGCCGCCGCTTACTAATCACGCCTTCTGGCATTCTGAGAGTTTACTTATAAGATTTATGAAAGAAAAAAATGACTGTAACAGTGTTAGTCTTACAGTCATTTTTTTTAGTTTAAAAACTCCAAACTTCATGTAGAATAATCGCAAGATCGTTTAAAATACCTGAGATCTACTGTGATCGATAAAAAATGTCATATAGAGCACTAGATTTGACTCCCAGAATGCTGGAAATCGCATTTCCGAACTGCTCATTTCCAAACTTTTCTGGGGGGCATGCCCCCATACCCCCTAGCATAAAGGGGCCTTAAGGCCCCTTTATTAGTCACAGCCGCCTATTCCACCATGGTAAGCCGCTTACTTCCAAAATTAATGAAACCCCTACTTACTGAGTTTTTCGCGCCCCCGGTATAGCCATTAAGATTTGTACTACAGCTGACTCGTCCCCCCCGCCCCACCCCAAAAAAAATTCAAGTAAGAGGGACAAATACCGTAATAGAACCTCAAAAGAAGCCCATGGGCTTGTTTTCTATTTAAGACCCTTGGGTGGGCTTCTTTTCGAGATGGGCTTCTTTTCGAGACTAGTTTTGCAAACTCAAGAGGGGGGCTTCTTTTCGAGATGGGCTTCTTCTCGAGATTAGCCCAATGGGCTTCTTTTCGAGGTTTTACGGTATTGGATGGATCTCTATTTCACTGGTAAAATTTTGATGATTGTCGTTGTTTAGCCTGCGAGCAGGCTCACGTTTGGGGTAGTCGTTGATTTGATAGTCTCATGGGTCGTCACGCAACGCTTCTGATCGAGTGTAATGCGTGACTTCTGCCTTGCGTGACTTAATAGGGCCTTGCGTGACTTAATGAAGGGCGTAATAAAGAACTTCCGGTTGGAAACCGGAGAATAATATGCGCTACGTTTTCTTTCTTTTTTCTTTCTAGCAAGTCGACATTGCATAAAATACACATCAGAGAAACGGACAACGTTTCACTCCACAGTTTTCTATTTTATATTTTTATAAATGAGTGATAATTCGTCGATCAATTAGCTGGATATTTGTTTACAAATAAAGCAAGTCACGATCGCGAACGTGGAGTTCGTGATATTGTTGCGGCAAGTCATAATTGGAATTACAATAAACCGTTTTATGTTCGAAATCAAACGTTAATTCGATTTCAATCAAGTTTGAATTGTCCATCTTGAGGTTTTGTTTGATTCAAACTGTTGGATTATACGAGTCTGAAATTGTGTAAATAGAGAATATGAGGTTGTTGCTCGCCACCTGAACAAGTCAAACAACAATTTTCTTCCTGTTTACTGACAGGTCACGTACATCAGCAATTGGCTTCTTAACTCGAAGATCGCCTTAGATTTCATCATTTATTGCACAAGCTAGTGGTTTCAAGTGAATCATCAAAATAATACACGACATGAAACATTTTCGACACAAACAAAAAGCACTTGACACATGCAATGTCATGTCAATTTCAAGATGTAAATTTCATTTCGTGATCACGAATATTAAAACTGTTTAGATTTTGTTTTGACTTGTCTAGGATTTAATGCACGTATAATAAGCGTCCATGTTCGGTTTCTATCAAACAAAGCCAGTGAACTTCTTTGGAAAGAAACGAAGCTAATGATTTCATTGTTTGATTTGATTATTATTTAACTGCTACCAGCGGACATAAAATTGTTTAATTCCGCTCAAATCAGAGCCAACATGATAAGATCTGTGCGTACCGGCAGATTTCACGAGCTCAGCAACATAATTCAGTTTTAAACAATTGCTAAGACTTTCTCGTTTATAACAGAGAGCAAAAGTCGCCTCGAAATATAATGTAAACAAACGATATCGCGAAACCCTTTTCGCCGTACACAATGATAACAATGATCAACGAGCCCAAAGCAAACCCAAGACGATTGTTCTCAACACAAATGCGAATTGTTGAATCCGGCTAACACCAACAAGTAAACAATATCGTCTCAGATCGAACCGTCTCAACGTATTTAATACTCAACACTAAAGAATTGAACTGAGTACATGTACAACAATTACACATGTAAATCTCGATATTGCTGAAAAAAACAACAAGACTCACTGTAATGACAACTGTAGACGCTCAATATATATTTTTTTCTTAACGAACCGGTTCGATGACGGTTAATTAAACTACAATTGCTGAAATCCGTCTATTAACATTTCAATGTTGTGGCGACTTACCGTTTTGGTGTGGTTTGGTTGTGTTGATCGAATCCCTCAGACAGATGCAGCGTACCCGGCGGGCTGGAGTATCTTTTGAACTGAAGCGTTGGTCGAGGTAGATACCTTCCTGGTACTCTAGCATCTCCAACACCAAGACTATTAGGTCTTTCTGGAGCGAACGTTTGTCGTTTTTTCGATCTGTCCATGATCAGTGTCGCTTCCGCTCGGAAGGATGGCCGAGGTCTCGTACGAATATATTCGTCAAGGGCCGTTCATCTCGACAATGAAGAATATTGCTTGAGATATCGAGTCTTCTGGTTGGCACACGTGATATACAATTAGCTCAAATAATTTTAACCTTCGAACAATTGATGCGTGGATTAACGAGCCTTAAATTCAAGTTAGGAATTCATGTTACGTTGGGGCACTAATGGCGGGATAAACTCCAATCTTCCATATGCCAAAGGTGTCCAAAATTACAAATTTCACAAATCCGTTCAGACTGCCAGCGACGATTGTCCTTGCTAAAATAAAATACCGTAATTTACTTCCTCGGGTCGAACGTTAACGACGCCGCAAATGTTGCGATTGAAGGATAACACAAACGCGAGTGATTATACAGCGTAACTCGCCATCTGTCGTGCCCCAGGCTAAGTTTCCACGATGAATATAATTAGGTTTCTTTAGAAGCTGTGAAAACCACTTATATTTGCTGTGTTTTGGTGTCCAACCGGAAATGTACTCCTATTGGACGCCCGCATAGAAACCTGTCAACGGCGACTTTCCAGTGTACATGATGCGGGGCAACAGTGAGGATTAGAGTAGAAAAGGCCACACGGAAAGCGTTTTGCTTTTGTTCTTTTTCTGTTGCAAATTTATAATCAGAAACCCCATTATTTTCCACATCGGGTAACATGAATCGGGCCGGGTAGCGGGCAGAAAATCGGCCCTGGCCTCATATGGCCCGGGGAGCTGGGTGAGCGATAGCCTCCTTGAAGAGGGCAACAACAACCAAGAAAAAAAAAAACACTAACGGGACATAAGCGAGTAAAACTTTACGAATTTAATTTTGCAACATATTCCAAAACAAATACCATCGCATTCATTTGAATGGTCACACGACGAAAAAGATAGAGCCACCTTGTACGGCATAATAAAACCACCTTGTACAGTGTACAGTATTACGTGATAAGGGACTGTGCAATAATTACCAGGAGGGGGGGGGGGGGCATAAAGTGAAATCAAAGCAAGGATAGGGGGGGGGGGCTCAAGGTAAAATAAGTCACTCAATAGAGGGGGGCCTTAACATTTTATTTCAAGTACATATTACATTGGTGAATCCATACCTATTTATAAGATGGGAACCGAAAAATTTTCTACGGAGGTGATGTTTGTTCCAGACGTGGATGTCCAACAATTAAACATGTAGTAGGAGCTCTTCTTTCTATTATAAGATTTTAATCCACAGGTGCGTGTAGAGAAAATGTAGGGTACTTGTATAAAGGTGTGTGTATACTGTGAGGGGGGGGGGGGGGGGGGGGGGGGGTCGTACATAATTTCTTACTGATTAGAGGGGGGGCAATAACTAAATTCACTCCTTTAGGAGGGGGGTATTACCTAATATTTGGCTACATGAAACCCATTTTCCAACCCCCACCCCCCCTCCTGATAATTATTGCAGTCCCTAATAAGCCCACAAATATAAGCTCAGGGTAGGAGCCCATAATGGGCTCCTGCTCAGGGCTTATCGTAATTTTACGGTAAGTGTATCAGATACGTGTTCTATACTTTTGAGAGGTCTGAAACTGAAATAGGGTAAGAAATAGGGTACCAAAAATTCCCGGGGGATTGAGAGGTGCGACAAAAATGTGCCACGTGTGGAAAACGAAACCTGTTACTGATAAAAATATGTCTTTTATTTTGAGGTTTGAGCTGTTTTTTTACATAACTATGTACAACTCTAGTAAGCTAACAAAGTAACGTAAGAATCGTGGAATATATACATGTTCGTTACTGCAGTACGTTCTTACACACAAATCGTCGTTTTATAATAATGGTTTACTAGCATTAGATAAGTATCTCTCATAAAATTATCATCGTCCACTAATCAGATTAACCCTTTCACTCCCAAGACCTCCCAAGAGTGCTAAGTTTAAAACTGAGGAAAAAATCTTCAATTTCATTTTGCAAAATTGTCAATAAGAAACAGCACCATAGGAAAGTACTGCTCAGTAGCTTTCATTTTCACACTTGGATTCCATCCACAGAACCACATTTATTGACTCAAGGTTTGACTCTGGGAGTGAAAGGGTTAAACAATTTAAAAATCACATTTTAATAACTTAATAATCATGACGATAGTTTCGAGCATCGAGTACTCAATAAATATTTATTAAAAAAAGCTAATAAAAATTGCTGGTTCAAAATATTGCCTATACACAGTTCTGGCAAGGACCAAGGTAATTGAGATAAAAATAAAATGATCCATACCTGATGAAACATGGTTTAAAATTGATCTGTGTATAAACGATTCTAACTGAGGGTCTTGAAAGTTTTCATTATGATTATGATACCACAGGAGTTAAAACCCTGTGTACAATTAACATTTCCAGTTTACTGGCACTTATTTTTAGTTTTTTAAGATTTAACTGAACATGTTTGTAAACTGAGTATCAATTAAAACACAAGCACTACTCCTCACGAACAAGCAACGGCGAAGACGTCACCATAGCTAAAGAAGTTCAAAACCCATAGTTCGCATACTATTGAAAGTAATTCTGCAGCGAGTCGATCACGTTTAAATGACTTGCTTCATGTTGGGCACATGGAGAGACAGGAAACGAGAGCATGAGCACGCGCAATAGTGGAAAAAACCGTTGTGACGTCGACGTTGCCGCTGCTGTCCGAAAGGTTCCTAGGTACTTAGAACGGTAACGATTTGAATGATTTGATGTTCAACTGAAATCGTTCAGTTTTCCCTTCCTGTGGCTTATCGATACGACACCAGTTTGTCCAGCAACCGGGATACCACCATCCTTGAAGACCCGGGGGTAGATAATCATACCAAACGAAAGTCCCTAACGTAACACCCGTTTCGGCTTTCGCTCGCTGTTATAATATTATCTGCCCCTGGGCCTCCAGGATGGGCTGTCACCACACGTTGTATTTCATATATAGATAATTTACACGATCATAAAGCTCTCATGATGACTTGTCACACGTTACTGATGACAATGACGCATAAAGCTGTTTAAGTTCATCGATTTCTTGCCTCCTTTCCCTGACTTTTTCTCGATACTCCGACACAAATCGCTTTTGCTCCTCTTTGGCATTTTTCAACTCTGTAATAATGTCCGCTACATTTTTCTGTGTAAACTCCGACCGTATCCTCTGCATCTCGCTCTTCAGTTCATTCAGCCTTGTGACATTCACGTGTTGCAGCCTGGCAGCCTCTTGCACCACACGGTCCACGTTCACTTTCAAGTTCCTTGCAGCCGTGTCAGCCTTGTCTGCCTCACGCTTCGCCAAATGAGCATCTGTTAGAGCATCAGAAGCCAACTTGGAATAGTTTCCTTTGCACGCGTCGATATTTCGTTGAGAAGACGAGGTTATAGTGGTGACATTCTGGTCCACCTGAGTGAAATACCCTGTTGTGTACTTGGACTGGGCTGCATCTTGGGAAAGCTTGCTTGCATCTTGATGAATAATCGACACACCCTAGTACGAAAAACAACGAAAAGTTCAGTTAGAATTGAACGAGAAAATATGTTTTCGTATTGACAGATTACGTTTGCTAAAGGTAGTACTCAGCAGTATTCGTAAAACTCTGGTCAAACGGTTCCAAATTTTGAAATGTTTCTAAATTTTGATCCAACATCCAACATTGTTCGGTGAAAATGTTGGAACCGTTTGGCCACCCTGTTGGGACAAGTTGGAAGATGCTTAACGAAAGTCTGACAACTAACCTACAGGGCTACTGAAAACCACTTCGACGAGCGGGCTTCCAGGATAAATATCCATATCTAAGTGACTACTGTATATCGTGTGACAAACGATAAAACAAAGCTACTGTATCGCTATTTTTGTTGTTTCACGCATATAGACCCTTAACTAGCAGCTTCAAGATGACATTTTGAAAACAATTCACTGAATATCAAGTCAAGCCGTCAACAAACTGTTCCTCTACATACCTGATTCTCATCAGATGAAATATTCCATGCTTGCTGTGCTAGGTTCAGGCCGTGTTTAGCAGCTGCCAGCGTGGCTTGAAGAGAAGCGTTGATTCCTTGAGCATACTGAATGGCATTCCAGCTAGTGATGTTAGCTTCCTTGGCTCGCTTTAGCGAAAGGTCGGCAAACTCCTGCGCTTCCTGTGCCTTGGTCGCAAAATTCTGCAGTATCTGTAACATTTCTTCAGCGTCCGCATGAGTCTTAGTTGCAAGCTGTACGGCATCGATAGCTTCCTGTTTGGCCCTTCGTGCTTCCTTTAGGATTCCTTGCCCGGTTGACTCTGCATTCTCCACACGAGACGTCAAAGCTTCTACCTCTTCAACAGCTAGCTCAACTTGTGCGGTCAAATTTGAGTAAGTTTGGGTCAGATTCTTGGCTCTCGACATTACCTCTTGTGCTCGTCTACTTGCCTGCATCGCCGCTGCCTCAATCTGACTGACCGTGTCCCTGTTGTTAGGATCAAGCAACATAACCTCTGATAAAGTCTCCTTGGCTTGTGACAAAACGTACGACGCATTCACAAACAGCTTATAAGCTGTGGAGTTCATAGCTTCACCGTAGGCTTCTATGACATCAACGCGCATTCTCAGTACATCGAGGGCGCTCACGAGATCGTTTTGCTCCTTTACAGCATCTTCAGCCACCCTCTGAGCTTCCTCTATCACAGAGTTAGCGTTGTCAACTTTACCTTGGATGTCGTAGGCCGTTTCATTCTGACGCATTGCTGCTGCAGTAAAATTGCTTGCCAGCGCAGTAAACCTTGGTACCAGTTTACCAAGATAATCGGCGATAATCTCAGCCTCGCGGACAGAAGGATCGATGGACATGTTGAGAAGATTGTGACTGTGATACACTGCATCACGAATCAGCTGAATGAGCTGCTTTGTTCTGTTCCTATCCTGTACTACAGAAGTCAAGTTGCTGGACAGTTCAGTTACACCAGGAGTCACTTCTTGCATCAAGACTTGTTCCAGTTGATTGAGAGTCTGATTGAGCTCTAGGACTTGCTTCGTTACGTTCTTCTCGATTTCGCGAGACTCTTCTGCATCAGACACCAAACTACTAACGCTACTTTCAGAATTAGAAAGTCGCTGGGCGAATGAGGCGTCGCCAATATTTCCATTTCGCAGGCGATCTATTGTATTGGCGAGGGCAGCTGAACTCACTCGAAGCTTTTTCACCTCCACGTAGACAAGGCGGTAGCACTCGGGACAGTCTAAGGAATGAAGCGAAAACATGTCTAAGTATCGTCCTTCATATGAGGTTCCACTGGCGTTTAACTCGGGTTACTTTCCTTTTATCGGCCCTGGGTGGTACCAAAGGGCTTTTCCCTTGCTGCGCTCGCAAAATTTCTCACAGCAAAGAAGAACCGCCGAAAAACCTTAGGCACCGGAAGTACTTTTTATCAATTTATTGGTAATTATTGAAGTATTTGACAACTTCTGAGAATCAAAATTATTTTACAACACAGGGTTTTTTCAAGGCGACCGTAAGTAGAGCTGTCCGCTTACGAGTGTCCGCTCAGAGAGCTTCGACTGTAATTGAGACAAACAACAACAACTCATTCCTAACTTACCAACACACCCCCTGCTTGTATTGTAGGCGTTCTCGTGGCATCGGTCACACGGTCTACCACCGATTCGTGGTTTACATTTGCACTGGCCTGTTGTCTCGTTACACACGCTGCTGTTACTGTACATAGTGTTGGGAAGCACACAGTCACAGTCTAAAATACAAGACAAAAGGCTTTGAAAACACAGCTACTGTGAACATCAACTCAAATAAAACAGCTACATGTATCAACCCGCGCCTTTCAGCTGTAAGGATGTGACAATACCATGATGGAACCTGCTTTGAGAGCATTATACCCCCCCTCCCCCGTTCTTTTTCCTCTTGATCATTTTATCACTGCTGGTATCAAATTAAGTTGTTGCAGACTCTATCTATATTTTTGCGCATACTATTAGATGATAGCTATACAAGAAACAAAGATATCACAGAATTTCAGTACCTTTGAAGGACTGCAAATACTACATCTTGTTTGTTTTAAAGTTCACTTTTATCATTGATCAGTGTTGTTGGAGATGAAGCAATACAACTCATTGACAAGATTCGTTTCTTTTAAAACTAAAAATTAACTTATGGTGGTGATTTTAGAGAGAAGAATACATGTTTCCATGTGACAATTCAAGGGCTCTTTCCAAATAGCATGTACAAACCATGATATACATTTCTTATTACCTCGACAGCCACCCGATGAAGGAGTTAAACCAAAGAATCCTGGTATGCACCGTCTACAATCAGTAGTGTTGTCCACCCCAGGCTGACATCTCTCACAGTGATCACCCTCAGATCCCATACGACAGTTGTAGCACATGCCATTCTCAGGAGAACACTCCTTTGAACGACCAGTGCATGAACACAGTAAACAGGAGCTGAGGACATTGGGAGTGTTATCCAAGCTAGGAGTCTGGCGAGTAAATCCTACAAAAGGAAGTATGTAATTAGGAATAGTAATTTAGGTAAATGATAAGACTATTATATAGTATGCCTTTTGAATGACGTGAAAGTAATTATCGGTTAACGTGCATTTGAGCTCATTTGCTTTGTGTCCTGGCTGGTTTATTACATATTATGCTAACATAGAAATGGCGTTGTTGACTACTATCGTTTTAGTTTTTTGATAGTCATGAGAAAATGTCCACAATATTTTATTATTATTGTCCAAAGGCCAAAGCAACTCCAAACACAAGGCTATTCCTAATACCGTAAAAGCTCTATTAAGCGCCCGGGGGGCTTATTTAACTTTAGGCCTCAAGAATGGGGGGTGGGAGGGGGGGGGGGGGGCCTTATTAGAGAGGGGGGCTAAATAGAGCTTTTACGGTAATTCAAGATTAGAGTTTACCATGAATATGATAATGCTTTACCTGAATTGCAAAATCCACATGACAGCTCTGTGTAGTTGTTTGGACATGTGCAGTTTTCAACATATCCCACTTCATCACCAACACCATTAGTGGCAGAAACCAACTTAACGCTTATTTTGACAGAGCCAATGGCCTTAAAACTTCCCTGTATTTGAACTGAGTCTATGTCCACCAGGATACTCTGTAATTCATAGGCTGTCAAGTTGTTAAGGGTGTAGTGTTCATGCAGTCGAGCATGATATTCCTGGTTTGACAAGGACGGCAAAGGTACTATGTCAAAATATGCTTTTTTTCCATTCCCTGTCAGCGTGATATTCCAAGTCGCGTTCAAGCTGTCCACATCGGCATAACTCATGTTCATCTTGAACAACTGACTGTAAGAATGAAGTTGGTTACCTTTGAAGTTTTTCAGGAATGTCAGTTTTACAAAACTGTTGGATGTAAAGTTGATGTCAAAGGTATCACCATCCTCCATACTGCTCATTGCCAGTGATGCAGATTTATCAGCGTTGTCCAGTGAGGAAAAATTTGCCTTTATGTAGGATTTAACAAAGTTCGTAGCTGAGGAGCATACATTAGATCGACCAAAACAGAAACAAGGAGAACATCCATCTGGATTGGTAGGGTCACTATTGTATGTTCCATTCTTGCATCTCTCACACTTTCTCCCTTCAGCATTAGCCTTGCATGTACAGATCCCTGTGTTGAGGTGGCATTGTAGCAAGCTAGAACCTCCCTCGTGGCAGTTACAAGGTCTGTAAAGCACAAAAAAGGATTAATTGGTGATACCAAGACTGTATACAAAAAAACACAAACCCCAAATTATTTTATGGTTTAGTAATGCCAATGAGAATGAAACCAGGAAAACTTAGGAGTTGTTCTTTTAACAGAATCAAAAAGGGTAGACTAGTCTGTTCTAATCCTAGGGAATGGGAAAGCCTCATGGCTCGTCGCTGTGTTTTAGTACTCAAATTCTGTAGGGATAATTTTCTGCAAATTTTCCCTTCATTCAAAATACAAATACTGAATATACATATGTAACAGTCACACAATCTAAAGCAGATCTAAAGAGCTATAATGGCCATGCTTGTCAAGTAATCTTACATGTATATTGTACTTTCACTGTATACATAGTGCACAGCTCTATAGCTTTTCAAACAATATGTCATACATTTCTACCATCAATACTCACTGGCATCCCTCTGATGTGAAATTGAAGAAGTTTTCACGACACATGTCACATTTTGTACCAGTGGTGCTGTTCTTGCATGGGCAGACTCCATTCTGGTCACATTGAAGATCTGCAGAGCCACTTGCATTACATTTACACTCAACACATCCCTGTCCAGTGTGAAAACCATAGTAGTTTACATCACACCTGCCGCAGGTCCTTGTAATAACACCAGGCTTACATGGACACTGGCCCGTCACAGGATTACAAACCAGATCTGAGGATCCTAGGCCACTGCATTCACAAGCTGAGAAAAAGGGAAGCAGATGTTATTTTGGAGCAAGGGCATTGTGTTTCTACCAAGCTAATAACATTTACCGTCATTTATTGCCATACATACAATGTATCTCACATATTGAAAAACTAATTCTAGTAGTATGCAGGAATTTTGTCACATTTGAACCTAGTTAGGGATGGACCATTAGAAAAGTGATGGGGGGGGGGGGGGGGGGGTGGGGAAAAAGCAATTTTTTTCCCCCCCAGTAAATTATTAAGAAGAAAAAAAATATTCCCACGCATTATCGCAAAAAAAAAAAATCTGCCCAAGGACAATGAGTACAGCTAAAACTATTACAGATGGAAAAAAAAATATTCCAGCCATCGAGTGAAAAAAAAAAAAGATTTCCACCTTAGATGTACAAAAAAAAAATTTCTTGCATCTCCCAAAATCCCCCCCCCCCCCCATCACTTTTCTAATGGTCCATCCCTTATATGACCTAAGCTCCCACGAATCTGCTGTAGCTAATTGTTAATAGGACCCTTCTGTAAATCACCTTACAGTGACATTGGTTTTCCTAATAAAATATTGTTATTATAGCTCAGTGGTAGAGCATCCGACCAGTGTGTGGAAGATCATAGGTTTGACTCCTGTTGGGAGAACTCAGAATTATTTTTCTCAGTAGCTTGTGTCACTGACTGAATATCTTTCTCAGATGTCGTTTTGTTTCAATAAGTTTCTTGTGAACTAAACATACCTGTACATCCACTATCAGTGAAGTTGAAGTATCCAGGTAAACAACGGTCACATGTCCGTCCTGTCACTCCAGGCTTGCAGTGACACCGACCTCCTAGCTGGCGACAGGTTGTACCATTCTTAGTTCCTGTACTGTTGCAAGAACAAGCTACAAAGAACAAACATGGCTAAAGTCAATGCATGTACTGTCATGAGAAACATGTTGACTAGAGGGTAAAAGGGCAGTGGGTAGACCTAAAATGACCTGGAGGAGGACAGTGGAAGTAAAGTGACGGCAGGCAGGATGGAGCGACTGGAACACTGCGAGAGCAGTAGCCAGGAACAGGGTGGCACAGAAGCAGAATGTTGTAGCGTTATGCGTCTACTGGCATGAAAAGAAATGATGATGATGATGACATGAGAAAAAAAAGCTTTATAGCTTTACCAGTTTGTTTTATCTTTTCATTAAAGTTTTAAGTACAGAAATGTAGAAAAAACACTTACCAATAGCTCCATCAAATACTTCAGCCATGACAGAGAAAGTGACATTCCCACAGCTGTCAGAGTTATTTTGTGACCCAGCAATGGTCGCAGAATTAGTCCAGCAATCTACAATCTGTTGAGATGCCATACCATGAACAGAGCCAGTGTCTTGAGCTTTCTCATAAACTCTGGCATCCGTCACATCTGGTTGCAAAATCAATGCGTCTATTTCTATTGTAGAGTTAGGGTACATTCCACTGACAACTGTCAAGTTCAAATGATACACTAGGTTGAAATCGAAAGGAATGGCTTCTTGTGATTTCCAAGCTAACCCAGCTCCATGAGGTAGATTTGAGATGGTAAAATTGTTTATTGCATGACAATCTGATGCATTGCAAGAACTAATGGAGAGTCTCAGGATTATGTTAGCTTCTTCAGTGCTGGTGTAGCGGATAACTATGTAATAGTCAGTAAAGATTGTGGATGTGTTGACAGTGAAGGAAATAAACTGACTGGATCCAATCTCTCCATAACCTCTGCCAGTAAATACTTGATCCACTCCAGTGAAGTTAGATGTGGCCACAAAACTTCCCATGGCATCTTCAGCTTCATATTTCAGATGGTCAAAGGCAGCAATAAAGTACCTCCTACTAACTTCAGTACAACGCTCTCCTTCAATATGGCTTCGACACAGGCAGGTTCCTACACAAGAGAAATTATTGTTCAGTCCATTAAGAGTTACAAGGTTAACCACTGATGTCTACATTCCCACTGAACATCCCCATTTTTGGTTGTTTTATAAGGCCACTATTGGAGACTATTCTAGGTTTAGTACAGTACTTGCGAGAGTTTCATAACTTGTGGAATTCACAAACATTTCCAAAAAAGGCAGCAGCAGACAGTGGAATTCTCATATACATGTATATACAGTGTATTTTTTTATATAGTTTTTGTTTTAATTTAATTTAATTTTGTGTCATAAGTTTCAATCAATATAGGTTGCGACAATTGGCCAAAAATAAAATAATAACAAAATTAAACACACAATTACACCATATAGCCAACAATGTTGGTCGATCTGCATGTAGCTAGGCCTTAAATGGTTTACTCATGCTAGCAGGGTATTAAACTTGTGAAGCAGCTATATTAAGGTCGTGTTCTATTGGGGAAAAAAACGTATTCGGTTGGTTTGGTTGATCAACTTTTCCAACCGAACCGAAACTAGGTTGAAACAGTTGAAAAAGCATTTCAACCAAAAACAGTTTCAAAAGTGTTCTGTTTGGAAACCTCAACCGTTTCAACCTAAACTGCTTGCAGTTGAAACGGTTGATCCCAATAGAACACAACCTAACTTAGATCCTGCAAATTGAAGAAAAACAACACTTTCAAATTTATAATACAAACCATTATTTTTTTCACAGATCCTCTTAACACTTCCACCATAATCACAGTCACACTGAAGACAGTCCACGTCAACAGCTCTCGGAAATGAGTAGAAGTCATCTCTGCACTCAGAGCAAGTAAGTTGATGAATATTGGCCTTGCATGGACAATGGCCTGAATCTTGATTACAGCTTAAGCTTCCATTTCTTGTGCCATTACCATTACAACTACATTCTGCAATTATTATTAAGCCATAAATTAAGAATTATTAATTTCATAGTTGCCAACCTAAAAAATCCAAATCAGGGAGATTTTATCTGTACCCCAGAGACCTCTGATTTGAAAAGGAAAACCTTGCATCAAGGACTAAATCAATTCAAAGCGCTTGCGTCCCGGATATGGGGAAAAATACCCTTGGAGATTAAACTTTTACCTTATAATAGCTTCAAAAGACAATACAAATTAATTTTACTTGATAACCAGAATTAATCACCCATGCATGGTCAGCATTATAAAGTTATTTTTAATTTATTGTCTGCCAAACCTTGTAAATTCTGTATTTATATGAATATTTTCCTCTTTTTTTCTTTAGTCTATTTTCTTTTTATATATATTTTTTCCATCTTCCATAACTTATTTTTTCCTCGATTAGTTTTTCTGTGGTAGTGGTCAACACGAAAGCCTTTGGCTACTTTGACCACTACGCACTCTTTTACATAAATTGTATATATTTATTCCTCTTTTTTCTTCTTTCTTGTTTATTTATTTATTATTGTAATTCTTTAAAAATAAGTGCAAATAAAATGAACTTGAACTTGCTGGTCATACATGTAATAAAGAGCACTAAGTCTTGATGATTTTATATAGTGAGAATTTATGAGTACAAACATTGTACATCTATAATGCAAGCATGACTAGTATTTACAGCATAGTTCAGAGTCACTTACCTCGACAATCTCCTATAGGAGGTAATTGAAAGCCCCAGAAAGTATCTGCACAATTATCACACTGCCGACCTGTCACATTTTGCTTGCATTCGCATTGTCCTGTTGTTTGATTACATGACCCATTGTTTGTGATTCCAAACATGTAGCATTCACAGGCTGAAATGAATAAGAACAAAACGTTAACACATCTGTCAACTTTATGACTAATTTTGGAACAAAATACCAAGTTACACTGTTAAACATGTTTCAAATTAATGATTACTCCCCTAAAAGGTACCAGAATCTTGTTTGTGGGTGTGGCTCGAATTCATTTTCACCCCTAAAAAAGTACAGATTTTGAAACAAAACTAATTCATGTCATTTTTTCTGGCCAAATACCCCTAAAAGTTAAAAATGTACATGTACCAGTAGAACTCTGACAGCGGTCATTTTAGATTTTTTTTACTTATAAGTGGTACCAAACTATGAATTTTAACCCCTAAAAGGTACGATGATCACCCCATCACTTTTATATGGACCTCCCCCAGGGATTAAACTGGTTTCACTGTACCAGTAAAAATGACATCAATATAATACTGCAGTAAAAAGGTACTCACGTAGACACACTTCAGGATCATAAAGGGGCTTGCTCATGTTGCGATAGAACTTGACTATGCACTGCTCACAGAACATTCCTGTAGTGTTATGGTAACAGTCGTCACACACACCGTGGTCAAGACTCTGATTGTAATGGCAGCTATCAGCGTGTTTATAGCACTGACATTCTAAAAGAAAAAGGAAACAATCAATAACAAACTAGACAGAAGTTCTATCAGCATAACTTCCACATGCAAAAGGCAAAAGTTATGAACTATTATTTTATTTTCAAAAAAGAAAATATGCCCATGTGTTGGAACAGGATAGAAAAAGCCTAGAGGGGGGTGTGGCACAGTTGTTGAAACCTTCTTATCCTATTTCAGACTAAGATATGTGATTTTGCCTACCCTATTTCAGACCTCTAAAATTACTATGTGTGTCTGAGAAGGGCTCGAAATTAAGGGCTCGAAATTATCTGATGTTAATGGAGAAAAAATAAAAGTTTATTCTAAATTGGTACCCAATTCCAGACCAGAGTGTAAAACAACCCTATTGCAGACAAAAATGGTGCAAAAACCATACACTTTGGCACTGCACCCCCTCCCCACACACCACAAAAAAGGCAGTAGTAACAGATATGTATGTTGGGGGGGGGGGGGGGGGGGGCATTGCTACCAGCATATGACAAAAGGATTAATCAAATTTTCTCAGCACCACAAATCTTCATGATATATTTATATAAATGAAATATCAAAGTGACATGTTTATTTTGATATTTCAAAATGAAATATTTTTCAAGAGTCCAACACTTTCCCAAGCAATGAATTCAAATGTTACAATGTAAGTCACTTTGCCTACAATGCCTTGTGTATAAAGGAACATAATACTGTATAACGGCAAGGGTATATCGGTAACTGAAATTCCATTATCGTCAAGCTTAAAATTCATCAGCATTGACTTATGACCCCGGGGATGACACGTACATTTGTACTTGAGAACGATTCATACGCAAATCAGAATAAACATCTTGTTACCACGATTCATTCTAAGAATTACTATTTAATCAATCATGAGAAATTAAACTCAATGATAACGGTAAAAATTGTAACGTATCATTTTAAAAGGGACGCGTAATCTGCAAAGCCACAAACAATAGAAAACGTAAACTCCAAAAATTGCACATCAAGCGAGGTGTACAACGATTAAAATTCATTTGAACATTTTCACGGAAAGATTCCCTTACAATTCAATGCCAAACAATTCTCAAACATCGGTGGTTTTTAGCTCAGAAGAAATTGAATTCTACGATGAAATCATTTGTCGGAGAGCCAATCTCCCGTGGGGTTTCCACGACAAAAGCTTCAGCATCAAACGGCGTTATTTAAACGATTGAAAAGAAGACACCGGTTGATTGAATAAACTTTAAAAGCAGCTGATAGCAGATTTACCACGAAGTCGCCTTTTCTGCGAATGTTGCCAAAAATACAATCGCCGTGACGATCGACTTCGATGAAATGGAATATGTCTTTAGTAATATTACGACTGATATCTCCAAAACCAATACAGCGGAAAATAAAGTGGGGGTTTGTCTGTTCCACTTGAATATTTGCGCACCATGCGCCTAGCTGCTCTCGAATAAAAGATCCAATATATAAGTTTTAAATCTAAGTACCTACCTTCACATGGATTTGGTTCACTGTCTGAAGTGGCCGGCATCCAAGGCTTGTTGTTAAACAGTGGCTTACATCTTTCACAATCTTCACCTTCGGTGTTGTGACCGCAGTCGCAGTCCTTACCATTCCGATTCGGGTGATCGCAATATTCTCCGTGGCCATGACACTGACAGCGAGCGTTCACTCTTAGGTCTGCGATGGAGTAAAAGTACTGATTGAAGATGTTCTCCACCAAATTATTGACGTTTTCCAGCCGATCTGTGCCAGGATACAACAGCTGCAAGCGAATATCGGTGGCCGTGAAATAATCTTGTAGTGCCCTGTTCCAGAAGTCAGACTTGACATAGCGCCGCAAGAAGTCGAACAACACCACGCCATTTTCCTGAGGGGTGGAATCGCTATAATCTTGCACGCAGTGAAGATCAAAGTTACTGAATGTTATGCTTTCCACTGGCGTGCTTGACATGTTGAAGCGTTCCTTGCAGTCGTCCGCGTAGTACTGCAACGGTGACCATGTCAAACCCTTATCCGTGGACCTTTCCAGAATCATTTTGTAGGGTCGAGGAGACTTGAAAGTGACACGAATTTCTCCAGTGATGGCATAACTCTTGTTGAAGGAAATCGTCACGTTCACCATTAAAGGCTCGTCCGTCTGGTTGTTATTCTGATACCATTCCCACCACGTTACAGACTGCCAGCTCGTGCTTAGCTTACCATCAGTCATTTTCTCCACCGTATTGCTGGTTTCGTTGCACGTAAAACACCGATTCAGGGGTTTGACACGGCAATACTGAGCCGGTGGATCGCCGCACGTACTCGTAGCAACAACCGTGTGATCTGCCAAACGAGCTGCATTCTGAGGACCAGGGATACACACTCCAGCCGATGAACATTCGCACGACACCTCGGCGAGAAATGCCGCCACAATCGAACATATGATGGTGATGATCTGTTTCCTTGGAGTCATGATCTCCTTCGATACCGCAACGATGTGGGCGCTCGAGTTATTTGTGTCTGATGTGGCGTAGTTTAGTTGTTTTCGATAAGATCTAACTCTATTAAGCCAACTGACTGACTGTTATTCCATGTAAAGGATTTGAAGTTCGTTGTTTAAAGCTTTAAAGTATAAAGGAACGCCACACTCCGGTTGGTTCCTTTTGTTACCAATTGGGTTGTCATGGGTACGCGATGCACTGTATGTATGACCTCATTTCAAAACAGTCCAAACAGACATTGACATAATACATAAGCCAAGCAACAAGGAAATGCTCGATCCCGTTTCTTTTGAAAGATTTTTCGCTAGAATCAGAGGCTAGAAACAGAGGTACTTAAAAAAAAATAGAAGTATTTTACAATAATTACTGACAAACTGTTGTTACGCACGGGCGGGTAAATGAAACACACTTATCAACTGACTTGAAAGTTTACACCTGATGAAATATTTTAACTTCTCAGTGAGGCCGAGTCAAAACTTCAGTTCATCTGTTGCAGTCTGCCCTTCGAATTATTAATAAAGTTTGATAATACTGTTACGATCCGAAAAGAAACAGAAACAGAAAAGTTTCGAGTTGCAAACACTGAAAACATGAAAACGTATTTAGTCTTGTAGATAGAGACTGAGGCGTTCTGCGAAGAACTGAGACTAGTGCATAAACTCTAGGCCGGGAGCATGGAGATATCAGAATATATTCAGAAAAGAGCGTAGTCATAATAATACGTAATATCATACACAAAAGAGCCTCATAAACGTGAATCAATCGCTTCTACCCTTCTACCGCAACCAAACTTGAGACAACATTTTTTGAAGCACAAAACTGATCTGTTTGATCTGGTTTGAAAAGCACTCAACTTGCAGTCGAAAAGATACATGTAAGAAAACTTGCTTGTTTTCATAATAAATACTTCTATTTTGGTTTCAACAGTAGAATCGGTCCTTTTGTATATGCTAACTTCAAAAGGGACACCCTCCTTGCCGCAAAACATAATATGCCGCTTCTTTTCTTGTTTTTTAGCGCTCTTTCACCCCCCATTTATGGTTGGAAAGCCCTCGTTTTGGAACTTGGCGTTACGTACGAAGCCGATAATTCGCTTAAAGGGGAAGTATCAAGGGGATTTAGAGTCATTTCAAAGACTAAAAAACGTTTTTGTATTACAGCAACCTAAAAATTATGGTCAGTTTTGTTATAAATTACCACCCTAATGAACTAAAACTGTGGATGAGTGTCTCTTACCTCAAATGGACTGGTCAAAATGGATTTCAAGTTCTCGCATTTTCGTTTCCAAAATGCGCCAGAATAGAACATGATTTGTTCCTCTGTCACGAATTCGGTTGGTTTCTTTCTCTTGGTGTTCTAGAATTATTTTGTAAATAAGTAAGGTATTGTAGCACAGTTTTGATTGTAGCACAGTTTTGACCAAAAAAGGTCAAAATCCCGTGATACTTCCCCTTTAAAACAAAATAGAGGACAAAAAACATCTGTGCTTAAGGTGACTCCCTATAGTTTTATGACTGAGCGCGCGCTGTTGACGAAAGCTTTAGTGTTTTTCCGATTTTTTATGACGTCAGCATGGTCAAATAATTCAAAATTAACCGTGGATTTTCTCGCATTTCCTTCGGTAAATTTTTGTGAAAATTCGCACAATTCAAGACAGAAACGTTACCTATCACATGACCGTTTTATGAAGAAATTTGTCAGAGCAAGTAAGTTTTATTGTTTAAAATAACAAATGAGGTAATATTGGCAAAATCGTCTGAAAAACCACAAGGTTTTCCCCCTCCAAAATGCCAGGCAAACTCAGTTTCATAAGATGGCAAAATTTAAAGAAATTTCACCAAAGGAAACAAAAAAAAAAAAGGAATAAAGATAAAATATAGCAAAAATGTGCCATTCTTTAGATGCTGTGTTGCCATGGCAACGGCCTCCAACTTAAAAAGTAACCACCTATAAATAACTGTAATTATATCAGTTTCCTTACTGGTAAATATTGGGAACAAAAAATCAAAGACAAAATAACTGGGGTTTCCTTTCGAACTCATGTCAGTTAGTGTAGGTCATTGGTAAATACTCTAGGGAGTCGTGTCCAGGTCCTGTTCAAAACTATAAGCACAGCAGCAGTGCAGTCGGTATAACAGTTTCTTTAGACACCAGTCCGGTCCCGGTCCAAGACACACAAAAATTAAAACATTGTGAGAGCTTTTTATTAACTCAGTATAAATATCTGATAGCAAACTTACAAAGTTTAAGAAGCACTGACACAAGATAACTTTCACGTTATCAACCTAACTAAATTTTATCAATCATTGTAGCGAATCGTTGCAGCAATGTTTGACTCAAACTGAAGAGAGCCGACGGGCCTAAAACTCGACGTTTATGCAAATAACTAATTACATTTGTAAAACTGAATAAGTTTTAGAATTCCGGCCGGTTTCTGTAGCATCAAGATTCAATTAAGAGACCAGGGCCCGGTTGTTCGAAAGCCGATTAACGCTAATCCAGGATTGAAAGTTAATCAAGCTTTTAATTTCTCTTGTATAAAAGTGTTTTTCTCTGTTAATGTTTTTAAAGTTTAAGATTAGTCAAAGTCAAAACAGAAATAAAAATATAAACAGAAAACCTTACTGAAAAGTTACAAAACTGAAAAAATTCGCGCTATTCCTGGATTAGCTTAATCGTCCTTTGAACAACCCGACCCAGGGCCCGGTTGTTCGAAAGCCGATTAACGCTAATCCAGGGTTTAAATTTAGTCAAACGTGAAAGACCGAAACATATAAACATATAAAACCTCACTGAAAAGTTACAAAACTGAAATCAAAATTTTCGCTATTCCTGGATTAGCTTAATGATCGTGCTTTGAATAACCAAGCCCATGAGTATTGCTACTCCCCCTGGATGGGATGCTGGTCCTGACCAGGCCCTCACCGGTACCCATTTACTCCTGGGTGGAGAGAGGCACTGTAGGGGGAGTAAACTGTCTTGGTCTCGAACCAGGACTTCTCGATTCAGAATCCCACGCACAAACAGTTTGGCCACCGTGCAAAATTATTATTTATATCTAACTAGAAATATTTGTTACTATTTTTAAGTGGTAAATTTGGTTTTCTTTGCTGACATTTTATAACTGGCAAATTTGCTATGTTTGTTCGCTTTTCTTTCCAAGAAAGTCATAAACTTACTTATTAAGAAAAATAAGAACAACTCAAAAAGTGTTTTAAACCCTTCTCAGTGTAAATGGCTATGGCGTTATTTCTTTTTACTTACGTAGATCATAACGGTTGTGTTTAAAGCAAACAGTGCTTGGGTTTCAAACCCGGAACATATACATTGTTCCAACAAAAGTGTTCTCTTGTTTTTCAATAAGAATCCATCGCAGTTGAGTATATTAACTCTTGCTAAACTATTAGAAAGGTGTTACAAGGTGTTACAGGAGGTAACGACTTCAACAAGTCCTTGTATTTCGCAATATCGAGCCGAAGCTGGCGAATCCGATCATTATACAAAGCCACCTTCACCTTCTGCAGTTGAAGCTCTCTTCGTAACTCCACTAGCTGCGGCTCGAGCAGCAGCCCGTCAAACTGTTGTCTTGCTGAACTCACCTCTCCCCTGAGCGTGGGCAGATTGTCCACACTAACTCGAGGTAAATCAGAGCTTTCGTTCAGCAAGCGCCTGGTCAAAATAATCAGCCGCTGGACAGTGGTGTTTGCATGAGCGGCTCTCCTAAGAAGAGTTACGCTGTCGTTCGACACACCAGAAGTCATTGTGGACAAGTTTTGGCAGAGTTTCTGCACTGGTTCTATTTCTCTGGCCATGAAGTTTTCCATAGTATTATTACCGACCATGTTCTCCGCAGCAGTCTCGTTCCACAAGTCATGCGCAAGGCGATGGGCCCTCTCCACAACCTTTGTAAGTCATACAGTAAACATTACAACATTGATCATTGATCCAGGTTTAGTTGGTTAAACAAGCATCTTTTTGGTCAGGACTACCCTCTCTGATATTTGACATAGCCCACACAGTCGAGGAAAGAAGTGCCGTTTTTGGCAAATCTTCGTTGAAGCACTCGAAGAGTTTCCGATTGTTATTATCCAATCAGGAAACAGCACGAGCACTCTCGAGTACTCCGCTCCGAAAATTGTCACGCCATCAGAGCACAACGAGGAAACGTCGTGTTGCTTAGAAACTTCGGGACTAAATCGCGGGCTCAGCCCGTCCCGGAGGCGGGATTCGCTCTCAACTGGTACTTGTTCCCCCGACTGCACAGTTGTCATTAGAAAGGTGTGGTTGGCATGACGTAATTCAACCTCGTTCCCAGGGCTTTTCCCTTCTAAATTTTGCGGGGCTGGGAACGAGGTTGGACGTAATTAGCTAACAACTTGTGGAGTACTAATCTCGTGGAATCTGGGTACGAGATTACCGGAATGCTCGTTATTATTTTATGATTGGGCAAAATGGCTTCGAAACTAGAGGGTATGTGCCCTCACAATAGGCCATTTTCGAGTTGCTTTTTGCCTCTGTTTCAAAACGAGTCCTGGTGCACAACCTTTCATATAGAAATGAGTTTGATTTGCAAGACAATAAACGTGCAGGTAAAACTCGTTTCCATATAAAGGTTGTGCCCAGGACTCGTTTTGAAACAGAGGCAAAAGGCAACTCGGAAATGGCCTATTACAACTAAATGCAGTAATAGGACGCTTACCTGCTTCTCAGAGACAGAGAGATTTTTGACCAAGATTCCAAGTCGCAGAGCCTCTTGAGCCGTGAACAGAGAGTTTGCAGACGAGTCATTCACCGCCGAGACATTCCTTATGATCCGATGGGAGTTTTTCTGAACGGAGTCAACTTTCAACAGAGACTTATTTGCAGAGGTCTGGGCCCGAAGTGATTCAGCTTGAAAATTGCTCGCAACATTCAGCATTAATTGCGCATGTCCGTGCACGCGGTTAGCTTTTGACACAGCAGCCTGTGCAGCGGTCAGGGCGGCCTGGGATCCCTGTAGTATTTGTGTACCATTGGAGACTGCAGCTTGCACATCCTCATCCAGAAGTACCGTTCTTTTGATGGCCTCGCTGACCTGAACTATCACAGGCGCACTGGACTGGTACAAGCCTCGTGTCTGATTGACGTATTGCGCCGCCAGATTCCTCGCATCGGTTGATTTTATTTTCAAGTCTTGCAATTCCTTGGTAGAGAAAATAAAAGTATGTTAACGTCAAACTCATTTTTTTAGGCTTGCTTTTAATTCGTGACTTTTTTAGTTCTTACATATTTATGTTTGAAGATTGACTTTAGCTTTTAATTATCCAGCATTTTAGTTTTTAGTTTTTACTCATGTATTTTTATTTTTTAATATTGTAATGCGCGTGATCATATTTACATGGAATTAGCGCATTATATGTACGAATATTATTATTATTATTATTAAACTCGGTCTCAGGGTCTTCTCAGTCGTTCAAATCCAAGATGGAGTTTACTATTCTAGTCGGAGTACACTGGGGCCGAGGTTGTGTTACTCTGTTCTCAATGTGGACCATCATGCACAAACGCCCTCCTACCCGCTAGAATTCTAGTTTATCGTTATTCCCGTGCATCTGTGAGTCTATGGGATTGTTTCTTACGTAAATGTTTTACTGTTTTAGTATAAATAAGCTGTCTTGCTTTGTTCAAACGGACGCCTGACTTCCGCTTGGCGTCCCTCCCTCCAAGCTGCGATGACTTGTCAGTTTGTCTGAGCACCCGCTCCTTTCCCTCCGTAGCCAACCGACAAGGTTGGCTACGTGAACCCGACAAATTAATAGCAAACTTCAGATGATTTAGTGAGGTCCATATCTATTGACCCGTTGCAATTCCTCATTGACATCTTTCCTTTAAACTTTCCTTTAAAACTTATCGGGAACCCTGGCTTCTTCTCACAACTGATTCTAGCTTGGTGCGTTTGGGAGTGAGGCTAGGCACAGTGGGAATTAATCACTATGATAAGTCGGCGTGGCGAAGGGCTAATACTGGAAACGTCTGGGCCGGTTGTTCAAAGGGTGGATGACGCTATCCATCGGATAAATTACTATCCAGTGGATAAGTGTCAACAAAACCAACTACCGACCAACTATCCGATGGGTAGCGTTATCCACCCTTCGAACAACCAGGCCCTGCTGTTTAAATAGAAAACAACGCTTCATTTGCAAAACGGTGTTGTTAAACTTACACTGCTCCTGTCTGGGTTTGTCAGACTAGCCTCCGCCAATATCACTAAGCTGTTGTTGTACGCTCTGCTTGCACTCTCTACTTTATCAAACACCAATGCCACTGTCTGCTCTCCTAGGACATTCACTGCAGATACGTTTTCATGCAGCGGTTGCAACGCAGTAGCAACTTGAGTCTGAGTATTAAGCGCATTTTGCGCCTTATCAGCGGCATTGTTTGCTGTCTCCAGCGCGTACTCTACACGTGCATGTATGGTGTCATTAGCTATGAGAGTGCGATTTGCATGTTCTATCACACCGTCCGTAACATTTACCAACTGTTCTGCCACACTCGCCAGGGATCTGGACAAAAGTTCGACCTGCTCTAGTTCCAGTCTCATAGGCGTGACCAATAAGCGGGATGCTTCCCTAATGACGTCACGAATCTGCGTCACAGTCGTCTCAGTCTCTTTCCTATTGGTATCCACAATGGATGTATAACGAAGCGTGTCAGTTACATCGGTTGCTATAGTTTCGTTTAAACTTGCACTTAGATCGTGAAAAGCTGCAGCAAACCGCAGCCATTGAGATGTTGAATTGCTGTCCACTTCCAGGGCTATGGCGATTTTTTGGGTGAGTGCGCTGACCTCCGTAACAAGCTGATGCAGGCGTTCGACAAAGGTGTGATTGTGAAGCATGGCGGGATGGTTCATAAGGGCCGAGAGATGAGTCTGTATGCTTGGGATCTGGGCGCGAAGTAAATTCATATCCTCTTGGATAGATGAGTAACAGGAAGAGCACTCTGTAATAATATGGATAAATGTCATAAGAAGGATAAAATAAAATGGACTCAAAAAACACCCATCGTGCTCCTAACCAATCAGAGCTACCCTACCATTTTTCAACCAATCAGACGCAAAACCATGGACACACACTATGGACATTTTCCCGCGCTTGGCAGCGGTAGCATGTTTTTGCTTCGAATTCTGATTGGTTCACTGCCGAATTTACATCTGTTCTGATTGGCCAGGTGGGATTAGTTTGGTTTTGGTTCTGAACCAACCCAATACTGACTACAATCATAGCACATCCACACCAGACACATGAAGCACAAGAATAACGTCTCGTCCTGCGTCTGTTTGTTCACGAAGGGGCTTCGTATTCCATAATTTAGATTTTAGACGGAAAGCACAACGCTCAGAAAGCTTTATAAGTATTTTTCGACTTCACGGAGAAGCATAATGTTCTATTCTTTGATTGTTACACATGTATTTACCTTTACAGCTGAACAGGCTAGCTGAAGTATTCCAGCTGTTTTCCATGCATCTGTCACAGCGCCTGCCCCCGATTCTGGCTGTTGTGTTACACATACACTGGCCTGTCACTTGGTCGCATAACGTTACGTTACCGAAAGCGGTCCCCAGCGGGTGACAGTCACAAGCTAATGAAAAGAATCACAACAGAACAGAGAACAGTCTAAAGGAGCTATGTCACGATAATTTAAGTCCGGCATTTTTGCGAAGGACAAAATCACCTTCAAATTGAAGAAAGCCTAAAAATAATAGGTAGAAAAACACCAAATAGGTAATAATAAACCAAACAGGAACAAGGATGGTTAAGGATGGAGAAGATTAAAACGGATTGCGAGCGGCGAACTTGAAAAAATTGGCCAATTTTTTCAAGATGCGCCATCCGTGACGTAGCTCCTTTAAGTTGTGTTATGGGACAAAAACACCAGATTGAAAATCACGGCTGCCACAGGTCAGGAAAGTAGTAGTAGTTACTAGTAAAAAAATGCTGGGTGGGGTGGGGGGCTACCTACCTGCAATGGACTAGCATCCCATGCAGGTGGAGTAGCAATACTCCTAGTCGCTTCATAGAAACCGGAGTTAAGCGCCGGCACTGATAAGCCGCTTGGCTTCTCGCATCCATTGGATTGGAACAGGCTTTAACTAAGCTATTCAGGGTGTTGCTCATTGCACATACCTTGACAACCGTTCTCTGACAGCCCCCAGTAGCCAGGTTTACACCGAGTGCACTCAGGTCCCAGCACATTGTTTGTACACAAGTGACAGCGATCTCCAAAGGTACCCACTTGACAGTTGGTACATGCACCAGTCTCCCCATCACACTCTGTACTTCTGTTGTTACAGGAACATAGAACACAACGACCACTTGGCTTACTACCATTTACCTCACGAGTGTACCCTGATGGAAAAGAACACAACAGAAGATTTAAAAAAATAACTGGGTGATTGGGAGGACGGATACCGTAAAATTCCAATAATAAGTCGTCCCCCTCCCCCCCCCGAAAATAAGACCCAAACGTAAAAATCTTCCGTTCATTTATTTATTTATAACAATATTTATACAGGAGCAACTAATTTAGCTATCATAAGCCCAACTCAACCCCCAAGGGTTTATATTTGATCATAAACAGCTTGTTTTGTATATATGTGGTTACATTATGCCAAACGTTACTATTGTACTTGTTTTGTGTTTCAATTTGTTGTGTTTAGAAAGTTTACAATGCTTTATTCTTGTATACACCTTAAATTTTTCAGACGCAAAATCCCTTCCACATACAAGAAAAAGCCTTTTGGACAAATATAAGCCCAGGGCTTACCATGGGGCATGGAATTTTTGCGGGAATTTAATTTCGCGGATTACCAATTTTTTGAGTTTTGCGGGAACAAATTGAAATTCAGCACTGTGAATAAATAGAGTAAATTTTCACGGAATTTTTTTTCGCAAGAGTTTATTTTTACGGGATCTAATTTTCGTGGATCGTTGGAAGACCTTGGAAAATTCGCGAAAACTACTGTAGTTCCGCGCGAAAATTTCATGCCATACGGTCACGGTATGTAGCAAGATCGTCAAATTGATTGGTGATCCTCATAGTGCCGGTCTGTAGCTGCTTACTCAAATTCAGATTCTTATCGTGAAGTGTAGCAGGTTCCAGATACGTTTTAAGGAAAGGTGTCAATGAAGAATTGCAACGGGTCAATAGATATGGGCTCGCCAAATCCTCAGAAGTTTTCCATTAATTTCTCGGGTAAGGTAGCTACCCTTGTCGGGTTTTTGACCTGAGATCCCCTCTCTTATTTGTAACACTGTAAGTGGTGACGTCGCAAACTACAACGACCACGTTTTTATGAGCACCGAGGATCAATGAGAAACTGATAATTACCTCGAGCGCACAGTTCACAAGACAGCCCTGTATAGTTCATGGTACACGTAGCGTTTTCAACAAATCTGACCGTTACTTCACCAGGTGCACCTTGCCCGTTCACAGCTGTCTCCAAACTGATCTCCTTAAATGTCACACTCCCGTGAGGAAAAGCATAATACGTCGCACGGACCCTGAGAAATGTCAGCTCGGCCAGTATGGATTGGAATTCCAGCGGTGAAACTGACTGCTCGCCAATCACGTGCGTTTCGTCCAGTATCACGTGATAAGACGTGATGTTGGGAGAGGGGAAGGGTACAAAGTTCAATGCCACTTCATTGGTCCCACTCACCAGGATGACGTCACCATTTGCTGGAGGTGGGTTTTGGCCATTACCACGATCTCTTATATCCATCTGTAAATGGCAAATTAACAGACAGTGCGTTTTTATTAGTCATGCTCAATGTAATGTTCATACTGAACCTCCACTAACGGCCATCTCTCTACAACAGCCAGGATGTTTCGTCCCAACCGTGTGCCGATCCATACACGTTACTCTGATTGAAACCTCCCTACAACGACCACCTCTCTACAATGGCCAGATAATTCTGCACCAGGGTGGCCATTGTGGAGAGGTTCAATTCTAAAGTAGTCAATGTAGTGAATGTTGTACTTGCTTTGTTTGCAGTGCCCAGTGATTGGTTCATAAAATTGGCGTAGCGCAGCACACTTTAGCCAATCAGGTGATAAACCAAAATGATCTCTTAGACCCTTTAAGGTCATGGCAAATGAGGAAACATTGTTGTGGAAACATTTGTGAATTTCAATGTTTTCCAAAAATAAAATAATGTTTCCCTGTTTGCCCGCAAGAAATGTTTCTGAATTTTTTCAGAAAGTTTTGCTTCCGTAACAAATGTTTCTGAAATGTTTCTTGGTTTGCGCAGCAAAGAAGCAAAACATTTGTTTTGCTTCCCGCTCGTTGCTCACCCAATAAACATTATGAGCAACAATGTTTTCTCGTTTGCCACGACCTTTACGGAGACTTTCCTGCGCATGCCACAGTTACATATTTTTACTTCGAACTAAGTTACCATGCAATAATCAGTGAGATCGAGTCAAAGTCCACGGGAAATTCACAGGCAGGACAGTCATCAATAGTCGTTAGAAAAGAACTCTGTGTGAAAACGTGGGTATAAATCACCACTTAGGCTTAACCCTTTCACCTAATACACCAATCTCGTACCCAGAGTCAACGGTCTCTCTCGGTCAGCGGGTCGTCGCCAGGTTAGACTCTGGGGGAATGGAATAAATATCGAATTTTTTGATTGGCTGTCTCGTGTAACAAACAATGGCCGTTACACCAGATTTCTGGTATTCAAAATTCCATTCCCCCAGAGTCTAACCTGGCGTCGGCCCGCTGACCGAGGAGACCGTTGACACTGGTACGAGACACAGCGGTCAAACGCAAAAATCCGGCGCCACTTCCGGTTTTCGCGGCCTTCAATTTTGCAAGAGATTGAAGCGCAATGGCGGCGTAATGGCCGCGAAGTTTGTAAGGAAACGTTATAGAACATGCAGTGGTAAACCAAAATACGAGCTGAGACACTTGGTGGATAACAATTATTACATTATCTATGCATACTCCGAGTACAAAGCTTAAGTTTTCAGTAAATCTCTTAAGTTTGAGCTTTAAAAGTGACGAACGTGGAAGACTTCGTAAATTTAGGACATTTCGCAGTGGGGTTTTGGCGGGAACTGCGCAGGCGCGTCGCGTTTGACCGCTGTGGAGTACGAGATTGCTAATACACTTACTTTGACATCTAGCCGCTGACCGTAAGATCTGAACTGTTCGCCCAGGAACAAACCTGGCGCTGTAATGTACACCCATGATGGCGTGCTAGGAGAAGTAACGACCAGTCCATTAGATGAGGAGTTGGCAAATGGAACACCATCACCTGCTCTGTCCACCACTAACCAGTCAAACACTGTAGAGACAAGAAAATAGCATGACTAACTATAAAACACTCTATCATGTGGTAAATAGACAGTCAATAACTGGATACAGGGGAGAGGTGGGAGTACCCGGGTCCCCCTTGTTGGCAAAAAGGTGGAGGTCCAAAAGGGCACTATGGCTGCGAAGGAGACTAGATGAGAGGCGGCTGTAATCACAAGCTTTCAAAACGTGATTTTTACATGTAACATGTCTGGGCACTGTACAAGAAAGCAGTAGCAGATCTAGGGGAGGACCCCCCCCCCCCCAAAAAAAAAAAAAAAAAAAAGAGGGGGGGAATACATGTACTTAAGGGCCAAAGACCCTAGAATTTTTCGGGGCCCCACACAAATTTAAGGCCCAAAGTGCCGGAAATTTTTTTTCGGAACCTCCGGTCTGGATCTGCCACTGGAAAGATAGTTGATACGTACCTGTTTCATTGACAAATTGACTTGTAATGGTCGATGCAACAAATCCATTGGCTGACTTACAACTGATTGCTCGACCATAGCCAAAACAGTACAGACATCCCTGTTGATTTGCAGCGTCCAAATTGTATGTGCCATCTTTACAGCTGTCACAGTTAAGGCTTTGAACATTATCCTTACATTGGCACTCTCCAGTTGTCAGATGACAAGCAGTATGCAAAGACCCAGCAATTGAACATTGACAACCTGAAATACAGTAATAGAATAACAGTAATATTATATTGATAAAGTCAGGGACTTGAGCTACTTGGAAAAAAGAATTCCGAGCCTATGACCTTCCACACAATGGAATATTGAATAGAATATACCTGAGGTAGAATATTGAAGAAGTTCAATCAAGTGAGCTCTTATTTTGCCCTCAAAGGATCTATGTCAGGATTACTGTTTCAAGTTGTTTGCTTTTTTGTGATGCACTAAATTCCATCCAAATCAAAGGACATCTTAAAATCAGCTTATTTAAGTAGACAAACACCAAAGAGGTGATAATAAACCAAACAGGGACAAGGATGGTTAAGATTGGGGAAGATTGAGGTGGATTATGAACACTGAACTTCAAAAAAAATTCAGGCTAAACCTCTCATAATGCTCCATCCATGACAAAGCTCCTTTTGAAAGATTTGTTAGATAATTAGTGTTAGAAAAACAATTAATGTGGTAACAATAATGCTGTCAAGATATATAAAAAAGAATCAAATGATGGTCTGCAATAGTAAAGATTTCTTTTGACTGCACAACTTTACATACATTCTAGAAGCTATATATTTATGTTGGCATTCTTACGCTTGCATCCTGCAGATGAGAATCCATAAAATCCATTATCACAGGAGTTACAGGTACGTCCAACCACACCAGGCTGGCATTGACACTGGCCTCCATAAGCTGTACATGGAGAACCTGACACACTACCAACAGGATCACAGCCACATGCTACAGAATACAAGGAAGAGAATAATATTGATGTAAGGATTCTCTAACCAAAATACTGTACCAAATCCCACAGGGCTTATTGCCTTTCGCGACCTTTTGAATTGGAAGGAAAGGGGGTCGGAACTACCTCCCCTACCTAATAGTGGCTCCAGCCATTTTGTGCTTTTCCTGTGGCAAAATAATACACAATTATGTTGTGCAATGTTCCTATTTCTCCTGGTTCTTGCCACCTTGGTTATACAGCTTCCTACCTTCTCTTTTCCAACCTCCCATAGACTTCCTGCCCTCTTTACTCCTGGTTTCCTGTCCCCCACCCCTTTTTCGAGGGAGAACATAATAGAGAGAATGCCTCAAAGAGAAAGGGGCTTATTTTGTTTTCCAGTCATAAATCAGCTAGTAAAAATGAAAATACATGTAAATGTAGGAGATGTTTATCGTTTCTGTTAATGCGCAACAAAATAACAACTGTGGAAAGAAATGATGGTATATTTTTTTTATAATAACAACTCTAAAAAGGTTTCTTCAGAAATTGTCTTGGGTTGACATTTTTGGAAAGGAAAAATCAAGCTTTTAGAGCTTAATAAATCTCTTGATAAGATAATTAATAATAATTTCCAAATAAGACAATAAGACATGGTGGCCTAATGGTTAATTATTGCAATGGAAACTCACTTCTCATGTGAATTATCTCTGACATGAAAAATAGCTAACTTACCTAAAGTACCATTATATATTTCTGTACTAGCAGAAAACACCAGTCCGTTACAATAAGCTGGCTCTGGTCCCACAAGAGACAGAGATGCCTGGACACAGCTCTGCAACTGATCTTGCGTGTCTCTTTCTGACTCAGTGTAAACTCTTGTGAGATTGACATCAGGAATCAAGATCAATGAGTCAACAAGAACAGAACAGTTGTCACCATCGTCAGTACTGTTGTATGTCAGTGAGAAGTTGTACAGTTCACCTGAGTACAGTGCAAAAGTTTGAGGTGATCTCCATGCCTGTCTTGAACCTTGTGGTAGCTTGTCCAACAACACATCAAATTCCACACTGTTGTTTGACCTAGTGCCTGTGACACTCAAAACAAGCTTTGTGGCAAAACCAAAGGTGCAACTCTTAGTGATGCTGTAACGGATAACAGTATGAAACTGATGGCTGGCCAAGACTCTAGCAGTGATGTCAGCATACTGGCCTGGATGGAGAATGGCATAGCCGTGGCCAGTGAAGTCTATTCCTGACCTTCAGATGGAGTCATTGTAGTGAAGGTACCATTCATGTCTTCTGCTTCCAGCCTGACAAAGTTCAGGGCTGGATAGAAGCGCCCTTGCTGAGATCTTTTGCACTCGGTTCCTTCAACACCAAGACGGCAGAAACAAGATCCTAAAGAAATCCCAAAAGACAAAAGTAAAACATGCAGACTTGTTAGAAGTATAGTTTAAGTTGGCAAGAGTGATACAGATGTTAATTTATTCAAAGATGCTTTAAGGTGATCCAATCTTTCTAAACAGTTTTTGAACATTTCTAAAGGCTGCTCAAGACTTTCAGAGAAGGATCTAAAGAAATCACCTCATTCATTTTAAGTGAAATACACCAACTGAGAAATGGCCAATCAGAAGCACATGATTTCACCATGATTATTGCTTACCATACAATAAAATTAGTAATATTTACTCACCTGATACTTTATCGCACCGGGGGAAAGCGCCACCTAAATCACAGGGACACCGCAAACAATCTTCTGCATCCTTAGAAATTGGAAAGAAGTAGAAGCCATCTTTGCACTCATCACAATATCTGCCTTGGACACTTTCCTTACATGGACAGCCTCCTGTATACTGGTCACACTGTATGGTGTTGTTAACTGTGCCAAGGTTATTGCACCCACAGGCTAAACAAAAATGTTAACAACATTCTCATTTGCGAACATATCAAAAAAAAATTACAATAAATCTAGATTAAGATATCCTATGTTATAATCCTTCAAAATGTTTTTGCTTGTGCAAGGTTGATCAAAACACTTCACATGACAAAATATCCCAACTGGAAGATATTTTCTGATATCTCAGATTGTGAAATATACAGTCATTTTGTGTAATTCATTTTTCACATGAAATAAATGTTTTGGTTGTAAATTAAAGGATATTAGAGACAAGAAAACAAATTTGTTAGAGACTTCTTTCTTGAAATGTGGGCAGTACTGTGGCAGTGATCAGCCATGTCATCACCACCACTGTCTGGGTTCATTTGCGGCAACACATTTCAGCACTCCAACAAAAATGCTCTTACTAAGGTTGTGTTCTATTTGGGATCAACCGTTTTAGTTTGGTTGGGTTTTTTCGTGTTCTATTGAAAAAAAAAACAGTTTTTGGTTGGTTTGATTGATAAACTTTTTCAACCGAACCAAAACTAAGTTGAAACGGTTGAAAAAGTTGATCAACCAAACCAACCGAAAATAATGACTATTCCTAGGAGTTACCGTGTTTCAACCGAAAATGGTTGGAAAAGTGTTCTATTGGGCGGTTGAAATGGTTGATCCCAATAAAACATGACCTAAATGACATGTCAATATTAATACCTTTTTAAAACCAAAATATCCCTCAGATTGCTTCACAAGTACAGCCTGGGGAGAACAGTAAGTTATAGGAAAGCTTACCTCTACATTCACCAGGTGGATCTACTCTGTATCCCCAGTATCCTGGTATACACTGATCACACTGCCGTCCAAACACCTTGTTCTTGCAATGGCACTGCCCAGCCTGCTGGGAGGGTGTGGCCGCCTGTAGACACGTTCCATTATTTGTAATGCCCTCAGGGAAACAGTCACAAGCTGTGAAGAAAAATATGTAGCTTTAAGAGGCTTTGAAGTGAACATATATTTTGCCTTTTGGTTGATGTACATGTAACTGGAAGTAACACGAGAACAAGAAGATAATGGCTTGACATATGTACAGTCACACCATTGTACATGTAAGGTGGACACCTCCTAAGGTGAACATGCGTGGCTGGCTGGTCTGCTGGTCCCAGCCAAATTTCACTTGTTTGACTGTATATAAGGTGGAAAACTAGAGCAGGTCCCGAGGGTGTCTATGTTGTGGTTCAAAAATGTTTTTGGTTTACAATTTTTAAACCAGTTTGATTTTTATTTTCCTTTGTCTAATATTCATTACCATAATCTGAAACAAAGGAAAATAAAAATCAAACTGGTTTGAAAATTTTTAAACCAAAAATAAATTTAACAACATCTGTATCAGAGACAGTTTACTGTACAGACTACATGTAGATTGAAGAAGGTTTCAAGGGTATTATTTCTTTAAGACAATAAAGTCTACTTAAAATAATTTAAACTGCACTATCTATAATCTGAAATCCTCTTACCAATGCAAGTGTTTGGATCTTCCAATGGCACATTAGCATCTCTGTAGTACTTTGGTAGACACTTCTCGCAATGTGGTCCTTCAGTATTGTGTCGACAACTAGTACAAATGCCAAGATCCAGAGTGTCATTGTACACACACGCCAATCCATGGTTATTGCACTGGCACTCTATATCAAAGCAAATGAAACACAGTCAAACAAACCCAGGCCACATAAAAATCATGTACAACAACGAAAACACCTTCTTTCAGTTGCACCAAGTATCTAGGTTGATTAATCATTCAGGATTACTGTCCAGTCAACAAAATAACACGAGTTCTTTGGTGATCTGAGTGGTACGTACTGGCCGCATAATTCTCATATAAATTGAGCTAAAATTTATTTCTGTCACCTTTTTCAGTAGCTAGCAATTCTTTTGTGTTTTTCTATCATTTCAAACTAAAGCTTTCCACAGCATTAACTATTTGCATAAAGAGTAGTTTGCAACAGCACTTCAAAGTATGTCTAGCATATTTCCAACACAACTGGGAACCATGCCAACCTTTATTATCAACACAAGAATTCTAAAAAGCATACCATGAATACTAAAATACAGCACTACTCAGTACTGTCAGTACGTAATCAACGTATTCAACAACTTTGTCTTCCTAGATACATATATGACAGTCATGTTACAGGACCCAAGCCATAACAGTGTATGAAAAAAAAATTGATTGATTTTGTCACAAAGGAAAATCAATGAAGGTTATTAAAAATAATAACTGACACTACCTTCACATTCATTTGCATGGCTGGCATTAGCTCGCATCCATGGACGATTATTGAACAATGGCTTGCACATTTCACAATCGTCTCCCATTGTATTATGCTCACAGTCACACGTTTCTTCCATGCGCGGTCCTGTACAGTCTCGAGCATGTCCATTACAGTTGCACCGTCCTGTTACCACAATATCTGAGATGGCATAATAGTACCTGTTAAGAGTTTCCTCATTCTGAAATAGATTTTCAAGGCCATCTGTAAACGGGTATTCAAGCCTGACTCGTACATTTGTTGCAAGCATAAAGTTCTGCACATCTTGGTCAAAGTAGCCACAGCCTGCTTCATACCTTTTATCAAATCTGTACTCCACCTTTCCATATCTCGCAGGGTATTGTGTACTATAATCCTCAGTGCAGGTCACATTAAATGGATTGTTTTTTAGGACAGGTGCCATTCCAGGCATGTTGTAATACCGTTGACACTGATAAGCATAATACTGTAAAACTTTCCACGTTTTTCCATAGTCGTTGGACTTCTCCAGAATCATGGCCAATGGTCTTTCATTGTAAAATCTTAAAGTAATACCTCCGCTTATGTGGAATCTTCTACCAAAAGACAATGTTATATTTACCTTTAAAGGATTAAGCTTACTTGAGAGATCTAGATTGTTTGTTTCCCACCATGTTTGAGACTGCCACCAAGTTACAAGGGAATATGGAGTA
The DNA here is from genome assembly GCA_029204205.1 of Desmophyllum pertusum. Lineage (NCBI taxonomy): Eukaryota > Metazoa > Cnidaria > Anthozoa > Scleractinia > Caryophylliidae > Desmophyllum > Desmophyllum pertusum. The sequence continues at coordinate 633,853 of MU827784.1, read as the reverse complement.
TCAAATTCCTTGTCTACCATAAACTCTGGCGGTGCCTTTTAATAGTGCTATTTGCATCACACTCAAAGCATTTACGCCCTGGGCCAAGCTCGCAGTACCCTCCAGCAGGGCTGCCGCAGGTATTCGTAACTGAAACATTCCTCTTAAAGGCCATGTTGGTTGGACGTGCAATACAGGGACGAGACCTCCTCTGAGCATCATAGCACGCGTTGAAGCTACAAACGGCAGCATCTGTTGACATGTTGAAGAGATACAAGAGAAACTGGATGAACAGTAAAACCATTGGCCTGTAAATTTTCATCTTGAAAGAAGCAGTGCTCGTCAATCCATGTGAAAACATCAAAGCTTAGTTTCGAATTAGTTAACCCGTCATCTCCAACAGGGAGTTTAAACTACAAGGTATATATGGTGGAAAAATGGTTGGATGCAGTGCTGATTGAAGCAGTGCACCAACAATTGCCGGTGTTAAATAATAATCTGATCTCGCTGGAGTAAAGGTAAATTCTCCAATATGGTAATTTGACACTATTCTAATTCATGCTTATAAATTAATAATTAATTAAAGGAATAGTACACATTATTTTGACATATTTGTGGACCAAAACCACTGGGTTTGGAATACTCTTCAAACTACATTTACTATAGGGAAAGGAGACACTATTAATAGCGCTTACGCACTGAAAAAGAGCCTGTTTTTTTAACAGCTCGAGTTGCAGCATTGGGTTTTATAGCGTACCAAGAGTAATAAAAATGTAGTCATTTTCCGTCAAACTACTAGAAAGTATTTTGACATATGCAATCATTTTACCTTCATTTACATGGTGGATAGCTTGACGCGGTGGTTAGCTGTTGCTGGTACTTGGAATTTGGCCAGCAAAAACCGCGCGCCATTCGCCAGCAGCAAACAAACACATCTGATTTAAAATTTCCGTTTTGGCTCAACGATTGTTTTAAGAAGAAGTAGATCACTTGGTCCAGGAGTAATTGTCCTTCCATCATCTAAGAAGCTTTTCTCCTTCAGCTGATGGTAGATGAAAATAATATTAAACGCGCGGAAGCTCGAATTTTCCGCCATTTTTTTAACAACTTGAAAGCGGAAAAGACCTGGGAACGAGCTTGCATATTGAGTTACTTTGAGTGTAGCAGTACATGACGTAAAAAGATACCGCTTGCCAATATACCGCCAATATTCCAAAATGGCGAACGTTTTTCGTTGTTCAAGACATCTTTTGAGAAGACCACTCTGCTTGTAAGTTTTTTCTATGTACAGTAACTTATATATTATTTCATTGATCTTTGCCTAATTCATATCCACACACAACTCCTCTTATTAGGACCTGTTTATAGTAGGCTCTGACGTCTTGTTTGCAGTTCCAATCCAATGGATTGGAGCCAGCCAAGTGGCTCATCGTTGCTGGCGCTTAACTCCGGTCTCTGTAATATCAAGCAACTAGGAGTATTGCTACTCCCCTGGACAGTTTGCTAGTCTATTGCAGGTACCCCAACCCCTCCCCTCTTAACACTGGTTCCCATTTTTTATCCACACACCACACACACCCCCCCCCCCCCCCCCCCCCAAAAAAAAGATGGTTGGCTGGCTTTACTACAGGAGACTTGGATTTGTTCGTCAAAGGAGCCAGCCACCAAGTCCTGATTTTTTTCAAAGGTGCCGCCGAAAAATTAGGCCCTCAGATTTTTTTTCAAAGGGCACCGACAAACTATTGAGGGGGTGAATTCCGGTCATCTTTAGGAGGAGGGGAGAGGTAAAGATAAAAAATTGAATTTACCCATTTATACAACTGGGTTGGGAGGGGGAGTGTGAGAGTCAACTGTCCCTGGTAACTGTCTTGCCCAAGAACAACACGACCCCAGACTGACTTTCTATCCTCTCTATCTAGAGTCCAGCACACTAACCATAAGGCCACCACACCTCCCACATTTAGTAGCTTCCTACCCACTCCTAAACTTTCTGCTGATGTACAAGGTGAGTGCACCGCTGTATTTCTCAAATATGTCCAATCTAATGTCCATCTTTTCTATTAATATTGAACAGAATTCCCAGACGATTTGAACAACACAGCGTAGAAAAAGAATCATTGCAGACAACAGTTACTTTTATAACAGATTTCAAAGACAGGGATGGTAGGGACTCCCCACCATTTATTACATCATACAGCAATCGTGGTTTTCACATCAAGGATATCAAAGTGTTTGGCTCTGTAGCAGTTCTTCCTTCCACGTTTTACCACTGGCGGGTAAGTTACTAGTGCAGGATGTATTTGCTGTAGTTAATTTACACCAATGCCACCCCCTCAGCATCCCACACCAGGACTGTAGAAGGGTATCATATTCAATTAAAAAAGATGAAGCCATGATTTGACAAGACTTTAATCACACAGTTGTTAGAGTCTACCGTTGCTTGCATCTAAGCGCAAACATCTGGCACAAAAACAATACCTTTAGAAGTGGATATCAACCATAATGTGATTGGCCATCAAAGTTTGCATTAGGTGAATGTTTGTGCTTGAAATGAGGTAGTTGGTACCGAATTCGAACAAAACTGTGCTTAACCATGGCTAAGATAAGTCTTTTTAGCGTTCAAACAATTTTAACTCATTGCAAAACATGTCTTTAAACCAAACTCATTTCTCAGGTCAACAGTCACGGCTGTAAAAGCCAAGTACTGCTGAAAATTTTTACTTTACAGTGTGTTTAGAAATTAGACATTGTAGTGAGGTTTTCTGCCAGTGATATATTTTTGTTACATTTTAAAGATTAAGAAACCAGAAGATATAACCGCAGAGAGTCTGGCGCTTTTTACAATAATGGAACCTCCTATAGGTATGTCACTTGTTCACATTTTTCCATGATCTATACTGTTATAGGCCATATAAATGATGCCATAAAATGTTCAGAACTCAAGTGGTGGCTTCACTGCAAATATTTGGGCATTTTATGGCATTATTTCTATGGGCTATAACTGTGTAGACCATGGAAAAATGTGAATGCTTTATTTTTTACAAAACCATTGAAAATGTAACAGTGCATTAGAGGACTTGTGCACATGTGACATTTTATTTTTTCTCCTTGAAGAACAAGTTCTTTGTCAGAAATTTTGCCCCAGTGTCTAATTTACCTTTAGCAACTCTTCTCCTAGCTCTCAACAGCTCATGTTACAGCTTACCATAACTATTTAGCTTGGTTTGTTTTTTGCCCCATTTCAGACCATGTGACGTTACTCTAGGGAATTGTTTCTTTGAAATTGTTTCATATTTCACATGTACATTGTATATGAATGCATAATTTTTAGATAGACAATGGAACAATTCAGAGAACATCACATGGTCTGAAATGGGCAATTATTTACATACAAAGATAAAATTATGGGTTTATTAGCACACATTTTCTAACAGGCTGTTTTCTAAATTATTTTTTTTAGAAATTGTGGTTGTGGGGACAGGAGAGAAGATATTACACCTAAACCCTGAGATACACAGCTATTTGAAGAAACACAACATTCTCTTGGAAGTTCAGGATACAGTAAGTTATTTAAAATTGTAATCTAATAATAAGAACTTAGTTACAATTACGAAACATACAGCCACAGTAGTTTGAACAGTGACATTTGTCTTAACCAACCAATTCAATCTGGTTAGAGGAGCCTTAGCATTAGCATTAGCACTAGCATTAGCACAAACTACAGCTGTCAGGTCTGTCGTCAGATATGGCTTTCTTTTCTAAACATTAGTACAGTAATATTTAGTCATTGAATTATTGCATTATTTTATTATTGACAGTAAATAAACAAAATTAATAGAATACAGTCAAAGCTCTATGAGCAGGCCTGCTGCGAACAGCTCTACTTACGGCCGCCTTAACTAAACCCTATTTGAACTCTAGCTCATACAAACTCTGTATTTAGGTATTCCCGTAAGTGGCCAGCTCCAGTTGCAGACACTTTTTCTACTTCCTGGGGTGGCCGCTTATAGGAGCTTTGACTGTAGTTTCATTTTGAATTTTGAACTTTTCATTTGAAGAATGGAAGTTTAAATCAAATCAAATTTCATTATTAGGAGGAATGCTTGACCAGTTTTTACTGTAACAAAAGAATATTTCACTCATATCACTTAATTCCTGTTAGTGTCAAAATAATACAATTATTATAATTTATTATTATCACTGCTAGAAAGATTTTTTCAGAAAAGGCTCAACAGTTTACTTGATCAAAGCAAAAATACATGGATACAATACTCATGGGCTTCATAGCTCAGTGGTAGAGTGTTAACCGTTTCCATGTCCAGCATCACAAAAGTCATGTGTACGATCCCATTGAAGCCTGAACTTTTTCAGGCTTTCTTCTCAACTGCTTATTTAATTTAGTTGCTACATAACTATGAAGGTCTATTTAAATGTCATAAAAAAAATTATATCCTTAGGCAAATGCAACTGCTACGTTCAACTTTCTTCTGGAGGAAAAACGGCTGGTAGGCGCTGCTTTTATTCCACCACAGTTATTTGATGAAGACTGACGATCGTTTCTATGAAAGATGTTGATTGCACGATGGATTGCAGCTGAGTGGAACTCCTGAAGTATGAGGCAGGTACTAAAAGATGGCTGCAACAAAGTGAAGAGAATGTTTTACAAACTCATTTTAACTCTGGTGGTTGCCGAGAAGACAAGTAAGAGATTTTTGCAGACAATAGAAACAAGGCAGCAAAAGCTTGTCAGAAGACAGTACACGAAGAATCATTATCTACTGACATTATTCAATTACAGAATGGACTACAGCTGTATATTACACTTGTCTTATCCTCATGACCATGCGCAAATGGAAAATGCAGAAAAAAAAAACTAAATTTAAAAAAATTTATATGGCTAGGTATTTTTATTTGTCAGTTTTTACAGCTTTCCACTGAATATATTCTTTGTATTGAACTAAGGGAAGGTTTAATCTAATTATAATAATTGGATTGCTCAGTGTCCCAAAGGGGTTTATGGTTCCAGGGCTCCATTGCATTACCTCAGAACTCCAAGAAACGAGAATAAACATTTTTCTCCAGACTCCATCAAGAGAAAAAGCCTTGGGCTCCGGACAAATCAGTCTTCAGGATAATTTCCAGGGATCGAGAGACCCCCTTTTGGAACCCAGATTTATTTTCCTGTGAGAATAGATGAGTGTCTTTGTATTCCTGGATAGGTCCTTTATCAACAAAATTTTAAATCAGTGATGAAATCTTAGCTACATAACAAACATAGGATTTAGGGGTGGCGAATGGTAAATCCCGAGACTTCTGCGAGACGCCGAGACCCTGGTTTAAAAGTCCGAGCCCGACACTTAGCGCTCCAAACAATCCGAGCCCGAGACGCAGAGATCCAAAACTCCGAGAAAATAGAGTATACAGAAGCTGCATTTGCGAGATTCAAATTTGAGACTCCAAGATCGTCCTATTTCTGGCGAGCCCGAGATTTCGACACGCTTTTTTAAGCGCCGAGATTTTGAGACACGGCTTAAATTTTCCGAGATTCGTCATTTTTGATAGTTTCGCCACCCCTAGGATTTCTAAGCATATTTTTATGGACTAGGGCAGCATCCCTTACTGGTGTCTTCTGTGCTTTATATTGTGTCAAACCATTGTTTAGAATCATCAGCTATTACTGTTTACACTTTGCGCATATAACAAACAAGGCATTTCAATTGATTTGTCCGACAGATTTATTGTTCTATGATGCTCCTCCCAATAATATTATAGAAAACATTTTCTGTGTTTCCATAGAGTTCTGTTAACATGAGTGAAGTTAATTGGAGAACGAGAAATGCTGTGGTGAGTGTTTCCACAGCAATTTCAAGTTCTCCCAAACTTTCATGATTGTTACCATAACTCTATGGAAACACAGGGGAAAATAATGTTTTCTATTGTTTTTATGAAATAAAAGCACAAAGCAATTTTCTATGTTTCCGTAGAGTTATGGTAAATGGTTTTGAGCCAATTAGCAGCCTTTTACCCTAGAAGATTCAAATTTCACACAATTGTGCGGTTCCAGAAAATCCATACCTCCCCACGGAAGGTTTTTGGTTGGAACCCCCCTCCCCCTGGAATTTCCAGTTAGCTTCATACTTTCCTTTAAAAATTTTGGCTTTTGAGACCCCCCCTCGATTTCCAATGACCTTCCTTGGGTGGGTATGGATATTTTCTGGAACCACACATTACATATTTTCACTACCAAAATTGTCATATCCATACCCCTTCCAAGGTTTTTTGTTTACCCCCCTGGAAATTACAGCTTTATACGTCCCTTTAAAAAATGTGGCTTTTGAGACCCCGCTTCCCTTTGGAATTTCCAATTCAATGACCTTCCGTGGGGTGGGTATGGATATTTTCTGGAACCGCACATTATAAAAGTCAGGATACAACCTTTTTAGGGTCTATAGTTTCAGCAATTTGATGCTATTTATAATTTTCTGGCCTTTGCCTAGATTTTATCATGTACCACCTTGAGTGAAACAAAATTATTGTAGTTCCTTGTCTAGACTTGCCATTGTCATAAATTTGTCAAATTTAAATCTGCCACTAGCACTAACAGATGTTTTGCAAGTTAAATATGTTATAAATAAAGAGGTTAATTGATTTACTAATTTGCATTGGGTTATGTCAAATTTTTATAAAACAATAATGTTTTGGTTTATACAAAACTCAAACAAAAATTTCCTGATGTTTGAAAAGAAAAAATATAGCATTCTTTCATGGCTAGACTTTTTTGTTTTGAGATAAAATCGAGGAGTGCTCAGGTGTCACATGATTATATTTTATAGCTTGAAATGTAAAAAGTCTTCAATAAAGTGATGAAATATTTGAAATAGTTTACATTTTTTCAAAACGCAAAGCAGGCATAAAAATATTTACAACCACACTTCCTGACCTAATAATTTGTCTTGGCAATTTGTCAATTTGAATCTAAAACATGACTTTTACTGAACTGACATCCAAATTTGTTGTTTTTCTCGCCTAATCTTATTCGGTCAAGTGGTGCAGTTTAGCGCAGCAAATCGTGACGAACAAATATTTACTTTAACATCAGATTTCGGCCAGTTTAAGATTTTAAAACAAACTAAGGCAAACTATTTGGCAAAGTTTTTTGGGCGGAAAGGAAAGGCGGGGACATATTTCGCACTCTTCACCGCATGCAGAACTTTTGAACTCAGAGGAAAGCCTCACATTTCGTTGACAAGCCTTTGATTGGCTCTTCTCGGATTATCTCCAAGAACAGCCAATCAGAACGCGGAATTTCCGTCCGGCTGAAGGATGCCACACAAAGTTTATAATTCACAAAGGTGTCCGTGAATGTCTGGCATATCACGTATATCAAATGTCGTGAAATTCCCCTCCACGCCGTTCGCCTACCGAAGATTACGAGCATAACACGAGAGAGGATCATGGAGATCTGCTCTTGCTCCCGTCAGAAGAAAACACTGGAGGAATTTTTCATCTGTGCTGAGATTTCTAGCTCTGTTCCTGTTTCTTGGAGGGGTTGATAGTCGATCTCCGTGCCTTAACGAACTCACGAAGGCTACTTTAAGATGTATGCCTTCGTTCGGGAATGCTGCTTTTGAGAAGACAGTTATATCTAACAACACTTGCGGGAATCCTCCCAGCGAGTTTTGCGTGCAAACCGGTGTTACTTCGCCCACGAAAGAATGCGAACTGTGCAATGCAACCGAGCCGCGGTACAGCCATCCCGCAGAATTCATCACGGACATCAAAAATGACCAAAACAGAACCTGGTGGCAGTCCGAAACATTGCTTCACAACCCTGACAAACCCGTGACTCTTACGCTCGATCTTGGGAAAAGCTACGATGTGTCCTACATCAGAATTCGTTTTCGATCGCCAAGGCCTGAGTCGATGGCAATTTACAAACGAACGAGCACCGATCCGAAAGCACCGTGGATCCCCTATCAATATTTGTCGGCTTCATGCGAGAAAACGTATAAGGTGAAAGCGAATGACATTGCCAAGACGAATCAACAAGTGCTGTGCACGGATGCATTCAGCAGCATTTCACCGCTAACTGGAGGAAATGTTGCGTTTACTACGCTGGAAGGTCGACCGGATAATCTCAATTTTGACAACAGCCCTGAGTTGCAAGAATGGGTGACGGCGAGCGCGATTCGGATTGATTTGGATCGGATGAATACGTTTGGAGACGAAGTGTTTGGTGATTCCAACGTTTTACGGAGTTACTATTTTGCTATTATAGATTTGACAGTCGGAGGACGCTGTAAATGCAACGGGCACGCCGCAGTTTGCATGAAGAAACAGGAGTCTGGACGACTCCAGTTGAGGTGTATATGTCACCACAACACGACGGGAATAGACTGCCAAAAATGCGACCCACTCTTCAACAACCGTCCCTGGGCCAGGGCTACGGAGGATAGTGCCAACGAATGCATCAGTAAGTACAGAATATTCTTGATTTTAAAACTATACCCTTTTATTCGTCTCGCTTGTTGGCGATCTTGTCTCCGAGTGACATGTAAATAAATTTGGCGCTTATCTCGCGGTAAATCACTCCGGGATTTACCAATGCCTGCAGCGCTGCATACGGCCTGCTCGAATTCCCTTACACTATGATATAAACTGCTGAATAATCAAACTTTTCACCGTTTTATGCTGGATTCTCTCATTCGTGGCTAGCTAAGTCGAGATCAAGAATTATTTGCTCTTGACTTACTGAAAACCACTGAAACAACAGTTCGCTCTTGCACACCGGAAGTCGACCATCTCGAATATGCACGATTTCTGCGGCTTTTATCGTGACGGGGTGGAGAATTACAAAGACACTTTGATCGCTCAGGAATGAAGGAATCCAGAGTTTATTTTCTCATGTTTACGTTTGATCCGCCAAATTTCCGCTATTATAAATGATTTTGGTTTTTAATTTTCCCGAATGCAATCCTCTTCCAATTTAAATTTTAATAAATACGGATCATATGTGTATAATATTATAATGGCGAAATTATTAAAGTAATATTCGAAATTTATGCACTGTTAGTCATTTACTGCGTATCCACTTCAAAATATACTTGGAAATCAAAGAGAAAAGAGTGTTTTCCGACTGTGAATTCGCGTATCCACTTCAAAATTTCGTTCTATATGAACGCATGGGCAATCACATTTAGTATTCCAGACTTTTCTAGGAGGGGTGTTGTGCATGTTAACTCTTAAAACATTTTTAAAAAAATACCACGACTAGTTTATCTCTTTAAGGACTTATCTGCTTGACATGTCTGCCGTTAACACCAGGGATAATACCTGGTTCTGTACTGCTGAAGGAGTGAACTAAATAATATACATACAGGCATGAAGAGAATGGATTGAATGATTAGCTAGATTTGGAGAGCATGAAAGCTCCCATGATGATAGGTTAAGCAGCTGATGGCGCTCAACTGTGTTATATAAAGAGGCTGTTGGAAGTGTTCAGGTCACTGGTGCCTACATCTCATGTTCATTAGGTTAACACAACTTTGCTAGATGTAAGTAGATTCCTCTGTTATAATCATGAAGGAAAGCTGTTTATTTTAGAGAAATAACACAGTTAAATTCTGAAGTTCTAACATAGCTATGACCTGTTCTCTTGACCAGACAGCCAAATCACATTAAGATGTTGAAACCTTCAGAAGATTTTGTCAAAACAGGAAGGGGTTAATTCTTTCAGTAATCTCCAAAAACTGAAATCAGATTACTGCCAGGTTTCTGAGTAAAAGAGTTAAAAAAAACCTGTTTCTTTCACTGAGAGTGTACAAGGTATAATATTTTGAGTCACGCAACACAAGCAGTAATATACATTTTGTAGCATCCATAGATGTTTAGCTTTTAGAATACAGTAATTGTTGTGTTTTTTTCAAATTGAGACTGATTGTGTGTTTTCTTAGATTGGTCATTATTTACTTCATCTGATGTTTTCAAAGCTCAGATCAATATCCTGCAGCACTATATATTTCTACCTTAAATCAATTCGCGCCCTTTGTGTGTGGTTTGTGAACAAGACACCATGAATATATCAAGATCTTCATAAATCAAATTCCTTTCTCTTTCTTTGAATTATATTACAGTAGTTTTTGTTAAACCGATACCTGAAATATTCTAGATTCTCCTTCTTGGTTAAAACAACTTCAGATTATTGTTACATTTGATGACAAGCTTAATTAAGTGCAACAATGGTTCCTTCAACCAAAAAAATCTAACAATGTTTTTACCTCTTGTCAAGTTCAAAATGGTAATCAAATAATGTTAACCTGCGATCAGATGGGGTTTTTTTAGTGCGAAAGGTGGCGGTGGAAGAGAGAGAGGAAAAAAGAATGAGTTCTTTTCTCTCTCTCTCTCTCTCTCTTCTGCCACCGCCTTTTGCACTAAAAAAACGCAAAAAAAAAACTTGCCTGATCGCAGGTTAAATAAATGTCTGTTGGAGTTTTAGCATAAAATTACAGGTGTGAAACATAATGAGCTTGTTTGTAAACTGACACAGGACGAGGAAATTAAATCAGTAGTTGGTCTGTTATTATTTATGGGTCAAGCTAAAAACATCATTCCAGCTGTCTAGCTTAATGACCTTAATAATGTTCTGTACACTAAGCTGTGTAAATAATAATTTAATGTGCCCTTGATTCCTGGGCGATGGAAACAGAGGATCATTCACAGACTTTTACAGCGGAGACAATTTGGTAATTTAGTGATATGGTGCAATTAAGACGGCTGGTGGGTGGCCCATGTGATTAAGTGTGAATTTCAGAAAATGTGCTAATAACTGTAAATATGAAGAGTTCTAGGTTACTCTCTCAACACACTAAAAAAATTTGGTAAAAACAGTGTAAAAATGGCAATACAAAATATATTTCGCGATTTCTCTGCCTTGTCAGAAATAGGTAGATCGACAATCTTGGACAGAATAAAAAGAAAAATGAAACCTCTCCTCCCCCCAAATCAATGATGATTTTGCGCTAAAACCAAAACATGCCATTTTTTCCATCATTGAAATGGGGGGAGGGGTGATCTTAATTTATCATTTAAATTGTTCAAGATTGTAGGTTACCGGTAATGCAAGAATATTGATCAAAATTAATGACCAGAGTTTTTCATATAATTTTCATTTATTTCTTCAGAGTGTAACTGTAATGATTTAGCAGACAGTTGTGTGTATGATGAGAATCTTGGCTTTGGACGCTGTGAAAACTGCAAGAGAAATACTGCTGGTCCACAATGTGAACGCTGCCGTGACAACTTCTTCCGCCTAACATCATCAGATGACTGTCAGGCTTGTAAGTGTGACCCTGTGGGCTCGGTGTCGTTACAGTGCGATCCAACCGGTCAGTGCACCTGTAAACCAGGAGTGACAGGTGTCAAATGTGACAGATGCCAGCCAAACTACTTTGGGTTTTCACAGACTGGTTGTAGGTAGGTGTTACAAAAGAATATTAAAGACATCTGTTAAATGGATCACACTTACCTGGATAAACTGCATAGGGAGGTGGGGGGGGGGGGGGTCTGAATTTCCCACTTCTGGTACATAGTACTCCCAGTTCATGTCCCTTCCTTTGTGGCTCCCACCTCATCCTATTTCAATTCCAAAATCTTATGCAATGCTGCAATTTTTGTCTTATTTCTCCTGGTTCCTGCCACATTGGCCGTTTTCACACTAGAGACGGGAAACTCGTCTTGATGGAAAACTCATCTGACGAGTTTCTCGTCCTAGTGTAAATTCGAGACAAATCTAACTACTTGTCAATTTCACTTTGAAGCTGAGGCCTTTCCTTATTTCTAAGACGAGTTATCTGTCACAGATGGGAAACTTGTCTTAGAAATCCGTCTAAAGCGACGGAAAAGTAGATGGGTAAAATCAGACGAGTTACCTGTCTAAAATTATAACTGTCCCGTTTTCATGCTAGGACGGGAAACTCGTCTGAGATGGATCACCCGTCTCAGACAAGTTTCCCGTCTCTAGTGTGAAAACGGCCATTGGGAATCCCACTTCCTGCCCTCTCTTTTTCCTGCCTTCCATAGACTTCCCACCCCTTTAGTCAGAGCTTCAGTTTTTAACCTATTCATTCTAGGCCTTGCCAATGTTCCCCCGAAGGAACCGATCCCAGTAACACACAGTGTAATGAGAAGGGAGAGTGTTCTTGCAAAAGGAATGTCATTGGTGCCAAATGCACGCAGTGTAAAACAGGCTTCTATGGATTGGAGAGGTCTAACCCACATGGATGTAAACAGTGCTTCTGTTATGGACACACTAGTGTGTGCAGGCAGCCATGGGTTATACTGGACGAAACATTTCAAATCAGTTCACTTTGGGTCTGGATGGTTGGACAGTTATCAATGAACAAGGTAACTAATTTTGCTGATATTTTGAGGGAGTGGGAGGCCAGCTTGGTGGCTCAAACGTTTGAGTGCATTGAATTCTAGGTTCAAGCTCTGCCTGTTATCCACATGTGTTCTTGGACAGTCACTTACCCTCACTTCACATGTGCCTCTCTTGTGGACAGGGACAGGGGTCTGAACTTCCCGCTTCCCGTATGTAATACATGTACATGTACTACCAGTTCCTGCCCGTTCCTATCTTTCTTCTGCCTATATAGTCATTACAAACATTCTGCCTTTTGAATTTCTTATCAGTTTAATTGCAAAGATTTGCATCCAAATTTTTGTTACCATATATATATTTTTTTATTCACAGTTTTACGTTGGTCTATTTATTTTCTTTGAACAGGTGCTGATGTAACTGAGCAGTATGCCATTCATCACCAAGGAGAGCACTACATCAGTGTTACAGCAGTAGGAAATGAGGTGCTCTATGTGTCAGCCCCAGCAATTTTCCTTGGAAACCTCCGCAGCAGCTATGGCCAGCTCTTTGGTTTCTCCTTCCGTGTGGCTGCTACTGAGGGAGTTCAAGTGGAACCAGGTGATCTCATTTTGGAAGGCGAGGATGGACTTAAAGTGTCTGCAAGGCTCAATGCTCAGAACAACCCTGTTCCCACCACCGATTTTCAAAACTATGTGTTCCGTCTTCATGAGGATCCATCTCTGGGATGGGTGCCACTGCTCAGAGGGTTTGACTTCCAAAAACTCCTAACCAATTTAAAGGCTATTAAGATTCGAATGAACTATGCCCCTCAGGGTACAGGCTTGATTGACAATGTTTTTATGGAGTCAGCGCTATATGATCCAAGGTCTCCTTTCCGTGTCCCATGGGTTGAAGAGTGTAGCTGTCCAGCACCTTTTACTGGTGATCATTGTGAACAATGTAGCGTGGGCTATACCAGGCAGAGGGGATCCAAAGATAAATATGGCCAGTAAGTTGTTGATCGCAGGCTGTTCTACCATGAGCGTGATTACACAAATACAATAATTATTCTACAGTCAACTACAAAATGTAGTGGATTTGATTAGCTTTGACCATCTGCCTTATTTAGGCATCCACTCAGAAGATTATTACATTTCTAAATTCCAATTCGATCTGGGATCCAAGGGCCAGAGGTCTGTCAGTTGTAAAGCTGTTGTCACCCTTGTTATACAAAGTTAATTTATTTATTTTTTATTAATTTATTATTTATTTACATTAATGACTTAAGTATGGCATGAGCCAACTTAATGTGTCCACTGAGAGTGCCAACAAAAGCTAATTAATATTTGGCCAATTTATTTGAATTTTTTGTGCAAAAATTGTATTGGAAATATCTGCTTTTTGAAAGTTTATTAATTAAAAATTATGTACCTCCCCCTATACTATGTGACTTGATTGACCACCGCAATAACTTTGGAAACTTTTCTCCTGAAACATACATGTCTAATGTAATGGATAATATCAGCTATGTTGCATACCACACTGAGAGCTGCACAATAAGACATGGTTTATCATTACAGTTCTTTCCTCAGTAATACCCTGTTTTTCAGGTGTGTTCCTTGCCAGTGTTATGGGCACTCTGACTCGTGTGATCCTGCGACCGGCATTTGCAGTTGCCAGGACAACACCATCGGTGACAACTGTGACACATGCAAAGAAGGTTTCTATGGCAACCCAACAGAAGGCACCAAAGATGACTGCAAGCCTTGTCCCTGCAAATTTGGCTCACGCTGCATTCTGATTGGCAAGAACATTGTTTGTACAGACTGCCCGAGGGTCATACAGGGAGTCTATGTGAATACTGTCAAGACGGTTACTATGGTGACCCATCAGGGATCTTGGGTTTTGCAACTAGGTGTCAGAAGTGCAACTGCAGTGGCAACATAGACTTCAATGCAATAGGAAACTGTAATTCTCTCACCGGCGACTGCTTAAAGTGTATTTACAACACTAGGAATGGCCCGCTTGAGAGATGCGAACAATGTGCAATTGGATTTCATGGAAATGCCACTGAATATCCAAAACCACAGTGTGTTGGTATGTGAAGGTTAAATACTGGCTCACAAATTCTTATGTAGGCTTTAAGGAGCTAGAAGTTATCCGAGTTTGGTAATTCCTTTTAGCCTGACAGAAATCAAGTTAAAGCTATTTTAGAGGGTTAATTTCCTTGGGAGACACGGTGGCCTAATGGTTAGCGTGCTGGATCGAGCAGTCCGGGTTTGAGCGCTGGCTGGGGGTCATTGTGTTGTGTTCTTGGGTAAGACACTTAACTCTCACAGTGTCTCTCTCCACCCAGGAGTATATAAATGGATACTGGCGACAAAATGCTGTGGGGTAACCTGCGATGGACTAGCATCCCATCCAGGGGGAGTAGCAATATTCCTACTCGGCTTCATGCTATGGAAACTGGGATAAGCTCTGGCAGTGTGGGCCAGTTTGGCCCGAGTGCAGCTTTACCTATTTCCTTATACACCTAAAATAGTGAGCTACACTGTACATTTTAAAAAGCTTGTACTGTGATATTCCTTCTACTTTACATTTTGTTCTTCCTTGTGAATTTTTTTATCTTTTTCTGTCCAACAAGCTTGTGACTGCTACAATCAAGGCACAGTAACCCCTCCTGGTCATAACCCTGAGGATCCCCTCCCTTGTGACGATAAGGGGAAGTGTACTTGCTTGGAAAACGTTATTGGAGACAAGTGTGACAGCTGTCAGGACACATACTGGAATGTGGGCTCAGGCTTTGGCTGTGAGCAGTGTTTGTGCAATCCTACTGGCTCGCAAAACGATAGCTGTGACGTCATTACTGGCCAGTGTCCGTGTAAGCCTGGGGTGACTGGAAGGACCTGTGACGACTGTCAGTCTGACCATTATGGGTACTCTGACAAGGGATGTGAACGTAAGTAGCGCACTGATCTGCTTAACCCTTTCACTCCCAGAGTCAAACCTTGAGTCAATAAATGTGGTTGTACCTTTTGAGTCTGTGGGTGAAACCCTACTAGTGTGTGACCATTGAAATGAAATCTATTGAGCAGTACTTTCATGTGGTGCTGTTTGTTTTTGACAATTTTGCAAAATGAAATTCAAGGTATTATCCTCAGTTTCGAACTTAGCACTCCCTTGGGAGTGAATGGGTTAAATGGTCGAATGTGAATAACTGAAGATGATGGTTGATCAGTAGTTGTTTGAATTTTGTACTGGTAAACCACTCTCCAAAAGCTTGTGATATCCATGGTTTATTGAAATGCACTTAGTTTATTGTCATTCAACTTGCATTTTATAATGTAAAGCTACCTCCGCTTAGTACAGTCACGGTATGTTTGTTCTTTTTCGATTTATTCTTGTACCAGCTCTTTCTCTATCTACTGTTGACTTATAGATGATTCCTTTTCTAATCGTTGTGGTAGACAAAGCTGTGCATTAATTATAACTGCAAGATGCATGTACAGGACTATATCCCACGAGATACCCTTTGGGTCACTTTGATATTTTTTCAGGAAGCGAAAGCACACGATGACGTGCATGCACGCGAAGTTAAAATTCAGTAATGTATTAACTCCCCAGTTTGCCTAAATAGATTGCTGTAAAATTCCGAGAATTAGCTCTAGGCTTATTTTTGTTCAGAAGGCCTTTTTGTTGGGCGTGCTGATTATCGGAAGAATTGTTGCGTCTGAGTTTTGGTGGGCTTATTATCGACATTTTACGTTAAAGGGACACTGTCCCGGCGTATTTGCTCAAAACTGTTATAAATGCATGAAATGGTCCCTAAATCTATGAAATAACAACTTAATAAACTCTAACTAAATGATAAAAAGCAATTTCTTCAAGAAATTCCATACTGCAACAAAAGTTTTGCAAAATTTCAAAGATTTCCGAGCCAAATTTGAAACTTTGAAAAACTGACATCCTGACGTTTTTTTCAAAAATCCATATTGCAATCCATTTCCATCCTCGCTGTCGTTAGTCATCCTCACTTCCTAATGGGTTCCTGTCATTTGTCGAGTGTTATTCTACGGAATCAAACCATTATTGATCAACTTCCTATGATCTAGATATGTTTCTGAGCTTCCCAAAATCATGCTAAAATCAGGACAGTGTCCCTTTAATATATGGTGGGTTTTTTTTTTTCTCGTAGCCTGCTATTGTAGCCCCCAAGGTTCTCTTAATGTGAGCTGTAGCGAGTTTGGCGAGTGCAACTGTAAGTTTGGAGTACTGGGAATCAAGTGTGATTCGTGCGCGGAAAATAAACATAACTTGACTGCCGGGTGCATTGGTAAGTATTTCTACAATAATGTTACAATATTGGTACAATACTGCGCTACAATACTGATACAATACTCGAGGTCATTCGAAACCTCTTCTCTGTTGTTAGCTATATGTTGGAAACCTGGTGTAATCGCATTGGGTACTTTCATCCATCAAGGTTTTGATTTTGGATTTGAATATTTGCCAGCAGTCAAATAAGTTAGTATATGGTATTAACAGTTATTTTCAGGCATAGTAAAAAGGGGGGGGGGGGGGTGGGGGGGAGGAGGACAGTTCGTGAGATGACATCACAGGGCGCTATGACCCAGTCAACCCTCCTTGATTTACTCTTTTACTATTTGCGCAACCAGTCGGGGTACCCGAATAGTTTCCGATCCTTGTCCGTAAAACGAGGCAGATCTGTTTCATCACCATCGGTTCATGTGTAGTTAATGACAGGAGACGTTGCATGCTGCTCACTGTATTCTCTGTTGCTCTCTGTAGGTTGCCCACCATGTTATAGCGAAATTCAACGATTGGCTAACCGCCTGCGAATAAACATCCGTAAGCTCGTTTACATCACGGAAACACTTCAACGCGAGCTCTGGCGGAGGACCAGTCGTGGATAGGAACTTTGAGCTTCGCTTGAAGGAATTGACAGAGGCGATCAACAAACTGCTTAACAAGGCAGAAAAGTCGAATTCGACTGACCGTGCCTTACAGGAGCAGCTTGAGGTCTTGAACAACCGTGTGGATAAAATAAACGAGGTCATATCTAATGTCTCGAACAACACGAACGTGACGGAAGATGTTATAGCCAGTGCGGTCGGGAATATTTCCGAAGCTGAAGCGTCGATAAATCGATCGCGTACATTGCTTGACGAGGCGGAGAAGCTGCTGTTGAACAAGGGTACTGATGCGCTGAGTGATTCCATACATGCCGCGAACAGTTCCAGTGAGCAAGCCACTAGGATGGCGGAGATTAGGAATGAGGTAATGTAGTGTCTTTGATTGGTTGTTGCTCGGGTTTGAATTTTCGCGCGCAAGTAACAACCAATCAGAGACACTACACGGATCTCCGTAAAGCTACGTCATCAGTATGGAATTTTTCTGGTCGAATCTCAGACGCCTCTCGAGCGAGGGAAATAATTAAGAAGAGACGTACGTTTACTCAGTCTACACCTTAATTTGTCAGATTCCCGTAACAAATTGCTATAACAACGATTTCCAAATCATGTTTAAAGATGTACAAGTGCTTTTTGACATTTCCTAAGGCCAATGCACTAATTGTTTAACGTTACAGCGCCTTTCAATAACACGCGAACTCTGAAGTTCAAAACCCAACTTACAATTGCGTTTTCGCTGCCGTCAATCATAAAATTACGACGACAACCAACTCGAACCAACAGACCGTGAAAGAAATCTACCAATCACAATCCACGGACGTGAACTTTTTGAATGGATTACTAAATGATTGACGGCAGCGAAAAACGAAACCGTCGATTGAGCAGATTTCCCGAGAGTTCGCATGTTATTGAAAAGCGCTGTAAATGTTAATCTTCTCCTCCCGCCACTGTTTATTTTTTTCATGGACTGTGTTCATTTTTGTAGACAACTATTCTGGCAGACAAACACGAAAAGGAAGCGGACGTCGTCATTGAAAAAGCAAATGAAACGCTCAACAAATCCAAACAAGCATTAAGTGCTACAGAGAAGGCGATGAATGCGCAGAAAAGAACAAGTTACGACATAGAAGAACTGCTGAGAAAGCTCAACAGAACCATAGAACTACACCAACAGGCGGCACCCGCTGCTGAGAAGTCACGTGAGGACTCCCAGAATGCACTGGATGAAGCAAACGAGTTGTACAAGAATGGAACCGCGCCTCTTCCCGACCTCGGCCTGTCGGCGATGCAAGGTAATTCACAAGCAATGTGTCAGATTAGTGGCTAGACAGTCACTTGGCTTCTATGTTCTTGTCATAAAACGCTAACTGTAATGTAAGACACCAATTTGTTATCCTTCTTGAAAATTGACCCTAACAGTTACAACTTAGACAACAAAGTGAGTGTTACAGTAAGAATCGTTTCATAGGAGTAAAAAATATTTTCGACCATTCTAGTTACACAGTTTCCTCTGACGAAGGGAATGCTGCTAAATCCCACTTACGATAAGTTTCCAGCCGTTCTCGTCCCCAGGGCCGCTCAATTCTCATAGCCACGTCTGGAAACGAACATGGGAATAAAGTGTTTTCCTGCGAAGTTCATGTTGGGGCAGGTCTATTCATACATTGGGAATGCTGTCTTTTTATTTCAATAATAGAATGACATTTGGTTAATATGTCTGATTCGTTGTATCCCGCGCTAACGAACCATTTGTAATGTCTGATTGTGATCGAGCAGTGCAGCAAAAAAGGTCTCTATCTCTACCAATGAATTACCAAAGCAAATCTCGCTACTGTGGTCGACTAGTCCCATCGCTTTCTCGAGTAACAGCAGCTGTAATCGTGCTCGCTAGCAGAGTGAGAAGCGAAATGAGATCTTCACAGTTATATTTCAACTTAAGCAGTTGAAAAGAAGGCCTGATAAAAATTCAAGCTCCAATGGGATTCGAAACCATGACCTTAGCGATTCCGGTGCAAACGCTCTATCACTGAGCTATGAAGCCACTGGGAGCTGGTCAATTGTGAGTTCTATTTATAACCGTCAAGTGATGAAATGGTGATGATATATGAAATAATTCATATATGTGAACTGCGGTGGAAAGAACAAAAGAGAATGAGATCTTCGCCGTTATATTTCAACTTAAGCAGTTGAAAAGAAGAGAAACATTGAGCAGTATTGGTTTTTCATTCCCTTTCAGCAAAACTGAACAGCTCTAAGGAAGAGGTCGCAAACGCGTCCAAGAATGCTGAAGAGATTCTTAATACCCTGGAAACTTTAGTCGAGAGCTTTGACATGAAGGAAGAATATGTCAGAAAGAAAATGGCTGAGTGGCCAGGCCTTTTCGAAAGGCTAAAGGGCCTGTTGACAAATGTCACCAACGCGAACGAAACTGCGCATGACGCCATCGCTCGAGGAGAAAAGATCTTGAAAAAGGCCAAAGAGTTGTTGGAGAGACTAAAGGTAGGAAATTAGATAAATAACAATTATTTTTCCTTGCCTAAACAGCCACAGACCGGGCTGTTTCGACCTTCAGGGGCCTTCTCAGTTTAACATAGCGAAAACGCGAGCTGATCAGTCGTGGGAATAAGTACCAGTTGAGGATGAAATCCCGTCTCTAAGACGGGACTGAGCCCGCGATTTTCGTTCCGACGTTGCTAAGCAAGATGACGTACATGTAACCCATTTTGCGTAATGCTGGCTTGACAGTTTTCGGAGTACTCGTGAGTACTCGCGCTGTTTCTTGATTGGATAATAACTCTCCAACTCTCCGAGTGCTTCAACGAAGATTAGCCGACTTGTTTCTCCGACTGGGATAAACCTAGCAATAATTTTACAACAGTAATCAGAACTTTGGCCGGTTATGTTGTTCTCTTTGTATATCCCACCATTCTGAAAAATTTTGTAGTGGAAAAGTTAATGGGAAAATATAAATAAAAAGTAACGATTATTTTGTGTTACAATGTTATATCGCCAGCCCAAAATCCCATACAAGCGTGCGCGCGATTATTTGTTAATTTCTCAAATTAGACAGTTCACACGCGATATAATTAAAACCTAATAAGACTACATGCTTGTCCAATTTGGAAATAATTGAATTAAAAAAATTCCTTGGTCTGCCAATTTAGACTCGGTCTACGTCCTCTTCCCATTATTTGCAAGCCTCAGAATTTTTGTCATCCAATTATTTCTTAATTTGACAGCATATAGTCCTGTTTCATGTACTAATTACTGTATACACTTTTTATCGATTCACGGATGGGAATAAACCAGCTAATCGTGCATGTATCCCAAAGTTTTCTATCTCTTTCGTCCTGTGCAATGCACAGCCGCATCATGTTGATTCTCAATCGCAGAATTCAAAACCAACACTGCCACACCTTACTTTGCAGAAATTCAACGAAATTATCGACAGTTCCAGAGCAGAGGCCGAACTAGCTGAGGGTAATGTAACGGAAATAGAACGACTTATCAGTTCAGCGAACAACAAGTCAGATGAGGCTACTGCTAACCTGGGAGACGCACAGGAAAAGGCCGAGAAAGCGGCGTCAACAGCTGATGCGGCGCGTGACACGGCTAACAGAACACAACAGGTGAGGCGGCGGATTACTCGCGCATTAGAGCGGTTTTTCAATCCACCGTAGGAAAAATGATGGCGGCGGTACATTTTACCACAAAACCTTGCGAACCTAACACAGCCAATAGGCACATCTAAAAGCCATATTTTTGCGAAATTCGTCCCTGTACTAACAACATTATGTATGCAAGGTTTGAAGTTTTTAGAACTTTTCTATGCGTTTTTATGAGCGTTTTTAGGGTTTTCGTGCGCTAAGAATTGTGGGTAAATGTACCAGTTGCCATCTTTTTTCTTACGGTGGATTGAGTGTCGAAAGTAATCTGGAATTGGTTTGGTTTTGCTTAACTACGCTCTGTGAAGGTTTAAAAAAACTCGCGCCACCTACTCAACCAATCAGATGCAAAACCAAAACCAATCGCGTCTTTGTCACACGCGTTTTCCCGCGCTTGATGCGGGTTACGTGTATTTGCTTCGAGCTTCGTTTTGTTGTGATTGCCCATTGTAATTGCTTTGGTTTTGGTTTTGGTTTTGTTTTACGACACTCAATCGAAAGCCACTGTAAACTGAGCACAAATTCCACCTTGCCACATCTGAAAAGTTTAAAATCGTAGGTGATGTTTGATCCCTAACCCTGTAGTTTCCAACAGCGATCAACATTTAATTTCTCCTTACAATGTGATACATTGCCAGGCAGACAGGTGGTGAGAATAAAGACAATCATCAACAAGGAGATATTGTCTTGATATACCAACAAATTCTCTGAACTGACATTATAAGAAATGTACCACAATCATTAGGAGGTTTGGGACTGAATGTGTTAATTTATGTTAATTTATCTTGAATAGAAAGCTGAAATGATCAAGAAAGAAGCAGAAGAACTTCGAATCCCCGAAGACAATGTGACCGCGCCAGTATCAGAAGCCGCTAACCAGTTGACTGACTACAAGACCACCGCTGAAGCACAGGGACAGAGCATCGCAGACGCACTCAACAAGACCAAGGAGGCTGGCGAGGCGGCCAAAAAAGCGCGCGAAAAAATCAAAGACGTCATGGACAAGCTGCTAGCCCTGTTGAATGAGATTGACGGTGTGGGCACGGTGAATATGTCAAGGTTAGCTCATCTTGAAGGTCAGCTCGTGAACGAGACGGATACAGTGCGCGAGTTGGACCGTGAAGTGTTAGCCGTAGAACAGCAGAGCGAATTAATCAAGGAAAGCATCGTAGAATACACCATTGATCTGGAGAAATATCGAAAAGAAAAGAAATTGCTTGAAGTAATGTATGAAAAATTACCCAAGGTATGCCCTCGAAAAATACCTCCTCCAGAAGAGTCTTAACCATGGAATGAACCAACATCACACATCTTTAGTTGTTACCTTTCCTAGGTGTAATACTAAAACTTGGACTGCCTGTCAACTCCTAGACACGCCTAACCAGCTAAACACGATTTCTCCATTGAGAAATTGTCATATTTGCCATCAATTAATATTATTATATTAATCTTGGAGATTATGTTATTTACGGTAATTATTTTGTTTTGTTTATTTTTGACGGAAGGGGGTTAAACAATTCCTTTTGTTGATCTATATGTTATAAGAGGCATTTCAGCATTAACAATTTAGCTTTTTCAAATTATATTTACAGGAAGGGAGGTTGTTAGGCTTTTAAAAATGCAATACTCCGTAAAGCCAATGTTAGAAATTTTTTTAAATGCAAAAACTTTCATCAACGTCAAACTCGACTGAAGCGAAATGTTATTGGAAATGTAATGAAACGTTTTCGCATTTTTCAACGTAATTATTTTGTTTGAGCCGAGTACAAGTTCGTTGAGGAGTTTTTCTACATCCGCTCACAACCTCGTTCCCAGGGTCTCTCATCTTCCCGCAGAGACCCTGGGAACGAGGTTGATCCGCTCACTTTATTTATTAGCTTACATTAAGCTTTTTTGTATGAGGAAATAAAGACTCGTAAAGCTGTTGCAAAAGGTCTGTATGTACCAGCGTAGGGCTTAATAGAGCGGTTTTCAATTGAGTATCGAGAATAAATAATTCTGGATTGCTTTGGTTTTGCTTTACTACGCGTTAAAAAAATTCGCGCCACCTACTCAACCTCAACCAATCAGATGCAAAACCAAAACCAATTGCGACTTGGTCACACGCGTTTTCCCCGCGCTTAGCGCCGGCTAGATGTATTGCTTCATTGGTTCAGCGTTGTTTTACGTTTCATTGTGATTGGCCATTGTAATTGGTTTCGTTTTGGTTTTGGTTTTACGACACTCAATTGAAAACCGCTCTACGTGAATGTAACGTTTTAGCTAGTAACTAAATAGGACTAAGCTAGGTCACCGAAGGGTTTTTTTTTACTTTTAAATTTGAAACTTTGTCAAATTGTGACCACCCATACAACTCCTTAGTTTGTTTTTTTTCTATCGTTTCAAACCATTGAACTGCGAACAGTCCCACCTTTCCTCCTGGGGGAAAATGGTTGCGCTAAAACTGGAGACGAGACAATCGCCCCAGGCTTGGTTTGTCGTGGCTATTTCTTTTCTCGCGAGCTTTTCGCCGATCGAGGAAAAAATTGTACTGTTCGCTGTAGAACCATTGTTATGAGGCTTAAAGACGCATGCGATAGAATCGCCTAATTAAAATACCGTGACCTAGCCGCGTTATCGATTCGCAAAAATGTTAATGAAACTCAATCAATGCTATGTAGCAAGATAGGATGATATAAGAGAAGCATTCGTCTCACCCAATGATAATCTATAGCTGAGCTATTTTAAGAGCGCTACCTGATTGGTCAGTTAGAGTAATGTGATGTCGGAGCCTCGATCAGGAGGAATTAAAAATAACTTTCACGGCATGGCGCGAAACTATTATTAGTAAAAATCTACTAGTATACTTATGCAAATGAGACAATCTGATTGGCTGAGCTACTCGTATACTATCAGCCATTAGTGTGCAGTGGCTGGAGGTCGTCTACAAAATTGCGGTTCCTTCTCGTTTCGTGGAAGTTTCGGAGGAGGATTTAGAGTTATTACTAGACAATTGTTAAGATTTTTACTAAAACAATTAGATTTCAAAGCATTATCATGGGGCATGGGGAATCTTTTTTAGATCATCCTCTTGATACCAGGTAGTTTTTATAAGCATTCTTTTCAACAATTCTATACCACCCAGCAGCTTTTTATGCTAATGCAGAATTTAATTTGAAAAACAATTTAACAATTGAGAGTTTTGCAAGGATTGATCGGTAATTCCAAATTATTATTGAACTCAATCTTTTGCAGTTCTCATTGTTATTAATTTGTATTTCACTACTTTAGGTAGCTTTCAAGTTTAGCCCATTTTGTGATCGGAAATTCGATTAAACTTACCTTTATACCCCGTTGACACCACAACTTAAACATGTTTTAAACTCTCGTAATTTGGAAGTTCACGTAATGAAAACTCGAGTGCAAACTTAGCAAGAAAGAAGCTTATGTTTGACCCTGTGTAAAATTAAATTAAGCCCACTGTTTCATTTCTTATTTTGGTTTAGCCAAGCTTAGTTGGTGTGAACGGGGGGGAGGGGGGGGACTTCAGATTGCAATCTGATGTTAGATGGTGTTCATTTAGAGAACTGCAAGACTAGATAGAGTTTCTAAATAATGAAAAGCACGCACCATCTTAACCCTTTCACTCTCAGAAGCAAGAAGCAAGTCAATTATTGTTTCTAACTTTTAGTCTGTGGATGAAACCCTAGTGTGTGACCATTCAAATGAAAGCTATTGTCATTTGAGCAGTACTTTGATATGGTACTGTTTGTTTTTCCATATCTTGCAAAATGAAATTTGAGACTTTTTTTTGCAAGTTTGAGCTTAGATATTGTGTTCCAGTAAGCTTGAAAGTCCAAGAAGTCTGGATTATATAAAATCGAAAGCCAGAACGCTACCTTAATGTGTTGTACTCATTAAATTAATGTTATTTACTTAATACACCTGCTACCATATTACCGTAATGGTATATCTATATATACACCTCGGCTTCATCAATAAACGTCGTTTTCAGTTTTCTCTTCTCTTCTCTTATCTCTACGTCCTTGCCGAGTTTTCCTGCAACATGTCTTGCCATCTTAGAGAAAGTTGCGAGACACTTTGCACGGAAGTTTGCACTCGTACTAACCTTTTTCCCGGGTATAACCATGAGCTGATAATCTTCTGCTCCTCCACTTAACCCTTGGCCCACCCCCCGTTGAAACTGGAATATCACTCGCTCTCTCTCCTCCGCAAGATAAAAAGCGCGCGGTGGAAGATGGGGGATCAAACTCATAAATAATTCATGAAGCTATGAGCCAATCCAAGCTGTGGATTTCGTCACGTGTTTTGAGTTTTCAACCACGGTGAAGATCTCTCGCGATTTGGAAATCAGCTGAAAACACTCGAATAGATCGTTTTCCACGAAGCAGAAATGACAATAACGTGCAAACTTAATATTGCGACACCTCCCCACCCACAGAAATTCCTCAAGTACTAGTCACTTGTTCGAACGACACATGGTGCCATGAGTTGGATGTCCTATTCCAAGTGAGCGGAGGAGAGAAATTAGGCCATGGGATGGGACTGCCCGCTTTTCTGTTTCTGACGCGTTCAGATAACCCCTCCCATCCGAAAGAGGGACTTGTTTACAACCTCTGTTCAAGTGCAATTAAAGCCGTTGATAAAGGAAATTAAACCCCCACGACTGTTAGCTGGAAAGGAATTCTGCAGTGCATTTGATTTTCGCAGGCGTTTTTTTTTTAATTTCGCAATCCTTTTTTTATCTAATGACTCTAATGAATGATGTACATGTAACTTTGTTTCTTGCCCTTCGTAATGTTGTTTTCAGTTCCTAAACAAAGAATTGCAACACTACAGTCCTGTTATATTTGTTTTTATTAAGGTGTTCATCTCGCAAATGACCTTATAATCCGCTCTTCATTTGCGAGACTTCCAATATTCCACACGCTAATACCTCCTCAGAAAACGCAAAGGCCTCTCTTGGTACAAAACAGCCAGTTTGTAAAGAAACTTTGCGCTTGAATCCAAGAACACGTGGATTCATTCTTGCATGAATAAATTAAGTGGCACATTTTAATGTAAACTGCTATTAAACCCATTTCAAATTAAATGTCGTCAATCCACCGTAAGAAAAAAGATGGCGACTGGACATTTACCCACAATTCTTAGCGCACGAAAACCCTAAAAACGCTCATAAAAACGCACAGAAAAGTTCTAAAAACTTCAAACCTAGCATACACAATGTTGTTAGTACAGGGACGAATTTCTCAAAAATATGACTTTCAGATGCGCCTATTGGCTGTGTTAGGTTCGCAAGGTATTGTGGTAAAATGTACTGCCGCCATCTTTTTTCCTACGGTGAATTGGAATGCAGCGATTTCAATGGGGCTCAACAACAGTTTACACAAATAATTATTTTTTGGAATGCTCTTCAAAGATAATTCACTTTGGTTCATGTGAATTAATGTGCCACAATAATGATTAATATCTGATCTAAAGCTTCATACAAAGGAATTGAACAATGCCTATGTGTAGATCCATGGTGCTGAGAATTTCTGGAATATTAAGTTGTACAGATTAGCTTGGTTACACAACTTCCCTGAGCTCTGAAATAACAGTTACAAACTTGTACAAAATGTGACCCACTATGACCATATGTTTATATAAAAAAAACTTAAGATTAAAATAACCTATCTTCAAGTTCGTCTTTCCTTCTCTTTATTCTGATTAATTTGATTTTTGAATTTCATACCTTCCAATACCAAGAATGGATACCACATAATATAAGGTAGCATTTACAAAACTACATTGTGGTAATATGTCCTTCAGTGTAACCAAGCTCCATCTGTACAGAAAACTACTATTTAGGAATAAGTCTGTGAAGACAATCGATTTTCTGTAAAAACATCTCTCGCTTGAAATTATGTAACACTTTTCTATTTCCATTACCATGTTCTCAGGCACATTAATTTAGCAACAATATTATCTATGTAGCTATAACCCTGTGCACGCATTACATGCCTACAATGTTAGATAATTTCATTGAGCATGCTGCATTGTGTGGTTCCAGAATATATCCATACCTCCCCCACGGAAGGTTTTTTGGTTTGAATCCCCCCCCTCTCCCCCCAGGAATTTCCAGTTTAGCTTCATACTTTCCTTTAAAAAGTTTGGCTTTTGAGACCCCCCTCCCCCTCGGAATTTCCAATGACCTTCCTTGGGGTGGGTATGGATATTTTCTGTGACCGCACATTAGGAAACATAAGAGTGCTAAAAAATGTATTCTCAAGCACAGGAGAGGTATGTTAGCTTTTCCAGATGTGCTTTGAAAAACTAAGGCTACATATTTGGATATCTGGATACGAGGATGGTAAATTGTATCCTAACACATTACCAGTCAAAATAACCATTAATTCTATGGAATCGCTATCTTTACAGACTTTTCCCAAGACCTCTAGCAGTGTTCGATTTAAGTTGGGGACCTGTAATAAATGACTAGCAGGGCTGTCATTAAGGGCCGTAGCCCGTAACACCTGTTACGGCTGAGTATGCTTGACGGGACCTTGATGTTACAGGTGAATTTGCCTGCTGTTGGTATAATCCACTTAAAAAGCGACACATTTGTTACGGGTGTGAAGATCAAAGCAACAGGTGACTCAAAACTTAATGACAGCCCTGACTAGCTCTGCATGTTCAAAGAATTGAGGCTTTTGTTTGTCTCAACAGCCCAGCCAATGACCTACAGCACCTTTGTTTTTCGGTCTAACTGCTATAATTCTGGCTTCTTCTACTGCCCAACAAATATACTCCACTTACAATACTATTATTATTAATGATAATGATTTCATCTGTGAATAACATATATGTATATGGTTTTTAATGGTAAAACCACCATCACAATCACCTACACTGATCACATTTAACACTATCTAACACCAGTGTGATGCGATTATTTTATTTACAATTTGGAAATATCCAAACAATTTTTGAGGATTAACGCAAACATTGCACCAAAGACCCAGATATAAAAATTATAATTTCAATTTCAATAATTTTTTTTTGTATAAAACTTCTCTCCGCGCGATATTATTCATTTCAACTACATTAATTTTCTCCATCCCTGGGATTTACCCAAGCCATGTTTTTAATTTAACGGTGCACCAAACCATTGATTTCAGCCAAGTCAGTTAAACTGAAAACATCTACAATTGCCACAGATAATTCTTGTCACAAATGACATTTATTTATTATAATGCAAAATGAAACTTGAACCTGTAACTACTGGTTAAGAGCAAAGAGTTAAGAGCAAAATCCCTCTTTGAGGAATTTTTTTGTTGAAATCAATATGCCATATCTGAGTTGCCTTTAGCCTCTGTTTCAAAATGAGTCCATGTACAAAACCATTCATATGAAGTGTTTGATTTGCATGAAAATGAACATGCATGTAAAACTCTTTGAATATGAAACGTTTTGCACATGGACTCATTTTGAAACCGAGGTAAAAGGAAATCAGAAATGACCTATTTAAAGGGACTAGCATTTTTAAAAGTCAACTTCATCCAAGCTACAAGAAAGACATTCATTCAGAGAAGAACTAACCAACTTTTCAAATGGACAGGTGCACCCTCGTCTAATTTAAATTTAAGAACCAAAACAACGCAGACATAAATAAATAACATGAACATCCCGTAACTGATCAAAAATAAAACAACTTGAACTCTATAACTAATATTATAGCTATTTTAAGATTCTGTGAATGTATGTCGAGGGGCGACAGGAGATCCTTGACCACTGGCGCCACTCTTATCACCATTCCCATCCTGATCACTGCCGACAACCTCTTGATCACTGAACAAGGGGTTAACAACTGTCATATCACCCGTCTGCAAAGTAAACAACACCATTAGATATGACATGCACTACGAGTACAAAATTGTGGTTATAAAATGCATGCCAGATGGCTAGGTACTTTTTGGACCTTGCTTTCCTTTTATCACCTAAATTATAGCATTTAGCTATGTTCGGAATGGTGCAAAATCTACCAGTGATATATTAGGCTATGTTTAGGCTTGGTGCCTGAGCACCGGCACAGAATAGTGCTGTGTTCAGACACTGGGTACCTTGTACTCGGGCATGGGCACTGTGCCCGAATTCTGGAGTGGGTACTTGAAAAAAAGGTGTGTTCATATTAGTGCCCAGCAAGAATTATGCCCGGCACCAAGTGTGAACATAGCCTTATTATTTTGTAAACTATTCTTATTAAAGAAATCCTGAATGCGATACAATAACGTTGAGTTAGTGGACAACTTACCGGAGCCAGCCCGTGACACTCGTAGACAGTGTAAATCTTCATCATCTCCTTCATCACTGTTATCTTCGTCATCAAGCGTCTCTTCCTTTATACCTCCCTTCGTACCACTAGCCCTAGTTGAAAATAAAATATATCACTCATTAATAACCACATCAACATAATTGGGAATGTATAGCAACATTGAGCACAATCTCTGTGAAAATCAACTTACTTTTCCATGGCTGACAGTTGGCTTTTCGTCTGCTGGTAATGGTATATCTCTGCACTGTAATCAAGTTTATGGTCCCCCTATAACAACATTAAAAATATTCAGCACTATTTAAAATCATACACCATATAAGTCGCTGAGCATACTGTAACAACATAAAATACAAAACAAGCTCTACAATTTATTGGGGGTTTATAATCAGGACAAGTTACAACTTTCTTTAACAGCTAAGCCCATGGGCTTATATTCGAGGGTTTGGGGGGAGGGGGGGGGGGGGGGGGGGGGGGGGGGGGGGGGGGGGGGGGGGGTTATCAGAAGGATTTTTGTGTCTGAGATTTGAAGAGCTTATTTTCAGAATTTTACTGAACAGGATATCTCCAATATGTTGTCGGTTCCCGTAACAATTTGATGGTACTGTAAGAGTAAAGTGTCTTGCCCAAGAACACAATACAACAACCGGGCATAAGCATACAAATGCATGTCTTCACCTTACACTGGCCATTATACAAATCTTTATAGTCACAGAAAATCATACCTGTGTGACATGTGCACCCTGTTTTGTAGCTCCATAACTGGAATACTCTGCCTCGCTCACAGCCTTTGCCGTGGTGTGCAGCCTAACACAACAAAACAACATCACATAAACATTTGAAGAGAAGGCTAGATAATTCTACTGAAGTTGGAGAAGATGAAAATAGATGCCAAGCTACACTTTTTGTGCGTTTTTATGCTTGGCACAAAATCCTTTGCATAATAAGGCCAAGGTGTCATTGTGTTTGATGTTATTGTCTTCTTGAGCTCAATAAATTTTGCTTTGAGCGTTCCCTGTTAATCAAAGAGCATGAGCACATTATTATGCTTGCACATTATACAGACACCAGGTGTACCAGATAAATATAATAATATATTATTAAAAAAATTATTTTGATTTACCCTGGCTCTGTTTTGCTACATTCAAAAACAAGGTTTACTATATAGAGAGCAGGCAGCTTCCATAAATAACCTTTATAACATCATATGACGGGCTCAGGGCAAAAACGCCCCCTTGGTTAATCGGTTCCTTTTGTTTCCAAAAAACCAAGGGAATATTTTTGCCTGGAGCCCTTCATTTACACTTATTTTGCGCATGAATTAAGCAGTTCAGTAATAGCTACTGGCCAACTGAAAGAAGTCCCTCTTTCTGATAGGCAAGCAAGCAGACGTAACCATTGCATTAAAGTGATTTAGCGAGCCCACTTCCTCATATTTTATCCTCGCATGGCTATCTGAGGGTTAGCACTTGATAAGCTTCAACAACATTGTAAATAACAAATTAAAAAAATATGAGAAAAATTGCTGACTCCACTCACTTGTACCAGCAGTATCCTGCTAATGCCAGTCCTGCGATCCCAGCCACGCTACAACCAATTACTATAACTAAAAGAAGAACATTTGAAGAGTTTAAAACCTCGTCTGAAATTTCATTTTATGATGTTTTGCATCATAGACAGTTGGGGAGACACTGTCTTCAATATACAAATTGTTGTGAATAGGCACATGTTTCTGTAGAAACGTTGCTTGACACGTCAATGCACTATTTGAATTTAGTACTACCTTGCCATTTTCTATTTGCTATAAGAGGATTCTTCGCCATTCATTGGATAAACAAGAGAAAACAGAATTAACTGCTAATAATCAATACTGTAAAATCCCAGTTATAAGCCAGGGCATTAGCTTACAAAACTTTGAAAGGAGGAGGAGGTTGTGGGGGTGGGGTGGGGGTGTGGTTAGATTCACAACAGAACTGCACAATACACCAGGCCCGGTTGGTCAAAACATGGACAACGCTATCCACCGGATAAATCACTATCTAGTGGATAGCATAGTTTGTGTTTTCTTAAACACTTATCCACAGGATAGTGATTTATCCGATGGATAGCGTTATCCACCCTTTGAACAACTGGGGCCTGCTTTATCACAGAAAAATCCATTATTTTTACTTTCAATTTTAGAGTACGTAGGAGGCAAACTATTTATGCCTGAGGTGCACAAGATACAGGTGTATATGAATAAGAAGGGCCGTTTTCACTCAACTTTACATGATAATAACATAAATTAGATTGTTCAATGTTAAAACCCGAGCGCAATGTAACAAACAAGAAGACCTTCTAAGCATTGAAGACCAAGCTTTCACACACAGAAATCAAGTTGCATGACCAGCTTTGACCATCTGTACCCAGTATTTCAGTAACAACGAAACCAACTTTATGAATGGTCTCTACGTCAAAAGTCATCAGAAATTTGATGCTCTCTAAGATATCCATATATCGGTAAACAGAAAAACATATAACAACAAAAATCCTTGGTTAGTTCCAAGTTCTCCATTTTGATTCCATTTCATTATAAAACAGGGTTAGTTCAAAAATTTTCAAACTTCTGTGCCTCATCAATAATTTATTATTAATAATTTTGAGATTCCACGATTTCCAGTAATTTAAATTTTTCGCGACCTTCCCATCGCGCGTGACTCACGCCTCCACGCTCGCCTCGCGTTCGCCTAAAAAAACGCAAAAAAATAACGCCTGTTCTGCAGGCTATTTAAATACTAGTCATATATAGTCACTGTGACATTCACGGCTGCAAAATAGGCATTGTGCATCTTATAAAGTGTCTTGTTTACTAGTAAGAGAAGACAGAACATTGTAATCAAACATGAATCGTGTTTTGACGAGGTTGTTTTTGAACACTGGCACTGAATTTGTAAGAAGCTTTAAAATTTAATTT
Source organism: Desmophyllum pertusum (assembly GCA_029204205.1). Classification (NCBI taxonomy): domain Eukaryota; kingdom Metazoa; phylum Cnidaria; class Anthozoa; order Scleractinia; family Caryophylliidae; genus Desmophyllum; species Desmophyllum pertusum. Next base: position 601,656 of record MU827784.1, on the reverse strand, counting down.
GATTTAACCTGTAGTGAGCAGCATTTCTTCTATGCATTGTTAATAATTTAAACAGTTAAAAAAGATTGTTCTGAGCTTCATTCTTGCATTTGAGCCCATAATTCAAAGACAATAACAATGCTTCATATGAAAAGTAATTCATTGTCCAAAATTAACGGCCGCTAAATTGTATTTTTTGTTTGACATTAACTAGCCAGGTGAAAACATCTGCTAAAATTTTGTAGAGGTGATGGAAATTGTAAGAATTTGATTGTACCCCTTTGTACAAGTTAACAGGGGGCATAATAAATATTCCGGTATATTCCAAAATTTACTTATTTTGAGAGTTCATTATTTATGGGATTTAAAAGAACAAACTTCGATCAATTTGAATGCCATTATTTCTTGTGTCAATTTTCAAATAGATTAAATCCAATTTTTTGTCACAACTCTTTACAGAAACCATAACGTCATTCAAAAATAAATTTCCTTGATTCTAATAAAAATTCCATAATTTTTATAAACCAAAGTTTGTCATTGCTGGCTATTTTCCAGCAACAGTTATTTCCTGAAACATGATGATGACAAAATAAATGTTTACATATCAAAAATTTTGGATTTTAAATTTGTCATCTGATATTTCCTGCCAAAATCGTGAGCATCATGATCAACGTCAAGGAAAATAGTCTAGAAACTATAATTTCTGGATCACTCCAGCACAAATCACTCGAGAAATTGGTGATCTATCCTCCATCAAAATAGTTTCAATATTATTGTAAAGTTCTGACAGATATTGCGACACAACTGAACAAAATATTGTACACTTTCTTCAAGAGTACACAAAAAAACAACACGTAACAAGGAAGCGACATGACGATCTTGTGACCTCACTACAGAAGTTACTGCAACAATTTACACAGTTAACCTAGAAACCGCTTGCATGTTGCTTTCGTCCAAAGAATTCTGAACATCCGTAAATCTTTCTCGAATGCGTAAACGAATATTTATTTCCTGAAAATCCAAAGCGAATTTTAACTCTAAATATATATACATTCAGTACCCCCCGCCGAATGGAAATAAATAGTTTTCTAACGAAGAGTGTTTTATAATTGCAACAATGGAAAAATATAAACATGTATTAGAAAAGAAACGCAGAAAAATTATTGCAACATGCGCGACTTCAAAACTGCAAAAATTCAGAGCGAGCACAAAGTAAATTCAATCCATAATGAAGTAATTCGTATTTCTGAAAACAAGGAAGGGAAGATAACCAGATTAGTTGCAACCTCGCCTGCATAATCACAAAATTCGGAACAGTTTTTAAAACAATTTTTCTTGGAAGATATCTACCAAAATTTCCAGCAATCACAAGGGTTGTTTTTCTTTTCGAAACAAAGAACAAAATACCATCAGGCATCATCTCCTTCGAAACAATCCGACACGAATATGAATATTTCTCGATCGAATATCTGCTAGCTAAGATATATAACTATATTGGCATCCATTTAATTTAATGAAAACTCGAAAATAGCATTAAAATAGCGACATATTGTATGCCGCCCACTCCTTCCTAAATCGAAATCGAATTTCGCATATCAGGAATCGCAATATTTGAATATTCGCAATATCACTTGAAAAATTACCTTCCTTGAGAAATATCACCCGTTGAAAACAATA
>MU827783.1:3084435-3096613 GCA_029204205.1 Desmophyllum pertusum | reverse complement strand
AGCATCTCCAGAAAAATCGAACTTTGACCGGCAAACTTCAAAATTTCAAAATCGCTCAAACTTTGGCTTTTAGTAGTTCATATTGAGTTATTCATCGCTATGTGGTTTGTTTGTGAAATATGTTTTTGTTTCGGCAAAAAATGACGAAAATCAATTTCAGGGCTCCATACAAGAAAATTTGGCTTGAAAATTAGCCATTTTTAAACAAACCGCTTGCCTTAACTATTAATCCAGAAGACATCCACTTGATATCAGCGTATTCTACGACTATTCCAGGGTCTATTTTATAATTTCCATAAAGATTGAAAAACTTATGACACTGAGAGAGGCCTGAAAAAAATCCCCCTGTTTCTCTATGGCAATTACTAGCTCGATTGAAAAAATTATTTACCCTACTACCTTTATCACAAATCAAATGAAATTTAGGAATTACACTAAGGAGGAAATGGCCTTTCAACTGATATAATTTTTTTTCTGGGGAAATTATATTGCGCTCTGTGAGAGAGCGCTCAAAATGGCCGAAAAATGATATACGTGACTAGTGGATTGCGTGACATACCGTGACCGTAGCACATATTTCAGTGCTGCTTTAGTCAAAGAAATGGTAAAATCCAAATTCCTGCCTTGGGGATATTAAAAAAACACTATCTTTTGAGAATCTCAGTATTTTTCGTACATCATTGATGCTTTCCACGATGATGTGACGTAAGAAAATGGTTTATTTCACTGTGTGAATTGTACTTTGCCCTTATAAGAAAATTCTCTGATATCCACGGTATTTGAACTTAATCTTGTGTTGAATCTTGTTGTTTCACTAATCATTCATTCTCAGATAAACACTTCTCCGGCGAGGTAATTCATTCACACACATACCATACATGTATGTGTTACACACACCGGGGTACCAACTTTAAAATGTATAAATACTAGGGTGGATATAAGGAGTGGGGTCAAGGGTTTCTGAGACCCCCCTTTCCATGATGGTAGATACTTTAAGAATAAACAACATTTAACACCCCCAAAAAAATGTCTGGTTTTACCCGTCGTTTGACACCTAGCGGGAATTGTATCTATTTCTACATTTACATATAAATAATAATTTATTCTTCATCCATACTGTTGTCAGAAAACTTACTCATTTACCATGGAATTGTATCTATTTCTATATTTGCGCACGAAATGCTCTATGACAAGGCCATGTTAGACTACTCGAACAAACTGAACTGTGGCTCAAGCAAAGCTCCAACAGTGATACATGTATGAGGGAAGTAGATCATCACTACCAGCCACACTCACTCTCTCGAGGGGATGGGCCATGATATCGACACAGTCATGAAGGCTTTGAAACTACCGAAACAAACAACAATGCAGTACCTAAATGCACCAACGCTTCAAATTGGAGAGAGAACCGGGAAGAAGGCAGCGATCGACCGACGTCTCTTTAAAGCACACCCTTTCCCCCCCTCTCTATACTCTTTTGGTAGTGATGCGAAAAGATAGCAAAAGGGAGAGATTTATTCGCGTAAGGCTATTGCGCGATTTTCTCACGTGAGCCAGTAAATTAAATAATAATAATAATATATGTATGTACACAGCTGCTGAAAACAGAATCACAGCTGGTGTAAACCAATATGTGCGATGCATAGTTTAAACTAAGGTTGTCAAAGAGTTGACCTAGGACTGGCAACACCGAAAGCTCATATTTTTACATTTTTAACCATGAGAACGATTTTTTAAATGTTTTACAATAAAATATGTACATAAATTAATTGTTCTTATAAAAAATAGTCCTAAAATATTTTATAATTTAAAAGGAAAAGAAGACAATATTTCCAAAATATAATAAACGTTACCTTATTATAGGAAAATTAACACTCGTGTTAATTAATGTGTGTATACATTGAAATTTAACGGACGCATTAAATTAACGCGAATTATCTGGGAAACATTTTGTGTGTGCCAATTTTTCTTGAATTTCAATGTGACTTGCCAATGTTTCCATGGCAACCAAGTTTTGGCCCAGGCCGTTTTAGCCAAATTTGGTATTTCAGTTTAAATGTCCGTTTTTCATGAAATTATCGCTTTTTACGAAGAGTTTCTTCCACCCCCCAATAAATCTTTGTGCCAATTTTGCATCCTTATATTCCGCTTTGTGATATGTTTTTGAATTGTTTCAAAATCAAATTTGGTGAAAAATTAAAAAATCCAAGATGGCGGATTCAAGATGGCGGGGACAGGGTTTAAAGTATCCATTCCGTTATTTCGTGCGTGATATGATATAATTGCATTCGTAATTGCCACTAAAAATAAACATGTGTGGAATGCTTTATTCACCACATAAGTTTATTTCATTTTCTATAGCACAAATACTTGATGTCGCTATGATACCCCCCCCCAAAAAAGAATCATTTTACACAAAATTTGTTGATTTTTAGCTTAATTTTCAGTTTTCATAAAATTTTTGCTTTTTACGATTGAAATCCTTTCCAAACTGCTTTGGTTTCCGTTTTAGGCATCTTTATATTTTCTTGATTTTTTCAAAGAAAAAATTTGGAGATTTTCATGACATTTCTGAACAATTTAGAAATGCAAGATTTATCTAGGATCCAAGATGGCGGGATTATTTTTAACGTTATCGACGTCATTGTGGCGTTTGTTATGAACGATTTCAATAATTGACACGTGACTGCCACTAAAAATAAAGATTTTCGGATGCTTGACACACCATGTAAGTTTTGTTTTCATAGCGTCAAATACTTTTCGAGATACATTAGGGGGGGGGGGGGGGGGGCACCTATCTAGCCCCCCCCAGGCTCCAGGAACGAAAAAAAAGCCCAGTGCAGAATAGGGAAGGTTTTAAACTCAAAAGAAACAAATATATTTTGGCGCGAAAATACAAGAACTCAGATGTCGAGAACTGCTCTTCTGGGAAAAGCGAAGGGTTTGAACTGGAGAATAATGTTTTATTGCTTTTCTTTAGACTTTTACATTGTACAAGATTTGTAATACATGTGTGCAGAAAAGAGAAAAGCTATTGTTTCCTAAGTGTCAAATATGTCGGAAAAAGGATCCAGAATTGGGGGGTTATAGATAATGGAAATTTAAGCGATCGCGGAAAAATTAACGCTCCACTTAATTAATGTCGCGGGAAATCATACGCTCACAAAAAATTAAAGACGACCTTAAATTAACGGCAAATTTTTCAAATTCGCGTTAATTTCATGGAGCGTTAATTTCCTACTAATATGGTTACATATCGAAAAAAGAACAAAGAAGAAAAAGAATTATGACAATTTTCATCTAACTCTAAAAAAAAGTATCGATGATTTTACGAAAAAATTGACTATTATAATTATATAAATTTCCCTGAGAGACCAAGCGTTAGTAAGCCGGCGCTTTTCAAAAGATAGTTTTCCAAAATGGTATTTAAATAGTTTAACCCTATTCTGCCTGGGGGGGGGGGGGGGGGGGGGGGGGTGGGGGGACAGGGGGAAGTGCCCGCGCTGATTTTTAAAAGACCTTTATTACATTTAAGGAAAATGTAGCCAAAAACTTTGTGACTTTTCCTAAAAAATTATCCATGGGAACATGTGTGGTGCGTTCAAATGTTTTGATCCACGTTGACCTTGACATTTTACATAGCAATCAATTTTTGAACAGGTTGTTTTATTCAAATTAGGTGTTTTTCATACTAATTCTTTCGGGTTTTATGTGATTTTTGCTTTTTATTACAAAGAGTGTCTTCCAAAATCATTGTACAGTTTCTGTATCCTTAATATTTTTCTTGATTTTTTCAAATCAAATTTGGAAGATTTTCTGACATTTCCGAAAAAGATTTAGCAATTCCAGATGGCGGCATTCCAAGATGAGGCGGATTTTTTAGAAACGTTTTATGACGTCAATTTGGCGTGATATGACGTCGTGATCGACACGTGACTGTTACCAAAATAAAAAATTTTTTTGATTGCTTTAAACACCATATTAAGTTTCATTTCTTTTAGCCCATAAAGTTACTTATGAAGATATATTGGGAGGGGGGGCACATTCTGCCACATTCTGCCCCAGGCAGAATAGTGTTAATATTTAGTTGGACTACTCAAAAGGATGTTACAGATAACAAATAACAGTCCTTTATTGTCACATGTTAAATGAGTAAGTTCTGACAACCAGTATGGATGAAAAAGAAAAAGAAATTATATTTATATGTAAATGATAGAAATAGATACAATTCCCGCTAGGTGTCAAAACGCGTAAAGCAATGTTATTTGTTTATCCTTAAAGTATCTACAATCATGGAAAAGGGGGCCCAGAAACCATTGACCCAACCCCTTAGATCCACCCTAGAAATTTATACATTTAAAAGTTGGAAACCCTCTTGTAACACATGTGATATGCAAATTAGCACCCAAACGGGGAACGTGTTTGTCTTGAGAATGAATGTTAGAAAAACAACAAGAGTACACAAAGATTAATTTCAAATACCGTGGATATCAGAGAATTTCTTTATAAGGCCAAAGGACAATTCACACAGTGAAATAAACCATTTTCTTACGTCACATCATCGTGGGAAGCTATCAATGATGCTACGAAAAAAATACTGAGGATTCTCAAAAGAAAAATAAACGCACTTTTTTTTTTATATGTATTTACACACTCCCAAAGGCAACGGAGAGGAATTGGATTATACAATTTCTTTGACTAAAGCAGCACTGAAATATGTGCTACGGTCACGGTATGTCACGCAATCCACTAGTCACGTATTATCATTTTTTCGGCCCATTTTGAGCGCTCTCTCACAGAGCGCAATATAATTTCCCCAGAAAAAAAATTATATCAGTTAAAAGGCCATTTCCTCCCTAGTGTTAATTCCTAAATTCCATTTTGATTTGTGATAAAGGTAGTAGGGTAAATAATTTTTTCAATCGAGCTAGTAATTGCCATAGAGAAACAGGGGGATTTTTTTCAGGCCTCTCTCAGTGTCATAAGTTTTTCAATCTTTATGGAAATTATAAAATAGAACCTCGAATAGTCGTAGAATACGCTGATATCAAGTGGATGTCTTCTGGATTAATAGTTAAAGCAAGCGGTTCGCTTAAAAATGGCTAATTTTCAAGCCAAATTTTCTTGTATGGAGCCCTGAAATTGATTTTCGTCATTTTCTGCCAAAACAATAAATTATTTGACAAATGAACCACATAGCAATGAATGACTCAATATGGACTACTAACAGCCAAAGTTTGAGCGTTTTTGAGTTTTCACATTTTTGCCGCTATTTTCCGATTTTGTTTGATTCTTGTGGAGATGCTCTCTTAAGAGCCATTTCCGAGAATGTCAAGAATCGAAAGACACTCAAAAAATTCGAATTTTTCTATATTTTGCCAAAACATTCCTTTGGGTGTAATAACTTAAGGAAAAATAGTTAAAAGTTCCAACGATTTTTTTAACGGACAAAATTTAAAAAAGATCGAAAATTGAATAATTAGCGGTTTTCAGCTCAAGAACAGCTTCAAATTCTCACGCTTCTTTGGGAAGACGGGGAAAGCGTAAAAAGACTCTATAAAAACGAAACTTGGCACAAATATTATGTTGTTCTTCCTCTTTAAGACTGTGTAATAAGTTTCTCCAAACGTTGTTTCTAGCTTTTTCAATTGGAATATTTATACAGCTGCCATTTTTGTCGCTTAACATGAAGGCCGACTTTGACTGCTTTAAATGGCATCTGGTATATATCATTTGATAATAAAATCTACATGTAACGAAACCTTGGTTACTGTGCTTTCCACCATGAAAGTTTTAGCTCTGGGAATGAAATACTTTCCCGTCAGTAAAATAAACTGTCTTGGCATGTGAGCGGGTATAATTTTATGCAAATCACAGGCTTCGCATTCAAGGAATACATCTGTAAACGGAACAATTAACGTGAAAGAACGACTCACCATTACTTGTTACTCGTTTCTGCTGTCGTAGAAGTAAATTTCAGCTTTCTTGCTTCGTGTTGAGTCGTATAATCCATTAAAAGTCCAACATATTGATGAACGGTAATTGTAGCTCGAGAGTTTGCGATGACATTTTCAACCCGGCGATGCAGAATTCCCTCTAATCTCGACAGGATTTATATCGCATCGTGCTTAAAACCTTTAACATGCACATATCATATGTAAAATGCGATTAAAAAGGCATTTTCTAAACAATACATAAGGAAATTATTTGCTTCTAGTTCTCGAGTGAAGACCACCACAAGTTAATTTGATCAACGCATGACCGAAATATGACCTTTAGTAACGCAAGCCGCCACCCGAAACAAGTCACGTTTCGCGTCGCTCATAGTCACGTTTCTCACTATAGCTAGTCTATTGGTTTGAGGAACAACTAATTATTAATATTTATTTTTCTATTGTGTCTTGATTGGACCTTCTAAGCTTTATACGAACAGTTTCTGAAGGTTTTTCATTTCCAGACCTTGCATTATTGATCGCGAGCGAAAGCTGGCACATAACTAAGTAAGATTAATTTGTTAGTTTCTGAGAGCCCCCTGATCTCTGTGCCATGACTAGTCTGCAGAACAGGAGGCTGACAAGTAAGATTTGCCAGTGTCGAAAAAGAGAGCTAGAAGGCAAAATGTGAGTAGCGAGAGCGAGGGCGCGAATACACGTGGGCGTGGCGGTACTCCTGCCTTCACGCTCACTTCTCAGTGCGCTGCCCTGTACTTACCACTTTTAATACTTGACCCGAAAGGGACGAAATATCGTCAAGGAATCTTCCTGTCTCTAGAGATGAGGGTGGGAAGAAGTCTGCAGTACAGGCGGTTAGGGTTTTTTCGTCGAGCGAGCGCCGAAGCGCGTGACAGCAAGCGCGGAGCATGAGACAGTTGTTCTTTCGACTTTCGTCTCGCGCTCTGCGCTCGCTGTTGCGCGCTTCGTGCGCTCGCCTAAAAAAAAACAAATCCGCCTGTACTACAGGCTACGGTTGTGACCCCGTGCATCACATAACACTAAACATTGACTAAATTGACGCGAAAACGTGACTGTAATGGATGGCCGCCTTGCGTTACTAAAGGTCATATTTCGGTCATGCGATTATTACCTTGAATTCTACAAAAAATTCTGAAACCCGAACGAAGCAAATTGAAGTCCTTATCGGGGTTCTCAGTAGAAAATTTAACAACCGTTTCTTTTAAAAACACAGGCGTAACATGGGCGAAGCCCAGAAGCTTGTGCCCTATTAAAGGGCACAAGCAGCTAGGGTGGTATGGGGGCATGCCCCCCCGGAAAAGTTTGAAATTCTAGACTCTCGGAGATGAATTTTCCTGCATTTTGAAACACCAAATAGCAAATTTCATGTCTAAAACACTGAAAAGTTTGGATAGTTTTGATAACCCACCACATCATTACATGGCTTTTTCCATTTGCAACAAGTTATCTAATAATCTTTTCACAGCTTTTATATACTGAAAAGTTGTAAATTTAATGTCAACAGCGAGCATTACGTCAATTTACAGCAATATTTGTTGACAAAATAATTATTTTGCCACTAGAATATTGCCTTTTCTTCAGTTAGACATCACCAGAGACACATTCCATCGGCATACATGACGTACATTTATTCAAGGGATCGCAATTGCATTATAGAGCGATTTTCAAATATGGCCGTTTTATGACTTTTATGAGCGGAGAGAAACTTTGTTGACGTGTTTTTGGCCCATATTTCTCGTGATGAAAGCAAAACAAGACCAGAGAAATTGTTTTTGTAACTTTAATTTATTGTGTGACTGATTTTATGGCAAATTTAGAACTGAAAAAGCAGGTTGCCCGGACGAGCGACCGGTAAATTTATTTTGGTCTTGATCGAAGCTGTCACAGCCGTAACACTTATTAGCGACACCCGTGACAGGTGTTGCGGGTTACGGGTTCAACTGAGAACCCTGAGTGTTACATCTCCGAGAGTCTAGAATTTCAAAATTTTCTACTGAGAACCCTGACACTTATTAGCGACACCCGTGACAAGTGTTACGGGTTACGGGTTCAACTGAGAACCCTGACTTATAATTTGTACAAAGACAGAAACTCTAATTTCATCTTTACTCAATCTTCACTGCAGACTCGCCGATCAATCAACCCAGAAAACTTGACCATGAAATCTTGATCTCTGAAGTGCTACATGTAAGAGCAACGGCAACTCATAGTCCAGTTCTGGCCCCTCTCTGTCACGCAACGCTACGCTCATGCGTTGCGTGACAGAGAGGGGCCAGAACTGGACTACGGCAACTCAAGGCTCGCGAGTGATCGATTGATGGCCTGGAATGACGTCACAAATTGTGCTAGATCCAGTACTTTCATGATGGTTCTGCTACTCGGTCATGTTTTTAAATAATGCGATTTTCCGAGGACTTTGAAAATTCATAACAAATCGCGGTTTCAACAAAAAAAATTTTTTTTTCGGCGTTCTGCTCAGAATGATGTATAGATTTTTTGGAACAAAAAAGTTTTTAGGGTTATAGGCAGTTTAAATAGCATCCACATAGAATTTTTAATACAATTCACATAGTATTTAAATAGAAGCTTTAATAGAGCTTCAATAGCTATTAAATAGTATTGAAATCAGTGCTCGAAATTAGTGGTTGTCCGATCGTCCGAGACGACTAAAAAGTGTTTCGGGCAACCATTTTTCAGTAAAACTAAAGGCCTGGTCGTCCGAGAAAAAAACACCAGACAACCCAGGTATAAATCGATCGTACTTACATTTCTGTGATGTCCAACAGAATAACGAAAAGAAGTTATTACCGTAAAACTCCATGTATAAGCCGCACCTTTCAAAATCGGAGGTGCGGCTTATCTACGGCACCATCATTTTATACAGAAAAATAGCTCTAAATATAGGGGTAATCTTCAGGTAATAAAATTAATGTAAGCAGCCAAGATTTTTAAAATCAACTGAATCGAAGTGTATACATGCAAGTAGCTCACGCAAGTGACATTCACAGTCTCTGGGTTCAAATTGCCCCATAATGCATTGCAAGCTTAGTGAAATATTGAGTACATCATGTATGCTGATAGGTTGTGTCTCTAGTTACTGCGATCGTGTTTGGCTCACGTTAGCTACAAAGTTAGTGGCTGGCAAGTCTTAATATGTATTATTCGTTTGTTCTAAAGCATGTTTTGATTTTATTTTCGCAACCATAATGATTTTTAACACTTTTTTTAAAATTAAACTAGCTTCTATTTGATTTTACAATCTGGCAACTAAAAATTGCATTTGGCGACTAGTAATTTTGATCCCTGGACTCAGACATGTTATATTATTGAACCTTGGCACTGAATAAAGTAAACATTCAGTAGTTACATGTACATATATACTAACTTTGTGTGAAACATGGTGAATTTATTATTTGAATTAATGCACTTCAGAGAATTGTGAAAATTGAGTCAAAACCCATAGTTAGGCAATAGGTCAGGTAATATTTTAAGGACAACCAAGCAGTCATCAGTGCAACCAAAGTCGGGTTTGGCTGTCCGGGATTTCGCATATTAGGACAACTTGGATTTTTTATTTATTTCGAGCACTGTGAACTCGAGATAACATAGGTCTTCTATGTATAAATACATGTAGGCTTCAAACGGGGGCCTGCGTAGATTAAATACAGTAGCATCGACAAACAAGATTTAATAGTGATTACATACATGTAGCTTTGAAATAGAGGTAACATAATTTTATGATATACATAGGCCTTATAAATAGGGATTAAATACATGTAGCTTTGAAATATACATGTAGATAACATATCTCATTGATATAATTTTAGATAGGTTTTACAAATGTACATAGCAGTTAAAAGTGAGATAACTGGGCAGCCATTGGCCAAAGTGACCTGGAAAATGAATGGCTTGCCACTGGTTAACCAGTGGGGGGGGGGGGGGGGGGGGGGGGGGGTACTCAAAAAGGTTTTATACGGGGAGGCTCCGCCCAGAAGAGGTCCAGCCCCTTACCCTTTCATATACCATTTTTCACAGAAAAGATACCCCTTTTCATATACTTTCCATAGAAAATGGTACCCCTTTCATATACTCCACAGAAAAAGGTACCCCTTTCATATACCTTCCATAGAAATTATGAAAATGGTACCCCCTTTCACATACCTACACGTAGCCGCACTGCATCCCTTTTCTATACTCCTTGTAATGAACTTAATGAACAAATTATATATATCACCAGAAATCATCAAACATTACGGTAGAGATGTTAACCTACCCTTTCATATACTTCAACTCGTGAAAATCCCTACCCTTTCATATACTTCAACTCGTGAAATCCCTACCCTTTCACATACCTCGAGCCTAAAAAATAAGACCCCTTTCAGGGGGAGCCTCCCCGTATAGTCCATTATAGGGAGTACCCCCCCCCGGGATAACATATTACAGTGCAACTATTGTAACTGGGGCCAAGACAATGAAAACCATTCACATTATACATGTACATGTATACTGCTATTGCAAATTCATGCAAACAAGCATTAATTCCTACTTCAGTTTTTTTTACTGCTGTCTATGTCTAGTAAGCTTACAATGTATGTACACGTACATTTACCCTAGATTGAAGACCAACTGAAACATCAAGCTTCTGTTCATAATTGATTTTATTCTACTCATTGAAATTGTAGGTTTTTCTTATGTAACACATTTACTGTACTTCTTTTGTCTATCCATTTAGAAAAACCTTAATGTGGCTTCACCCAATATATTTTTGCATGAGCACCGTCCAACTCTGAACCTCCCATACCTAAACAGATTAATTTCAATTTCAGTATCCATTATAAACACATGTGTTACATATAGACTGAAACTACGATATGGTATGTTTTTGGGGGAGATTCGGATTGAATATCAAGTGATAATGACGTCACACTCTGTTTTAGTTTCTGAGTCGAATTTTAGCCCTAAACCGCATTTTCTAGGGACATGTTCTACGATACCTATACCTTGGGTGTTTCTCTACCTCTGAGCGGAGTTTCACAAAAAATCTATCAGACGGATTTGGAGATATTTGGCGATTATCGCAAACTATGACATCGCTTCAATATTTTACTCGACTTTGCGTTTATTTTAGACAGCCTTAGAAGTTATCAATGAACAAGAAATACGGGGATTGTGTAGTGCCTTGATCAGTTGCAGTCATGAAAAAAAATAAACAAACACAATCGACGAGTTTTGACATGATCGTAGTTTTCGTGAAAGTACCTGTAAAACTGTGAAAAAGGTAAACATTCAGGTTTCACCTTGATTCATATATTTTCAGTTTTGGCGAAAATCGCGTTACTGCACTTCCTTTCTAGTTTTTCCATGAAGTATAAGGGACATATGATAATAGAATGAGCGGTATTTTTTGTAAATAGATATCCCAGAAGTAGCAAATTTGGCTGCGGGAAGTCCATTCTTTAGTTTTCACATAAATTATACCCTTACGTTAGAGGTCCCAAAATATCTCCAAATCCGTCTTATAGATTTTTTGTGAAACTCCGCTCAGAGGAAGACATACACCCAACGTATAGGTATCATAGAGCATTTCCCTAGGAAATGCGGTTTAGGGCTAAAACTCGACTAAGAACTAAAACAGGTGTGACGTCATTATCATGTGATATTCAATCCAATCTCCCCAAAAACATACATATCGTAGTTCAGTCTATATGTAACACATGTGTTATAATGGATATGAAATTGAATCAATTGTTTAGGTATGGGAGGTTCAAAGTTTGGAAGGTGCTCATGTCAAAAATATTGGGTCCAGCCACCTTAATATATCCACAGCCACTTCGGGTATAACATAATTATTCAAAGTATCACTGCGTGATGTTCGATGATTGTTTTTCACTTAGCTTTTTAAACATTAATTGTCCCTGTAGTACATTTTTACTCATTTTAGAAGCCATTAGTAAGCTAAAAGTATTCAGAATCATTGCAGAAGTGCATGGCGATTCCAAGACAATTTAAGACGAATCCATTAGAAAATCGAGTAATATTTATGGCCAGTGGACAAAAATCTTGTACTACGACGCCATGGCGTCGTAGTACAAGATTTTTGTCCACTGGCCATAAATATTACTCGATTTTCTAATGGATTTCGTCTTAACTCTTATAGTGTTGGAAAAGTATGGATGTTCCTTGTGATTCCTAGGATTCGGAGAACA